>JAJLWZ010000002.1:0-467284 GCA_030571035.1 Yamadazyma buinensis | reverse complement strand
ATAACAATAAAAATAAACACACGAAGATATGCCGTCAGGCTTATCTTGGTGACGAAAAGAAGAATTAACAATCCTTATTAAGATTGTCATTCCGAGATAAAACTAACATCTACAAACCAGGTAAACAGCACATGATTAAGCAGATATTATACAACATGACATGAAGTCGCCTCTATGGCTTAGTTGGTAAAGCGCGTCACTAGTAATGACGAGATCCTCGGTTCGACTCCGAGTGGAGGCACATTTCTTTTTTTTGCTACTTTTTTAAATTATTTTTCAACTAAGACGGTTATAAACTCTCTTACGATATGCTTAATACAATTATGCACATGAATACTATTTCTTTCCTCACATTTTAATACACTATAATCTTGTATCTCTTAATTCAATAATCACTGCAAATTCCAAATCGATATCGACAGACGCAGTTTTTTGAACTTTTTTTTTTTGCAACCAGTTTTGTGGATTGTATTGATAAACAGTAATGGCTAAAGAAGTGTATACCGACGAAGTTAATAGTAACACCCTGAAAGGTACAGATGCTGAAGGTAATGAGTCTGATGCTTTTGAGGAAGCTCAAGAGCATATTAAGGGCAATAACCATCAACCTCTGGATGGGATAAATAGTGGTTCAGCGGGTGTTCCAACTCAAGATAAATTTTTCATGCCTATAACATTAGATACCCATGACGTTGATCACAATTTCGAATTCTATGCTTCATGGTGCGAGGGTAATGAAGCGCCAATGACAAAGGAAGAAGTTAAAGAGGTATTGGTAAAATTAACTGGGATATTTGGATTCCAAGAGGATAATTGTGAGAATATTTATGAGTTCTTAATGGGTCAATTAGATTCAAGACTGAGTAGGATGTCGTGCATTGATTCTTTAGTTTCTTTACATCTGGACTATATTGGTGGTAATAGATCTAATTATAAAAAATGGTATTTTGTTGCACATTATGAGTTAGATGAAAATATATTAGATAAAAAAGTTTGGAGACATTGGAATAAGTATTTAAATTTTATTAGACGTCAAAAGACTCCAATTAAATTATCTGATTTAAATGATCAATATAGTTTAGTTGCTTTAGATTATAAATGGAAATTAAAACAACAACAATATAGTTATGAAGATTATATAACTCAACTTGGTTTATACTTACTTATTTGGGGTGAGAGTAATAATATTAGATTCTTACCTGAATGTCTTTGTTTTATATTCAAATGTAGTATGGATTATTATTATGATAATTTAGGTCCTGAAAATCAACATCAAAATAATAATAATGAAAAAATTATTTTCTTAGATGATGTAATTACTCCTTTGTATAAATTTATTATAAATCAACAATATAAGTTAATGGATGGCAAATGGATTAAAAATAGTAAGGATCATGATTCAATTATAGGATATGATGATATCAATCAATTCTTTTGGTTTCCTGAACATTTAAAAAAAATTAAATTATTTGATAAATCTCATTTATTAGATTATCATAAATCCCAAAGAATTTTAAAATTTAAACAAATTAGTTGGGTTTCATGCTTTTATAAAACTTATAGAGAAAAAAGATCATGGTTTCATTTAATTACTAATTTTAGTAGAGTTTGGATTATTCATATTACAATGTATTGGTATTATACTAGTTTCAACTCACCAACTTTATACACCAAGAATTATGTTCAATTATTAGATAACCCACCACCAAACCAAGTCACTTGGACTATTGTGTCATTGGGAGGTGTATTAGCATGTTTGATTTCAATTTTTGCAACCATTTTTGAATTTTCATTTGTACCTAGAAAATATCCTGGATCTCAAAATTTATTTGCAAAATTACTTTTATTAATTTTATTATGTTTAATAAATTTATCACCTACAATTTATATTTTAAATTTTATTCCAATTGATGCTTACTCTAAGAGAGGTGAAATAATTGGAATTATTCAATTTACTTTCCTGGTAATTACATTTATTTATTTATCAATTCAATCACCATCAAGATATTTTGAAACAATTTTAAAACCAAGTACAAATTATATTAAAGCAAGTCTTTTCACTTCAAATTTTCCAAAAGTTCCATCTCGTGGCCAGAGTTTTTCAATATTATTATGGGTTTGTGTTTTTCTGTTAAAATTTTTTGAATCTTATTTCTTTTTAACCTTATCTTTAAGAGATCCAATTAGAATTTTATCAATTTTAGATTTATCAAGATGTAAAGGTGATGTTATTATTGGTAATATATTATGTAAATTTCATGGGAAAATTTTATTAGTTTTATTATTAATTACTGATTTAGTATTATTTTTCTTAGATACTTATCTTTGGTATATTATTTGTAATTGTATATTTTCAATTTTTTTATCATTTTCATTAGGTATTTCAATTTTTACACCCTGGAGAAATATATTTGTTAGATTACCTGAAAGAATTTATAGTAAATTGATTTATGTAGAAGGATCAAATCTGAATAATAGATATAATCAGAATAATGATAATAATAATCAGAATAATACTGGTAATTATAATTATAATTATAATGGTGGTAATAATTTTCAAAATATTCCAGGTACTTCAAATACAACTGAGACAAGATTTGGATTTCATTCAAAAGCTAATTATTTAGTTCTGCAAATTTGGAATAGTATTATTATTTCAATGTATAGAGAACATTTATTATCTTTAGAACAAGTTAATAAATTAGTTTATCAATATTTAGATAATGATGAATTTAATCCAACTTCAAATCCAAATTTCAATCCACAATCAACATCAAATTCTATATTCCCAATTCCAACTGCAATTTCAATGGCAATTAATAATGTTTTAATTAAATCACCATTATTTTTTATTTATCAAGATGATAATACTTTTAAATTAAATGATTTTTTTGCATCAGGTAAAGATGCAGAGAGGCGTATATCATTTTTTGCACAAAGTTTATCATCACCATTACCTGAACCAATACCAACAACAGCATTACCAAGTTTTACAGTTTTAGTACCACATTATTCCGAAAAAATTTTATTAAGTTTAAAAGAAATTATTAAAGAAGATGAAGGTTCAAAAGTTTCAGTATTAGATTATTTAAAACAATTAAATAAATTTGATTGGCAAACTTTTGTACAAGATACAAAAATTTTAAATTCAAAAGCTGATGATTATTTAGAACAAGATAGAGATAATTTAAGAGATATTTTAATTCAAGAAAAATATGATGATTTACCATTTCAATATATTGGATTTAAAAATTCATCAATTGAAGATACTTTAAGAACGAGAATTTGGGCATCATTAAGAACTCAAACACTTTTCCGTACAATTTCAGGATTTATGAATTATGAAAAGGCAATTAAAATATTATATGAATTAGAAAATATGAATCAATTTCAAAAAATTATGTATCCTGAAGAACAAGAAGCAGAAATTAATAATTTTGTTAATAGAAAATTTAATTTATTAATTTCATTACAAAAATTTCAAAAATTTTCAACAAAAGATTTAAATGATGTTAAAATTTTATTTGAAGCTTATCCAAATTTAAAAATTTGTTATATTGAAGAAGAAGTTGATTCAATTACAAATGAATTGAATTACTATTCAGTTTTATTAGATATTTCAAAAGAATTAACAAATGAAAAAGGTTATAAAAAAAAATTTAGAATTAAATTACTGGGTAATCCAATTTTAGGTGATGGTAAATCTGATAATCAAAATCATTCAATAATATTTTATAGAGGAGAATATATTCAAGTAATTGATGCAAATCAAGATAATTATTTAGAAGAATGTTTAAAAATTAAATCTGTTTTAGCTGAATTTGAAGAATATAATTTAAATTCAAATTCAAATTTAAATTATAATGATTATATACCAGGAATTTGGGATAAAAATAAATTAATTAATAATATTAATCAAGTTGCAATTATTGGAGCAAGAGAATATATATTTCTGGAAAATATTGGAGTTTTAGGTGATATTGCAGCTGCAAAAGAACAAACTTTTGGTACGTTATTTGCAAGAACTTTAGCAGAAATTGGTGGTAAATTACATTATGGCCATCCAGATTTTCTTAATGGTATATTTATGACAACAAGAGGTGGAATTTCAAAAGCTCAAAAAGGTTTACATTTAAATGAAGATATCTATGCAGGTATGATGGCAATTAGTAGAGGTGGTACAATTAAACATTGTGATTATTATCAATGTGGTAAAGGTAGAGATTTAGGATTTAGTACAATATTAAATTTTACAATTAAAATCGGTGCAGGTATGGGAGAACAAATTTTATCAAGAGAACATTATTATCTTGGTACATCATTACCAATTGATAGATTTTTAACATTTTATTATGCACATGCAGGATTTCATATAAATAATTTATTTATTTCATTAAGTACATCATTATTTATGATAATTTTAACAATTTTAGGATCATTAAATAATGAAATTATTTTATGTAATTATAATTCAAATAAACCAATTACAGATTTTGAAGAACCAATTGGTTGTTATAATTTGATACCGGTATTAACTTGGGTTTCAAGATTTGTTTTATCAGTATTTATTTGTTTTTTTATATCATTTTTACCACTATTATTTCAAGAATTAATTGAAAAAGGTATTATAAAATCAATTTTAAGAATTTTTTATCATTTAATTTCATTTTCTCCATTTTTTGAAGTTTTTGTTTGTAAAATTTATTCCAAACTGTTAATTGATAATATTTCAATTGGTGGTGCAAAATATATACCAACAGGTAGAGGATTTGCAACAATAAGATTATCAATACCAAATTTATATGCACTTTATTCAAATTTAAGTATTAAAACAGGTATAATGTATGGATTAATAGTTATATTTGCAACATTTACAATGTGGCAACCATCAATTTTATGGTTTTATATTAGTTTTTTATCAATGTGTTTATCACCATTAATTTTTAATCCACATCAATTTAGTTTTAAAAAATTTATTGAAGATTATAAATATTTAATTCATTGGTTTTATAATGGTAATTCAAGATTTAAATTTAATTCTTGGTATTCTTATCAAAAACAAATTAGAGGTAAATTAATTGGTTATAAGAAGTATAATGCAAAACCTCCAAAATTTTTTAAAAAATATGAATTAAAAGATATAGAAAGAGAAAAAGAGAAAGAAGATATTATTAATAATAAAAATAATAATGAAAATAATAATGAAATTATTAAAAACAAAAAGAAATATGATAAAAAACTATTATCAAAAGATGATAGAATTAGTATAAGAGGTGAAAATATTTTAATTGATTATAAAAGAATATCATTTTTACATAAATTTTTTGATTTAATTTTAATTCCAATATTTAATTGTTTTTTTTATTTAATTTCTTATTTATTTATTAATTCTCAAACTGGAGTTACAGAAGTTAAAAGAGTTAATTTAATTTTTAGAATTTTAATATTATCAATTTTACCAATAATTTTAAATTTAATAATTCTAATTTTTTTCTTTAATTTTTCATGTATATTTGGTACAATTTTTAGATTTAAAAAATTTGGTTCAATTATTTCATTTTTTGTTAATTCAATTTCAATTTTAGTTACATTAATTAATTTTGAAATACTTTATTATTTAGAAAATTTTAATTTTGCAAAATTTTTAATTGGTTTAATAACAATTTTACTGATTCAAAAAATTTATTTAGGTTTAATTTATTTATTAATTTCAAAAGAATTTAAAAATAATCAAATTAATTCATCTTGGTATAATGGTAAATGGATTAATAATGGTTTAGGAATTTATAATTTAACTCAACCATTTAGAGAATTAATTATTAAAATAATTGAATTAATTAATTTTAGTTATGATTTTATTATAATTCATATTTTATTAATTTTTAATTTACCAATTTTATTTATACCATTTATTGACAAAATTCATATATTAATGTTATTTTGGTCAAATCCAAATAAAAAATTTCATGATCCAATTATTTCAAATAAAAAACGTCATAAATTAAATTTATTAATTTTTAAGTATTCAATTATTTTAATTTTAAATATTTTAATAATTATTAGTATATTAATTATACCACATTTAATTGAAATCCCACAATTAAGAGAATTAAAAGGTATACCAAATTTTATAAAAGAATTTTCACTGCCTGGTATTCAAAATAATAATGATACTGGTGATGATGCACCTTTTTCAGTTTTAAGAATAAAACCTGAACCATTTACAATGAGAACTGTTTACTAAAACCAAGAGTATATATACACACACACATATATATATATGTTTGTATATTTACATAAATTTTTTTTCGAACCAGTCGAAAAAAGAAACACTAACTCTCCATAACTAATTTTCTAATATCCCAGAAATAATCAGTTGTAAATTCTCCACCCCAACCATCAATTTTCTTACTTAATCTTTCCTCTTCAGCTAACCATCTACTTATTTTCCCATTCAGAATTTCAAAATCTCCAACATATTTTACTTGAGATTCTTTTAAATCTTCAATTTCTAAAACTTCTTCTTCACCTATATTTTCTGAATCTTTAACCCATTTCATATTCTTGGAATCAAATATCATACCGGATACTTTCACAGGTTTATAATCTCCAACTCTAATCATACTAGGTTTATCAAATCTACTTAAATCTTTATCATTACCTTCCCAAACTCTTAAAGATGGATTAAATTTCATTTTTGGCGTACTTGGAACTTCAGAAGTTTTCATTGTCCTTATACTTTTTCTTGGTTTGATTTTTGGAATATCATGAATTGCATTAGATGATAATGACCTTGATAACATTTGTTTAGTTCTTTGATGATGTTTATCAACTTCTTTATATCTTGCAAGTAATTCATTTTTAGTAGCTTGGAAATTTTTCTCTTCTTGAATCATTGATGAAAGTTTTTTATTATAAAATGATGGAATTCTATCTAATTTTGAAATTATTTTAGAATTAAGATTAACTGAACTTTGAAATTTTTTAACACTTTTTTTATCAAATTTATCAATTTCTAATTTATTATCAAATTTCATTGTTTCAAATTTATCATCAAATCTATTATCAAATTTGATTGTTTCAAATTCTTTATCATCTAATTTTAAAGTATCAAATCTAATAGTATCTAAATCATCAAAACCATCTTCAAATTCATCTTCACTTGAAATATATTTTTCATCTTCACTCAGTTCAACTCTTTTAGTTAATCTTTTAGATAATTCTAAATTATTAAATCCTCCATCTTCAATTTCTAAATCAAAATCATTTTCTTCTTCAATTTCTTCTTTACTAATTTGAACTGATGTAAATCTACCCTTTTGTCCCTTTTCCCTTTCTTGTATCTTTCCTTTAAGTTTCTTACCATCATCTTCTCTATACCGATCTAATTGTGATTCATTATTATAATATACATGTGAAGGTGGTTTTTTAAAATTCATTGATTGTGATCTAGGAAATTTATTTTGTAATTTTGACGGTACTCTAGGTACTTTATTTTGTACTTTCTCTCTTGGTTTAACTTGATTCAGTTGTTGTAATTTTTGAGCATTTGATTGGTGTTGCTCTATCGTTCCATGCAACTGTTGTGGAGATGTTATAGAATCCAATTCATCTTCTGCAAATCCAAATATCTCATCTTCTTGATATTTACTTAATTTATTAAGTTTATTCATTGTTTACATGAGATCGAAAAATCAAAAATTTTTGATCGCGGCTGCAAAGTATTACACATGTTGTAATCCTGTCCTTTTCTTTATTTTTCTACCTAGAAGTCGTTAATTCACATAGTGTTTTATCTAGACTAATATAAATTAAAATCAGATTCCCAGAATATGATCTATATTTGTCAATTTATATTCTTCAACAGACAATTATTTCATATTAAAAATAAAGTACTGAAAAAATTATGTTATATAGCCAACCAAACATCTCTAAATACTACTGGGTGTATATTGATGTACTAATATGCTTGAAACAAGATCATCATATACTATTTACTTTTTTAAATGGTGGGAATGGGCAGTGGCTACAATAGTTGTTTGGGTTGCAAAATTAAATTAACTAGGAAAATTATTGGAATGAATTTGTTTATACTTTAGTAACAAAACATAGTTGAATTTTTAATCTTTTTCCATTAAACTCATTACATTTCCATATCTAAGTAAATAAATTGCCAAAAACAAAAACTACGCTGCTGCCACTTTTGGGAGCACGTAGAAACACCAATTGAGCATTTTGGAACAGTCGAATCAACCATGAATTCAATCAGAGTATAAATCTGTTTAATCAGTATTTCAAAATAGAATGTGAAAGTCCCTAGGTGAATCGTCACATCTGCTTCCTGATTCATGCTAATTCTTTCTAATTCTTTCTAATTATTTCTAATTCTTTCTAATTTTTTCCATCTTAAGCTTTTAAAATGCAAAGAATAGCCTTTAAATCTGTATATGAACTCTTGGAATAAATAGAAAAATAAATAGAATATAAATAGAGACAAATAAAAGGGAAAAATAGAATAGAGAGAAGAGAAAGAAATATAAAAGGATATCTATATGAAACAAACACTAATCTAAGCCAACATAACACCAATGGCAAAGAAACCGGCAACTAAAGCAGCACCAAAACCAACACCTTTACTAGCGGCAACTGGAACAGCACCAGAAGATTTAGTAGAAGTTGATGAACTACTTGATTTTGTAGTAGAACTTGAACCTGAGGTTGAAGCAGAACCTGAGGAAGAACCTGATGTGGTTTTGATTGAACCTGAAATAGTTCCTAAACCTGAAACACCAGCAGATGATAAGTAAGCAGTACATGATGATGAAGTAGTAGCAGATTTAAGGGAAGCAGAACCTGAGAAATCACAAGCACTTGAAGAAGAATCTTGAGCAAGATAATATAAATTCAAAGCAAAATCTAATTTTTGTTTTGAACCACATGGAGAATAAGCACCATAATCACCAGTTGTACCATTAGTTGAAATACCTGAACAATCAACTAAACCACAAACAATTCCATATAAATCTGAATAATCATCAGAATCAACACTACTATCAACAACACAACTTAAAGAATCAACCATACATTCACAAGCAGCTTCATCAGGAGTTGGAGGTAAAATAGTATTAGCTTCCCAATTTGGAGTTTCAGTTGGACAACTTGTAACAGCCATTGAAGAAACAGCAGCAGTTTTAATTAAAGTTGGAGAAATTGATTCAATTTCAGATTTTAAATTATTAAAATCAGACAAAGTTTTAACTGAAGTATCATCAATAACTGAAACTAAACCATAATCATTTGATTCTTGGAAATACATATAAACAATAGCACCTGACCAAACATCAGTCATTTCAGATGAATAAATAGTACCAACTTCTTGGAAAGATCTTGGTTGAACTTTATTACAACCATATTCTGAAAAGAAAATTGGAATACCTAAATCTTGATATTGTGAAGTAATATTTTCATAACCTGAAAGTTTAAAACTTGATGAACCACACCATTCATACATATTAATACCAAAGAAATCAGCTCTAACATCATCATCACCACAAGCAAAATATTCAGCTAATGGTAATCTAATCTCAGTATCATCATTAGCAGAATAACCAACTGGAATACTTCTATAACCTTGAGCTTTAATATAAGCTTTAGTATCTCTAACAGCAGCTTTAACAAAAGCGGAAGCATCAGTATTTGAAACTTCATTAGTAACTTCATTACCAGCGAAAAAACCTAAAATATTTGTATAATTATGGAATAAATCAACGACACCAGTATATCTATTATATAATTCAACATTCCATTCTGGATTACTTCTATCAATTGAAGTATCTGGTTCAGATAAATCAGCAATAACATAAATACCTGCTTCTTGTAATAATTCCATACATTCAGTATGATCTTGAGAAATATTTAAAGCATAAACTCTAATAATATTAGTATTTAATTCTTGTAAATAAGGAATATCTCTTTGACATTTAGTAACATCAACTAATGGATCAATAAATGATTCACCAGCTGTAACATTTACAGTATCTTGTTGATAAGCAACACCTCTCATTAAGAATTGACTTCCATTATTTGAATAAAAGAATTTATTACCAACAATTTCAATAGCTGGTAAATCAGCTAAAACTGAAGTAGCTGATAAAAGGACAGAAGCTAAGTTTTTGAATAACATTTTTATTTTCTGTTTTCTTTTTTTTGTGTTTGACTCCTTAATTTACTTGTATCAATAACGAATGAATCTGGGGGGGTTGATTAAAAGTGAAATTTCAAAAGGGTGATAAGGGCAAATAATTACTTTAGTTTATTTAAGAAATTAAGAACTCTTATAAAGGATTTGAAACTCTTGTATTTAAAGTCTTTTAATCAAAATTTAGCAAAAAAACAAAAAAAAAAAGTGTGAAATTTAATTTTGGATCAGTGTGTTTTTTATATTTACGTCCAACGCCAATTGACGAAAACAAAAGAGTAAAAATTTTCTCTTTTTGTTATTTTTAAAAACAAGGCTTATTTAATTTTCTCCCTAAAAATAGTGAGGAACACCAATCTTTTTGGTGCCATCGCAGTACCACCGCAACACCATTTTGGCAGCAACTTTTAGTACCAGAAACTTTTAGTACCACCAATTGGCGCGAAAAACAATTTGAATTGGGGGATGGGGGATACCACGGCAAATTTTACAAGACGAGATAAATAAGACGAGTAAAATTTATACACAATAATAGAGATATAATACAAAACGTTACACATATTATAATACACATATTATAAGAATAACAAAAGAATTATTCATGTTTGACGCCTTATGTTATAGAAACACGATGATGGTTTATAAATCAATTTAAGGTAATTGGGGGGGTTTCAAAGTCCACACGACATTTCTGGTTATCTGTGGAATCGAAATAGGAGTAGTTCTAGTCCCCTTCTTTATATATCTAGTTATTTTAAGAGAATAGAGATAATTTGAAAGTATATCTGATAATGTATTAAATTATGATACCATTATAATCCTTTAATATCATAAAATAATAGTATGAAAAGATATTATATTAATATTCTCAAATATCTGTGTATAGCCCCCCTGTATAAATCCTTTTTCTTTGTATAAGTTGGTGCTTCAAAATTTTTCTTATTGAGATATTGAGATAACTTTTACAAAAAGGGATTACGTAAGCGCGTATCACGTGCGACGTCACATGCAAAAATTGTGGTCTGGTCGCCCCCCTCCCCCTCCCCCAAGATGGAGGATGGATTACGTGCTAAGATCAAAAAACTCTTAACGAAACATTTAAAATACGAAAATACGAAAATTTTAATTGTTAGACGTTTAATAAGAATATTTATGGCTTTTAAAAAAGAATGGTATTAGAAAGCATACAAAAGAAGTTTATAACTATTCAAACACCCACATATAATTTGACTTCTACTCATCTTCAACTCTTCTATAATAAATCTTTTTAAGTTACTAATTAGGATCATACGTTATGTTAAGTGCCCCCCCCCCCTTTTTAAGCATTTAATACCGTCTCCCAACTTTTTTCCTCTCTTTTTACTCCACACCCGCATTTTCGTCCAGATCCATTTTTGCATCAGCTTTTTTTTAAAATATATTAATCTATAACTTAATAATAATTTTATAATGACAGAATCTGAAAAGGTTAACCTTGATGAATCTTATGTTGAATGTTACATGAGATTTAATGATGATAATGAAAAAGATTATTGTTTCCAATTTAAATCTTCAACAAAATTTAATGAATTATTTAAAATTTTTAAAACTTTACCAATAAGTCTTAGACCTTCAGTTTTTTATCATTCAAAACCAATTGGTTTTAAAATTTCAACTGCTCCAGGTTTTTTAACTGAAGATGGTGCTTTATTATTTGATGATAATGCAACTAAAAAAAAATATTTAAAGTCAATTGATTTAAATGATCAAATTGGTGAAAAAATTTGGCCAGGTCAATTAATTGTTCCAATTTGGGAACATAATGATTTCTTATTCTTTTCATTTGTATCATTTTTACTTTGTTGGTTATATACTGATTTACCAGATTTTATTTCTCCAACTCCTGGTATTTGTTTAACAAATCAATTAAGTATTTTAGCTTATCATATTTTAAATTATTTTGAAAAACCTGGTTTAGCTCAAAGTTTTATTGATGATTTAGATTCTGAATTAGGTATTGTTCCTCAAATTGTTTTCTTTGTTTTCCATATTTTAAAAGTTGGTGTTATATTTTTATTTGTTTATTTAGGTATATTTAATCCAATTAAAATAATTAGATTTATTGGTGAACCTGTTCCAACTCAAGTTACTAAAGATCAATTATTAGAATTAGGTTGGACTGGTTCAAAACGTGCTAATATTGAAGAATATAAAGAATTTTATAGAAGCTATACAATTAAATCTTATAAATCAATGATTGAAGCTCATCAAAGTGGTGCATTTGATAGATTAAAATATGTTGGAGTTCAATTATTAGATAACGAAGGTTTTAATACTCCTTTAGATTCTGATTATGGTATTAAAGATATTTTAGAAGAGAAAAAATTATTATTAAATTTTGTATATTTAAGAAAATTAGAACAAGTTTTCTTAGAGAATTTGAAAGATTCTGATGTAAATGAAGTTGGTAAACAATTTAGGAGGTATGGTTTACTTAAATCTGATGAGCAAATTAAAGAAGTTGTTGATTTAATTAAAGAATCTCATAAACCTGAAAAGAAAGATTAAAAGATCAAAAGATCAAAAGATATGTTAAAAGAGAAAAAATTATTATATAATATAAAAAAGATGTAAAAAAATAGAGAATTTCTAAAAAAAAAAAAGAAAAAAGAATGAATGAAAGAAACAGTGTGTTTGTAAAAGAAGGAGAGATGTATTTGGCTTTGTAGTTTGTATTTAGGATAGAGCTACTTTGGTGACAGTTGTAATTTGTAGCTTGTTATTAATAGAATATCATTTTAATCGTTTTTAACCCAGGAAACGTTTCTCATTGATCTCTTGTTTACCGTGATTTTAAGTTAATGGATTTGCAATATATATACACACCAAATACCTTTAAATAATCATTGAATTATGGTTAAACACTACTTAAATAATGATTAATTACTTAAACATAGTATATTTTAGATCAGATCGGGATTTTGCATTCAAATACCAGTGAGAGACACACAGCGAAAGAGAGATGAGATCAACGAAAATAATTTTTCAATTTGAAAAATTTAATGAATTAAAAATTAACCCATTATCACTATTAATACTTAAAACCCACACCACCCTCACCCACTATAATAGTATATTCCCTTATACGAAAACAGTATAAACAAAATTTATATAATAATTATATTTTACGAAACCCTTCTAATTCATTCTTATTAAATCTAACCGTTACCGGATCTCATTTCAATAAAAGACGAGTCACACGCACGTGACATGGCCCAACGTTTTAAACGATGAATTTTTCAGTTCGACGAAACTATTTAAACACACTGAAACCCCCCTTAAAAAATTTTTCATTAATAAAACTATTTAAATATTAATTAATTAAAATGGTTCAATCATCAGTTTTAGGTTTCCCACGTATCGGTGGTCAAAGAGAATTAAAGAAAACCACCGAAAGTTATTGGAATGGTAAAGTTTCAGTTGAAGATTTAATCGCTAAAGGTAAAGAATTAAGATCCCACAACTGGAAATTACAAAAGGAAGCAGGTGTTGAAATTATTCCATCCAATGATTTCTCATTCTATGATCAAGTCTTAGATTTATCATTATTATTTAATGTTGTCCCAGACAGATATTTAAAATTTAACTTAGCTCCAATTGATATTTTTTTCGCTATGGGTAGAGGTTTACAAAGAAAAGCTACTGAAACTACTGAAGCTGTTGATGTTACTGCTTTAGAAATGGTTAAATGGTTTGATTCAAACTACCATTACGTTAGACCAACTTTCTCCCACTCAACTGATTTCCAATTAGGTAAATTTGGTTTAAAACCAATTGATGAATATTTAGAAGCTAAAGCTTTAGGTGTTGAAACTAGACCAGTTTTAGTTGGTCCAATTTCTTACCTTTACTTAGGTAAAGCTGATAAAGATTCTTTAGATTTAGAACCATTATCTTTATTACCAAAATTATTACCAGTTTACGTTGAATTATTATCAAAATTAAAAGAAGCTGGTGTTACTTCAGTTCAAATTGATGAACCAATTTTAGTTTTAGATTTAGAAGATGATGTTAAATCATTATATAAATCAACTTTTGAAACTTTATCATCATCTGGTTTAGATTTAATCTTAGCTACTTACTTCGGTGATGTTAGACCAAATTTAAGTGCTATTAAAGATTTAAGTGTTGCTGGTTACCATTTCGATTTCGTTAGATCCCCAGAACAATTCGATGAAGTTTCTGAAATTATCGGTGATAAAATCTTGTCAGTTGGTATTGTCGATGGTAGAAATATTTGGAAAGCTGATTTTGAAGCTGCTAACAAAATTATTTCAAAATCTATTGAAAAATTCGGTTCTGAAAAAGTTATTGTTGCTTCATCATCATCATTATTACACACTCCAGTTGATTTAAATTCTGAAAAGAAATTAGATGCTACTATTAAAGATTGGTTCTCCTTTGCTACTCAAAAAGTTGATGAAATTGTTATCTTAACTAAAAATGCTAAAGGTGAAGATGTTTCAGAAGCTTTAAAAGCTAATGCTGCTTCAATCAAATCAAGAAAAGAATCATCAATCACTAACAACCAAGCTGTTCAATCAAGATTAAGTGAAATTAATGAATCTTTATCAACCAGAAAATCTCCTTTCCCAGCAAGATTAGAACAACAACAAAAGAAATATAACTTACCTTTATTCCCAACTACTACTATTGGTTCATTCCCTCAAACTAAAGATATTAGAATCAACAGAAACAAATTTACTAAAGGTGAAATTTCAGCTGAACAATACGATGACTTCATCAAAAAGGAAATTGATACCGTTGTTAAATTCCAAGAAGAATGTGGTTTAGATGTCTTAGTCCATGGTGAACCAGAAAGAAACGATATGGTTCAATATTTCGGTGAACAATTAGATGGTTTCGCTTTCACCACTAATGGTTGGGTTCAATCATATGGTTCAAGATACGTTAGACCACCTATTATTGTTGGTGATGTTTCAAGACCAAAAGCTATGACTGTTAAAGAATCAGTTTACGCTCAATCTATTACCTCAAAACCAATGAAAGGTATGTTAACTGGTCCAGTTACTTGTTTAAGATGGTCATTCCCAAGAAATGATATTTCTCAAAAACTCCAATCTTTACAATTATCTTTAGCTTTAAGAGATGAAGTTCAAGATTTAGAAGCTGCTGGTATTACCGTTATCCAAGTTGATGAACCAGCTTTAAGAGAAGGTTTACCATTAAGATCAGGTAAAGAAAGATCAGACTATTTAGATTGGGCCGCTCAATCTTTCAGAGTTGCTACTTCAGGTGTTGAAGATTCAACTCAAATTCATTCTCATTTCTGTTACTCAGATTTAGATCCAAACCATATCAAAGCTTTAGATGCTGATGTTGTTTCAATTGAATTCTCAAAGAAAGATGATCCAAACTATATTCAAGAATTCTCAAACTATCCAAACCATATTGGTTTAGGTCTTTTCGATATCCATTCTCCAAGAATTCCATCAAAAGAAGAATTCGTTAAAAGAATTAGTGAAATCTTAAAAGTCTATTCAGCTAACAAATTCTGGGTTAACCCAGATTGTGGTTTAAAAACCAGAGGTTGGCCAGAAGTCAAAGAATCTTTAAATAATATGGTTGAAGCTGCCAAACATTTTAGAGAACAATATTAAATTCATAATATCTTTTAATTTAAGAGTATTTTTGTAATTTAATGTTAAAAATTTATTCATACTCGTTAATTTTTAAATTAATGGGTTTTTTGCTTTGTCTATTTTAAAATCCACTCATTATTTTATATAATGGGTTGTGTTGCATTTTTTCAACAGTAATGTAACTTGTTTGTTTTTTGTTTAGTTTGATTTTTAGGGGTTTTAAAATGGGATTTCAACATCGGTAATACATAAGATTTTTTATTTTCGTTCTCTTTCTCTCCTTCTTTCTCTTTCTCTCCTTTCTTTGTCTCTTGTTTTTTAGTCTCTGGATCTGTATCAAAATTTATCTCAAATTTTAATTTTTTATCGCACAATTGAAAGAACGAGTAATTTGCCATCATGGATGAACTAATCGAGAGATTTAGCCGTATTACTGGAGCATCACAAGAAACTGCACGCCAATACTTAATACGTAACAACGAGGATCTTATGGCATCAATTGAGGATTTTTATGATTCTTCTAAACAATCAAAACATGTAAAGAAAAAGGGGGTAAGCACATTCAGAGATTTAAATGATGAAGATGAAGAAGAAGAGGATAAAACAAGTAATAATTTCTTTACCGGTGGTGAAAAATCAGCTTTACAAGTCGAAGACCCAGATAAGAAGAAAAAACCAAGACTGTTGGTTGAAGATATTTTTGAAAGAGCAAGACAACAAATGGATCAACCTGATGATCGTCCATCTGCAAGAAATGCAGATATCCCAATCCCAAAATTCACTGGTACAGGGTTTAAATTAGGTGACGGGGAAACCCCATCGGAAACTATTCCGGACGCTAACGCTGGCATGCGTAGACGTACTGAAAAAATTACTAGGGAAATTACATTTTGGCGTCAAGGGTTTAGTGTTGGTGATGGACCTTTAAACCGTTATGATGATCCAGCTAATCAGAACGTCTTGCAAGAATTGAATAAGGGTAGAGTACCGTTGGCTTTATTGGACGTTGAATTTGGTCAAGATGTCGATGTTAACGTGATAAGGAAAATCGATGAGGATTACGTCCCAGCTAAGAGGAAGGCTGGTGGATACGGTGGATCCGGTCAAAGATTAGGGTCTCCTGTACCTGGAGAACCATCTAGTGCACCACCACCACCACAAGAACAACTGAAACCTACATCAACTGGATTTTCAGAACCAAAAGACGTAGCTGAAGGTGATACTACTGTTCAAATTAGATTTGCTACAGGTAAGAAAGTTACCACCAAGTTTAATTCTTCAGATGACATGTCTGTTGTGTTTGAGTTTGTCAAGAACCATGAATTTTCAACACCTGGTAAATCTTTCATTTTAGCTCATGCATTCCCAATGAAACCAATTGAAGAATCAGGTACCGTTGGTGATGCAAAATTGAAAAATGCAGTGATTGTACAAAGGTGGGCGTAATTAGTATTTCCATAAATTAAAGTCGAATAAAAAAAAAGGTTTCTACTAACATTTTCTTCAGCTCTTTTTACAACTCTATATAAATTTTTTTTCATCGCGGGATCTTTAAAGGTATGCAAAGGATACTACGAGTTAGGGCAATACTAAAAATACCCGTGAGGCGAATCCACCTCAGAGATTTCACAGTATATAAAGACCCATTAAAATACACTTTAAATGCGTCAAGGCGACCTAAGTTTTTAAAAGATGTTGAAGTCCCTTCGATGAATGTTTCAGAAGTTATAATTGATCAAACCTACGATGCTGAAATAATCCCAGATTTAATGAAAAATAACGCTACATCTCCAGTTATTGGTTCCATAGTGTATTATGGAGGGAAATTAGGGTTGGTTGTGAAACAGTCGGAGTCTAGGTTCGACGGATCAAAAATAACAGTGATTAATGATTCAAATCAGTTCGATGAGGTACCTACTAGTCAAATATTGCATTTCCACGGAGTGGTAGATAGTGATTGGATTAATTCCTTAGGACTAACGCTCAATGATGATAGTTTATATTCTAGAGTGATAATCACTGATATTCTTCGTGAATTCCATAAGCGTGCCGTTGAGTATTTACCAAAAGTTGAACCTATAATTGACATCGCATACGCTAATATCACTGGCACATCAATATTAGATCCATATGAAATTTTGAAAGAGATAGAGGAAGATAATACGGATCAAGAATTAGATAATTTCTCCCAATGTTGTATTTTATTAGCTTGTCATAAGTACATGTACGATAATCCTGACAGGTTTATAATTTTGAATAATCCAATATCACTGATCATTCCTCCACTTACACGTTACATAGCATTAGATCATCGTATATCGGAGGAAGTAGGGGAGTACTTACACGATCCACTGGGTTTAGAAGATTTAGTAAAATTGAAGGTAAGTGAAAATGATCTTGGGTTATTTACTATTAAATATAGACAATTCAAAGGTGCAGTTGAAACTATGAAATTATCATTGATTTCACATCACCCGAAGTTACTTGAAAGTGTCACCCCAAATACAGAAAAGGAAACGCACGGTATTTCAACTCCATCAGAGGTGTATGAATCGTTATTGAGATTGAAGATTTACAATGATGAAACAGATATTTATGCATCTGTATTCGGGGAACCATTAATCCCAAACAAGATTTCTGTCAAACAAGCTATCGAGGCTAAGACTCGTTTGAATGTTCCTGAAGAGTGGGGGGATCATTTCCCATTCTTAAGATCCAAAATAAGCGATGTGGTTTACGCTTTTAATATTGGATCCACAACTATTGGTGTATCAATGAGTAAAAGAAATAGTAGAAATTACTCGGTGAATGTTCATATCCCGGATATAGTCACTAGATTATCCCCCAAATCACCTAGTTTTAAACAATTATTGAATGAAACTGATAGTATGGAGACATTACCTGTTATGAATGGTAAAATTAACCTTTTCAATAATAATTTTATATCCAAGTATAATTTAAAGGCTAATATGAAGGAAGATACAAACACTCATACTACTACTGCTGAATTATTTAAACCAAATGTCACAAAGTCAGATTTTGATTTTAATTTCGACACTACTTGTTTAACTGCTAAATTCGAATACAATACATTTGAATCTAACCCATTCGATAAAATTGAAAGTGAAAAACGTATATCAAATATTTTCTCATTGAATACATTGTCTTCAGCTAAGATTAAGTTCTTGGATTATAGACTTTTAGATAAAGCTATTCGTGGGAAACCTCACATGTCTTTACCAATCCATTTATTCGGTGAAAGAACAGTAGATGAATTAAACAATGATGATTACTATACGATGACTTTCATCTACAAGTTGTTGCTTACACATAGACTGAATAGGAACCGTAATGGTGGTTCTAATTATCCTATTCTTGAGACTGAAATCGAAGATAGTATACCATTGCTTAATCAAGAAAGTAACAAAGAATTAAATAAGGATAAAGACAAAAAAAAAGATAATCTGAGTAAGTTAGGTACTAAATATTCGGATGGTAGATTAGGTGTTTTTCTTACTGAATTAGATTTATTTGTATCCAATTTGACAAATAAATTTGCAATTGATAATAATATCCCATTAATTAAAAAATCCCAATCTTTACTCCCATCTACATTTGATCCATCCGAGGATGAAGTTATAGTTGAGCATCATAACAAGATTTTACCTAATTTTGAAGCGTCATCATTTTTACATACTTTATTATCTAGGGATGAGAGAGGGAATGTCTCACTTTCAGCTAAAGTAATTGGGGACCAATTCTTAGCTCCGCCACAATACTCCATATCCACTATACGTGACTTCCAAACCGGTTTAACAACGGGTTATTCCCAGATGTTAAACGTGTTTGATTCCTCATGGTCAATTTTAAATCAATATCAAATCGTAAGTTACTTATTTTACCATTTTATTCAACGCCACAAACTCCTGTTAGAAGGTGAATTCCAAGAATCTAAATTCATGTACTTGAAGGGACAAGGCTATAACTATAATGGACCATTGAAGCCTCAAATTCTTGAAAAATACGTGTCTAAATTATCAGATTCAACATGTATAACCGAATGGATAAGCCAGGCTGCCAGAAAAACGAAGATTTTGAAATCTTGGGATAAGAAACTCGAATCTCATGAGCCACTAGTTTTTGAGGGTGTCGTCACAAGAATAAATGGAATAGTGGAAGGTTCAGAGAATTCAAAATTAGTTCAGGTATTACTTAAACACCATAATATAGAAGTAGAAATGGTGTGCTGGGATAAAGTTCATATCGGAAAAGTCGTCGTCTCAAAGGAGATCATATTATTACGTCCTATAGAGGGCATCTGCATTTTAAACCAAACATTAATTAACTTGTAAATATGTTAGATATAATTATATATATACTTATAGTAGTAAAAGAAAAGCTGGAGTGAATAATTTCTCACTACCACACACACACTCAGTAGAGATTTGAAAAAAAAATGCGAAGAAATCAATTCTGACTCAGACGATGAATGTAAGTATACCACATTTTATTTCAATGTGGATTATCTCCACGATCACGCAATTAGACATATACTAACGACTAGACTGAAATACAACCTTCATTGGAATCCATAAGATCCTACGTTAAGGAGCAAAAAGATGATGGAAAGATCAAATTGTACCCAATTTATAAGTACTTACCAGTTGAAGATTTAACCTTCAATTTAGCTTATCTTAAATTATCTAACTTGAATAACCCAAAACGTGGTGAATCATTCTTATTAGAAACAGCTATTAGTGACCATATCAATAGATACTCATTCATTGGTCTTAACCCAAAAAAGATCATTAAAACTGGTGATAATGAAAGTTTTAGTGAAGAATATAGAAATGTAGATCCTATAACTGTCTTAGAAAAGGAAATGAGTAAATATCAACAAGTACAGGTACCAGGTTTACCAAAAACTAGTGGTGGTGCTTTCGGATACATTTCATACGATTGTATAAAATATTTTGAACCAAAAACTAAAAGAGATTTAAAAGATGTTTTACAAGTTCCAGAAGCTGTTTTAATGTTATGTGATACTATTGTTGCATATGATCATGTTTACCAAAGATTCCAAATTATTCAAAACATTGAAGTTTCAAATGATGATGAAGTAGCTGAAAAATTCCAAAAGGGTGTAGAAACAATTAATGAAATTGAAAAAATAATTACTGCTAAAACTTCATTAGATGAAATTACTCCATTCCAACCACCAATTAAACAAAATCAAACTTTTGAATCTAATATAGGTCAAGAAGGTTATGAAAACCATGTAACAACATTGAAAAAACATATTATGAAAGGTGATATTATTCAAGCTGTTCCATCACAAAGAGTCGCTAGACCAACTTCTTTACATCCATTCAATATTTACCGTCATTTAAGAACAGTTAATCCATCTCCTTATTTATTTTACTTTGATTTAATTGATTTCCAAATTATTGGTGCATCACCAGAACTCTTAGTTAAATCTGATATTAATGATAAAATTATTACTCATCCAATTGCTGGTACTATAAAGAGAGGTAAAACTAATGAAGAAGATGAAGAAAATGCTAATATTTTAAGATCTTCCTTAAAAGATAGAGCTGAACATATTATGTTGGTAGATTTAGCAAGAAATGATGTAAACAGAATATGTAAACCAGAAACTAATAGTGTAGATAGATTACTTACTATTGAAAGATTTTCACATGTGATGCATTTAGTTTCAGAAGTTAGTGGAACTTTAAGAGATGATATGACAAGATTTGATGCTTTTAGATCTATTTTCCCAGCTGGTACAGTTAGTGGAGCTCCAAAAGTTAGAGCAATGGAATTAATTGGTGAATTAGAAGGTGAGAAAAGAGGTGTTTACGCTGGTGCTGTTGGTCATTGGGGTTATGATGGTAAAACTATGGATACTTGTATAGCCTTAAGAACTATGGTTTATAAAGATGGTATAGCCTATTTACAAGCTGGTGGTGGTATTGTCTTTGATAGTGATGAATATGATGAATATATTGAAACTATGAATAAGATGAAAGCTAATAATAACACTATTTTAGAAGCTGAAAAAATCTGGACTGATAGAGTCGGATCTGCTTAGTTTATGAACTTTTACTAATTTAGATTTAATAAACTTTGTTAATAGAAACTGTGAATAAATGTCATAAATTTTTTAATTACGGGTAATACTCTCTTTATACTATGTCTCTTTGAATTATAATTAAAAATAATTACAAAATTATAAAATAATTAGTGTGGGTGTACCGCTGCGATGGCTGAGTGCCTCATCACATGACTAATTGAGAAACGTCGACGATGATCATCACTGGCCACAAGAGCGGTTAAAGGAAACATTGTAGACGTTTTTGTAGACGTTTTAAATATACACAAAAAGTGGGATAAAATAAAATAAGAATCCACACATATAAGACTACCACCGATATATTTAGGTGACACAAAAAAAGAAAAAGTAAAAACAGAAAAGAATAGAAGGGGTTGAAATAAAATATGAGTACACCAGACGGAAATGGGAATACTCTGTCACAACCAATAGGTGATAAAGTCAATTCTAGGACTCCGACTTCATGGGATCCAGAAGATGATATACTATTAATGCATTTAAAAGATAATCAAAAATTAGGTTGGAAAGCAATTGCTAGTAATTTTACAAATCGTACACCTAACGCTTGTCAATTCAGATGGAGAAGATTAAAGAGTGGGAATTTAAAGAACCCTCCAAAGAGTGCAGCTGCTTTAGGTACAACGGAAACATTTGGTAAACCAAAACCAGCGGAACCAGTGGCGAAGAAACAGAAGAAATATGCTTTCCCAAATACAAAGGCTAATGGGCATGTAGGAACCGGATTTCCTTCTGCTTATTCACCAATTCCTAATCCTGGATTTTCAAATTTCGATAATAATGTTAGTAATGCATTAGCTGGTTTAAATGCGTTATCCCACGATGGTTCAAACGCTGGAAGTCCAGATCCTGGATTTCATAGAATAGATCCAATTCATGGCGATGGAACAAATGTTGATTTAAATGTTGATATGACAAATAATGTTTCCAATGATTCAAATAGTAATGCATCAAGTCCAATAGCAAATAATTCACCAAAAATCCCACCTCAAACAACAAGTAATTATCAACATCCACCAGATGATGAAGATCTTAAATTAGATCCAACTCAACAAGTATCTCAAGGTGGTGGTTATTATGCTGAAATACTGGTTGATCCAACAATGAATCTCCCACACAATCAAGCTTCTCATCCTTTACCTACTGGATTAACACCTAGAAATTCAACTTCAGGTTTACCAGAAGATGGATCTGACTCAACTCATCATAATTCAATAATTCAAATTGTTAATGATAGAAATTCAATTTCAAGTGCAAGAGATAGTATTTCATCATTACCTTCTAAATCAATGGATATACCACATCATCAACTTGATAAAAATGCTTTGGCTCATTTACCAACAATATTTGGTGGTAATGGAAGTATTAGTGGACCTTCAAGAAATTCAAGTATTTCACAAAATGTTATTTCAAGTCTTAGAAGTGCAAGTATTGTTGGACTGGGATATTTTTCAAGATCAGGATCAGTAGTAATACCGTTTACTTCTGATAAAGATAGAGAAAAAGAATTAGGAATTGTTAAAAATATGAAAAAGGCGAAAGATAAATTAAAAGAAAAAAGAATGAAACAAGATAAAAAAAATAAAAAGGATGAACCAATAAAATTACCTTGGTCAATGGAAGAAGATGAACTTTTAATTAATCGTCGTA
Organism: Yamadazyma buinensis; assembly: GCA_030571035.1. Classification (NCBI taxonomy): domain Eukaryota; kingdom Fungi; phylum Ascomycota; class Pichiomycetes; order Serinales; family Debaryomycetaceae; genus Yamadazyma; species Yamadazyma buinensis. The sequence continues at coordinate 443,661 of JAJLWZ010000002.1, read as the reverse complement.
ATAGAGAATTATCATTCGCTGAATTATCAATCTTATTACCTCAAAGAACTGAAGGTGATATTTGGTCAAGAATAGATTATCTAGAAAAATTAAGGAATGGTGTTAGATCATCTGTAGCGAGAGAAAGGAGGAGAAGACAATCTTCAATTGGTTTGGATGATGTAGAAGATTTTTACATGAGTGATATCGGTGTCACTGAAGACGATGATGATGATGAAGTCTTGGTTGATGTTGATGATATACCACAAGCACATAGAAGAGCATTAAAAAGAAGAGCAAGTTCAATAAATCCTTTGAGTGTACATCATTAGAATATATAAAAAAGGGACACACATAATGGTCTATTAATTACTTAAAATTACTGTATAATATATGTTTCAATACTATTAATCTCTTTGATAAATCTTCTACCTAGTATAATTTTAGATTTTTAGTAATTTCATCTATAACAACTTTAGGAGCTGGTCCTAATCCTAAGACAGTTGCTGATCCAGCTGCAATTTGCGTTCTACCAGCATCATGAACTATATATGCATTAACACCTAATGACATTGCTTGTGCAAACAAGATCTCCATAGATTCCTCATCTTGAACTTGTAAAGTGATTTTAGCTTGTCCGTTTAAGCGTTCCCATCTTTCAATCATTTCAGGATTATAAGCTTCACTGTCTGGATTTGTCATTTTTCTATATAAGGCTAATGTGGCATGCAGACATTGGGCAGCAGCTTTACCTTTACCCATCTTTAAATCTTGACGAACAACTAATGTCATTCTAACTTCCCCTCCAACAGAGTTTAAATTTTTTGAATCAATATCGATCCCATCATCTTCACTCTCATCACCTGAATCATAAGAATCATCTGAATTATGGAAGAAGTATCTATCGATCACTACACCAGTGATGAATGATATTACACCAACACTAACTAGCTTACTTACTTGACTCATGAAGATGCGAATTTTAAAATGGTATAAAATTTTTATAACTTATATTACAGATATATACATACTTTTCAAGATTTTTTTAAAAATCGTTTAAAACTTATTCAAGTAACAAGAGATCAAGCAAGAACTTTTTTCTTTTTAGGTTTCTTTTTCTTTTCAACCTTTTTAACGAAACTTCTCCAATTTTCAACTCTTGAATCCCTTTGATCTTCCCATTTACTTTCAAATTCTTTCCTTAATTGACTTTGCATTTTTAAATTCTCCACTTCTTCAAATTCTTTAGCTTCTTTAGCTTTTTGCACCTTTTCATCTAATTCCTCTTGTTTCTTCTCCATTTCTAATATTTTTGATACTTCTTCTCTAATTGAGGGTTTATCTTTAACATATTCATAAATATCCATCAATTTCTTCTTTTCATCATATTTATCTCGTATTTCCTTATCTCCAGTCAGTGTCTCTTCTACTAGAAGTATTTGGTACGATTTTTGAAGTATATCGAAAGCTGTTGGAGCATTAACATTATCAGACTTATCAGGATGAATTAATAAAGATTTCCTTCTATAAATTCTCTTCAAATCTTTTAAATCGCCTGGCCATAATTCAAAAATATCAAAGTGATCCTTAAAATTACAACTAAGGATCCTTTCAATCTCTTTATCCCTCGAACTAGCCAATTCAGCGTCTGATAAAACTTTATTCAAATCTTGGTCCATTAGTATTCTTCGCGTAGTTTTATGAAACCTTCTAAATACTTTATGAAGATGTGGAAACCTAGATATTTTGATATTGGAGTCAACTTCTCTGATCCTATGTTCCAAGGTTACTATAACCACTCCTCAACACAGAAACATCCAGCTGATTTACCAGAAGTAATCAAAAGAGCTAGAATTTTCAACGTAGAGAAAATGTTAATTACTGCTTCAAATATAAAGGAAAGTTCAGAACACTTTGATTTGTGTAAGAAATACGATGGATTTTATTCAACCGTTGGTGTGCATCCATGCACTGTTGCAGAAGAGTTTTATGTTAAAGAAGGTGATAAATATACTGAAACGCTATCTTCAGATGCAGAAGAAAAGCTCAAGATACTTCATGATTTAGTAGTAGAAGGTTCTGAAAAGGGTATAGTTAAAGCATTTGGTGAAATAGGTCTTGATTATGATAGACTTCATTATTCAACAGTAGATCAACAAAAGACAATGTTCAAAAAACAATTAGAAGTTATAGCATCTTTAAAACATTTAAAATTACCTTTATTCTTACATATGAGAAGTGCCTGTGATGATTTCATTGAAATTATAAAACCTTTCTTAGATGATGGTTCTATATGTGGAGGTATAGTCCATTCATTCACTGGTACCAAAGAAGAACTTGAAAAATTACTCAGTCTTGATTTTTACATAGGTATTAATGGTTGTTCATTAAAGTCTGAAGAAAACTTAGAAGTTTCTAAATTAATCCCATTTGATAAGTTGATGATAGAAACTGATGCCCCTTGGTGTGAAATTAGAAAATCCCACGCTAGTTTCAAATATATCACTTCATACCCTAATAAATTTTTCCCAAAAGTTTTAGAACCTGAAATTGAAACTGAAACTGAAGTTGAAACTCAGACAGAAAATGAAGTGAAAAAGGTAAATGGTAAGGCATCAAAGAAAAATAAGAATGATCCAGTGATTAAATTAGATGATTTCATCCCTTTCCCATCCATAAAGAAAGAAAATTACCAGAAACATCAAACAGCTGTTGAATCATTGTCGATGAAAATCACAGGATCTAAAATTGGTCCATTATCTCCACCTTTAATCAAATCTAGAAATGAACCAGTATTTATTGGGTTAGTGGCAGAAGTAATGTGTAACTTACACGGCTTAAATGATAAAGAGATAGAAGAGTCTTTAGATTTAATTTACTCCAATTCATGTAGATTATTTAATATTTAATATCTCTATTTTAATATATACACATTTGTAAATCTTATTTATAATCATCAATAATATTTTGGCCCATTTGGTGAAACTGATTGAGCTATTCTAGCTGATACACGAAGTGGTGAATTAAACCCACTATCAGATTTCCTCGATTTATTAATTGGTGATATTGGCTCGTGAGTTTCAACTGCATCTACCATTTCCCTTTCTTCATCAGATGAAAGAATCCCAGTTTCTTCTCCGATATCAGATGCTTCACTAATTTCTTTATCGTCTTCAATGTCAACAAGTTCACCATTACCGACCTCATATTTATCTTCATTATCATTGTCATCGTCGTCAATTTCCACTTCCATTTCCTCTTCTTCGTCTTCATCCACAAGATCAATGATTTCGTCTACATCATCATCCTCATCATCTAAAATATCACCATTATCCTCATAATCTTCAGAATCAGAATCTTTCACACTATTTTCTTCATCAAATACTCCAATTATTTCATCATAATCTCCAACAAATTCTGTTGTAATATCTGAATCACCATTTCTAATCTTTAACAGACTTGAAGATTTTGTAGGGACAAAGTTTTTGGTTTTAATTCCAGGGTAACAAACCAAGTAGTTATCCAATATTTTATCTTCTTCATTAACTTCGGTTGTTAAATCTTTCAACATCTCAATTTCATTTAAACATTCTTCTTCAAATGTGAAAGGATTATCAATATCATCTTTTAAGAAACTAGTTAATAATGTAATCCTATTATGAATTGGAGGTGGAGATGGATCATGATGTTCATTTTCTTTATTCTCTTTATTTTCATCATATGCATCACTTCCAATACTACCATTAGATTTAGCAGATTCAACAAACCCATTAGATGAACCATTCGAAGGAATGACATGTCCATTGGAGGTATCATTAACCACAATTTCAGTAGCAGTAGTATAATCACCTAAAGTTGTTCCAGTTATTTCAAAATCTTCATTAGGTGAAGTTTCAGAACTTGATGGTATTGTATTACCATTTTGGTGCTCATAATCTTGAGATTGAGGTACTTGAGGTACATGTGGTATAGAAGGTATAGAATTAATACCACCAGATGGTCCATATAACATTGGTTTCCAAATTAATTTATCAGATTCTAAAGTTACATATTTCTTTTGTTCCCAACTTTCAATAACGTAATTAATTTTTTTCAAATTTATTGAAATTGCATAATTACTAGTTGATGTATTTTTTATTAATGAATCTAATTGTTCTAATCCTACAATTACATCCGATGGAGTCATTCCAGTCAATTTTGATAAACTTTCAATGGAAAATATTAAATCAGTTAATTTATTCTCTTCCAGATTTTGATTATCATTCATTAAATATTTCTCATATAAAAATTTTAATTTATAAGCTACTGCAATTTTCCAATAATTTCTATAACTTAATAAACCTAAATCACTTAATGGTTTCTCTGGAGTGCCGAATTTGAATTCATTTCTAGTTAATAAATAACTAAAATCAATTAATAAATTCCCATAACCTTTACGTTGATAAATTGGTAAAGTTAAAATACAAGAAACATTATAATCTGAATTATTTAATTTCTCTTTAGAAAAATATCCAACAAAATGATATAAGGAAGGATCAAAATCATCAATTTCAGTTAATATATAAAATATAAATGGTTCAACATCATAATATAATGTTTTAGAATTAAGGAATAATTTTGCTAAAAGACATAAATTCTGACAATAACTAATATTTTTCCTACCATCAACTTCCCAAAATGCAATTTTCTTCTTGGAATCCCTATATATTTCCACCCCTGGTGGATGTTTATTTGATAAATTACAATTCTTTAATTTGTGACGAGAATAAGAATATGGAGAATTCATATACTTTAAACAATGTTCACAAATATAAATTATCTTGGATTGTGAATATTCTTCAGGATAAGGTGACGTGTACCACGTATTAATTTCATAATCTCTGAATTGAATTCTACTTATTTGAGATTTTTGGTAAGTATCAGATTGATCTGGTTCATCATCTTCTTCAACTTGATTTGATTTACGTAATTTCTCACCTTCAATTTGTAATCTATTAAATAATTCTCTATCTAATTGTGTAGGGTCAGTTTCATTTATCGTACATCCAGGGAATTCCAACAATCCCATATAAGGTAAATCTCTATGATCATGTTCAGGATCTAGCTTTTTAAAATGTTTTTTAAATCTTTTAGGGTACGGTATTAACAATACAAATTCTGAACTATTTTGTCGTATTACTTGAACTTGATTCCTGTATGTCAATTTCACAGACCTAACAACACCTCTATTATCTTTAACCATTGCTCGACTACTATTATTCGATCTTCGTTTTGACGATCTATAAGATCTTTCTCTACTACCAATTCTCAAATCTATACTTGAGCGTGAATAGTTTGTAACCGACGTTCGTCTTCTCGCCGACCTCTCAAGGTCGATTTCATGACCGATGCTTGAGTAGATACGATTATCAGGAATCCGTAGTTGTTCTAATGCGTTCCTCTTTTTTGGGGGCATTTGGGGTTGGGGTTCCTTATATTGGGATTTAAAATGTTTATTTTCGCGTTGGCTTTATCACGAACTGAAAATTCACGTGACCGTCAAAATACACCAAAAATTATGAAAAGACGTACAATCTTTATAAAATGGAGATATAAAGAGAGATTTAACTTGATGTAAGTAGGTGTTTTTTATTAATCTACACATTAATCTTCATATACATTTGCATCATAAGAGGAAACCTAAATGAATATATCATTAAATATATCTAAAAAAACGGGAATTACACTTCCCTCTATTATCACTTTGCTTTACTTTACTATTTCAATTCCTAAAATAACCCACCCCACCAAGAAAAAAACAAACAAGGATCAAGTGAGTATAAGGGCAGTATGTTTTTTTTTAATATGGTATACTCAAAAGAGTAAGTAATCAACTAATAGTAATAATTATTATTGAATTAAAAATTATTTGTCATCTTTTTCAATATCTTCTTCTATATGTTTTTCATGAACATCTTCATTATCAATATCTTCAACATCTTCAAATTTGACATCTTCTGAACCACCAAGACCATAATGAGCTAATAATGATTGAGCTGAACTTGTATCTAAATACATAACTCCATTTTCACTAGTAATAGCATTTGAAGCTAATAATTTTTCTAAACTTATAGCACCATTAACCTCACTTGATTCTTGAAGAGGTTCATTATCATCATTTGATTCATTAGTATTATAACTTTGACGTAAACCTGGTAAACCACCAAACATTGAATTAGATTGACTATTTGAACTTTTATTTTGAGATTGTTGACCAATATCATAATGTTCACCATAAATATCTTTATAAATTTCATTATATGGATTAGAAATTGAACCAAATTTTAAAGAATTTTCTTTATTTGATTGATTAATTTTAATTTTATTAATAATTTTTTCATACCATTGATCTAAAGTTTCATTTTTAGTATAATCTAATAATGCAACAATTACAATTGACATATTATCACAACCAATACCTGAACCATCACCACTTGGAGCACAACATAATTCCATAACTTCTTCACAAATAGTTGTAAAAGATTTTCTTTCAAATATACCTCTTCTAACACATTCAATACAACTTTGTGATGTTAAACAATCCCAAATACCATCACATGCTAATATAATAAATTCATCAGTTTCAAAATCAATATTATGAATCATAACATCTGGATAACAAGTAACAACTTGTTCTTCAGCTGGTAAATCAAGATTTTTCTTAAATTCAAAATCTCCAATACCTCTTGATAATGCTAAATTACCATTAACTCTACCCATATCAACAAATCCACCAGCAGAACAAATTCTTGTCCTTTCACCTTCATTTGATGGTTTATGATCATATGATAAAGCTTTAGCAAAACCATTTATTGACATAATAGTTCTTGAATCACCTGCATTACCACAATAAATTTTTGATTTTGTAATTATAACTGATGTAGCAGCACAACCACTATCATCATCTTTCATATTAAAATCTCTTAAAATAGCTTGATCACAATTTAAAAAACCTTCCTTTAAAGCATTACTATAATCTTTTCTCTTAAAAGCATCAGTTGATTTAATAATTTGAGGTAAATATTCACCAGTGAATATTGCAGCTCTTTCACCTCCATGACCATCATAAACACCAAAAAAGGCAACATGATCATCATCAACTGATTTAGAATTATTTAATTCATTAATTTTATTTTTCTCCTTTTCTTCTTCAGTTTCTTCAGGGTTATATTCTTTAACCAAGGACATATCTAAAATTGTTGAATGATCATCTTCCATATTAATTCTCCAACCTTGCATACATGAAAGCCCATAAACAACATGATCATCCCCTGAATTTTCCGAATGTTTTTCAGTCACAGGTTGTGAAAGTATTTGACCCATTCCTTTATTCCTTCAAACACGTAGTTTGGCTCTTTTGTTAAACTATTTGCTTTTTATTGGTTTTTAAAAATCAATCACAAGTTCTTCCCCAATCAATGATTTCTCTAATATCTTCCAATGCTTCCAACTAATATCAATGATTTATGAATTGTTTGAATCTAATAGAATTGATTTTAAATACAAATTTTTGGCGATTTATTGTGATTTTACCCAAGGCAAATTTTTCTCTCTGATGGGGGTTTTAAATTTTTTCTTTTCTCAAAAATTTTCTTTTTTTGGTATGGTTCGGTACACCAGGATGATAACAGTTAAAGTTTTAATTGATAACTCTAATTACTATTTAATGGGTAAACTATAAAGTAAAATGGAACTATACTTCCAAGTGTACATAGACAGAGATTTTTTATTGAATATGGTTGAAAAATTTTCAGAAATTTTCAGAAATTTGGGGATATTAGAGATCTTAATAGGTGCAATCGAAGACATTGAATAAATATATTAATAAACAATTCCTTTAACATAACGGATCTATCAAAAGTACAAAGTATTGTCACAGTGTCATAAAGAAGATTTCTCTTCATCTATCATATTATCATCATCATAATTAGCATTATCATTATAATCATTATAATCATTATAAATTCATTCCGTTTTTCATAATTCATCCACCTTTTTTTAAAAATGTAATCTACATGAAAAAGGGGTGTGTTAGTTTTAATCATTTTCATTTTCATTTTCATTTGCAGTTAATTGCAATAATAATTTTTTTTTGTTTTTATGTTTTTTTCTTTACTTTCATTTTCATTTTTAGTTTTTTAAATTTTTCATTTTCATTTTCATTTTCGTTTTCATTTTCATTTTCATTTTCAGAAAGGGATTAATTATAATTTAATTTACTTTGGTCCCCAAATTCCTGAATTATTTTCATACAAGTTTAATGAATTGAATTTAACATCAAAATCACCATTTAAACTTGGTAAACTTACATTAGCTTGATTTGAGAAAGGAGCAAATCTTGAATTAATATCACTTGGTAATGGAGTCAGTGGTTGACTTGGAGTTGGACCTTTAAAAATTGAATTTGATGGAGTTGGGGAATTAGCGTTACTTAAAGAAGTATTAGCATTAGTTGGAGTTGAAGATTCAGTTTCACCACCACTTGGATTTGAACTTCCAGGAGCAGTTATTGAATTTGAAACATTTGGAATATTTGAAGAATTAGAACCATTAGTTGATTGATTTGATGAATCTTTGGAAGTTGGAGGATTCGAAGAAGAAGAAGAATTTAATGGAGGAGTTCTAATATCATATTGTCTACCTCTTAAAACATTTGAATTTAATTGAGGTAAAAGTCCACCTGAATTTTGAGGGTAAAGACCAAATGGTTGAATATTTGAATATAATTTCCCATTATTTGAAGTATTACCATTTTGATATTGTGGGAAATTATTTAATGGACCAGTTTGTTGTTGTCTTAATCTTGGTAATGGTAAAGCAGATTGAGAATGAGATCTTAATAATTCTGGATGAGTTAAATTATTATTAATTTGATTTGATTGATTTGAATTATTTAATTGATTTAAATTCATCATTGATGAAGAAGATTCTAAACCTAAATTATTTGAAATTGGTAAATTAGAATTTGGATTTGGATTAGTATTTGAATTTGAATTTGGTGAATTTGGATTTAAAATTGAATAAATTGAACCAGGTTTTCTTCTAATTATAATTAAACCATTATCATATAATTCTAATAAATTTAAATAATTACATAATGAAGTTAAAGATTTTCTTTGATTAATTGTTAAATTTGGTGGATAAGCTAATTCAAAAATTTTTGAATTATCATCTTTAAAAACTATTAATTGAGTAAAAATTTCTAAAGTTTCTAAATCATTAAAATTAATATCAACTGGTAATGAATTTAAATTACCTGATGGTAAACTTAAAAATATTCTTTCTTGATTTGAATTAATTGTATTAACTCCATTAACACTTAAATTTTTTGTCGCAGCAGTTGTTGAAGTACCAGAAATTAATGAAGCTAATGAAGCATTTGAAGCACTTCTATGTTGTTCTTCTAATTGTCCTCTTTTTTCTCTTTTCTCTCTTTCAATTCTTTCTCTTTCTTGAGCTGGTAACATTTTTTTATATTCAACTCTTAATTTTCTACCACCAATTTCTCTACCATTTAATAAATTAACAACTGATGAAGTTTCATCAGTTGAAGTAAAATTAGCAAATGCTAAACCTCTAAATACTCCATTATCAAAATGATAATTAAAAGCATATGGTAATGGTAAATTTAATTTTGTCATAACATCTAATAATTGTTCCTTTTTAATAGCAAATGGAATATTTTTAATTACAATAGCAGTAGGAATTAAATCATCATCATCAATATCATCATCATCATCATCAGTTTCAGTATCTCTATTATTATGATCTTGATCCATTGTAATAGTTGCAGTTGAATTTGAATTTTTAGAATTTTGTAAATCCAGTTGTTTTTTATCAATTTCAATTCCTGTTTTATTTTGTTGTTGCTTTTGTTGTTCAACCCATGGTGTTACATCATTTATAGTATTACTCCAAGGTCTAGCATTATTTGGAATAACATTGGATCCATTATTAACTGAATTCATCGATACATTACCAACTGTTGTCATATCTTTATAATTTGATGAACCATAACCAGAAGTTGAAGATAAAGATCCAAGTGATGGTCTACGTTGCATTTCTAAATTAGGAGTACTTGATAAGTTTCTTAATTCCATCTTTCTTATAAGAATGTCACTCTCTTGTCTATGTTTGAAAGCTATTTTCTATTGAAAAATTGTTGAAATTCTGTAAAAAAAAAAAAAAAAAAATTTTAACAAATTGTATTGTATTGTATTATACGCTCTAAACAAATTGAAACTTTTTAAAACTGCTGTTTGTTCTCTGTGTCCCTTAACGAAATGGGTGTGTGTTTGTTTTCTCTTTGTCTGAGTCTCTTTACACCTTTTCCCTATTGATCTCTCTTGGTGGTATCCACACTCACACTATTCTAAATTATCCAGTAGTCTGAATTTTCTTTTACAGTACAGATGACTTTGGAAATAAAAATTTTCTCAATTTGAGACTTTCCACTAAATTCTCAAATTTCGTCCAATTCAATTAATATGGTATGTAATTTAATAAATAAAATATCAACTGATTTATCATTTAAATTACTATTGGAAATTAATATTATTATAATGATTTGATCTTTATAACAAACATTTCATATCATATGATATGAATTTCCAATTTAAATCATGTTGATACCTACAATTCCATAGAATTTTTCAAAATGAATTTCCCACTAATATCGCTTTTCTTATGACACGTACTAACTAAATTATAGTCTCAAGCTCCAGGTGGTTTAAGAAGTGCAGCTAAAAGAAAATCTACTTCAGAGAAAAAGGCTTCCAACCTGCAACCATTATCGACTCGTTCAGCGGGTGCAGGTGGTTCATCAGCTACTATGTTAAAATTATTCACTGATGAAGCTCAAGGTTTAAGAGTCGACCCATTAATTGTATTATTTTTAGCTGTTGGTTTTATCTTTTCCGTTATTGTTTTACATATCTTTGCAAAATTAACTGGTAGATTTGCCTCATAATTGTACATAAGAGTATTGACTACTAATATATAAAAATTGTAATTCGTTTTCTTTTTGATTTTTCCATATTATTTTTCATTCTTCTGCTGGCTCTCTTTATCTATCTCTGATTGTCTGATTTCCAAAAGGCAAAAACAAAAAAAACACACATATCACCGTTTAAGAGAGGCTTTGTAATAGACCAACGTAAAGAGTACTATACATAGATGATATACCCATTAGTTATACTTACTCGTTAGAGTACATAATTTAAGATTGAAATCGTCGATCCCAAATAGATAAGATAATCAGAGAGAGAGAGAGAGAGAGGAAAAAATTTCAAAACCATTCACGTGACTATCTACATGATATTTTTCAAATTATTTACAAAACTTTTAGCTTCATCTTTATGAACTAACCATTTACCATTATTTCCTTCAAATTCTACATCCCATCTACTTTCAATTTCTACAAATGGTAATTTTTTACCAATTATAATCCTAATTGGGATCCCAATAAGATTACTTTGATGAATTTTAGTACCAAATGGTACTGATCTATTATCCCATTTTACATCATCTATCCCCTTAATTACATCAGCGACTACTTCTTCAGAAACAGAATTATTTGGAGTAATTACTGAGACTGTCCATGGTGCAATCGAAACAGGCCATTTGAAACCTTTATTATCTTTCATATCTCCTAAAGTTGCAATAATACGACTAATTCCAATACCATAACATCCCATAACTACATCTCTCATCTCAGTATTATTCCCAGCTACAGGTACTTGTACTTGAAGACCAAGTGGTTTAGAATATTTCGTACCAAGGTAAAATGTATGTCCGATTTCTATAGCTTTTGAAGTCGTTAATTCCCCATTACATTTCCCACAATGATCACCATCTTTAGCTTCCACTAATGAATGACCATTTTTATTGGTTCTTATATCATAAATGGTTTCAATATTACTACTATCTTCCGGTTTTTCAATTGGAACAGCTTGAGGGAAATGAATTTTGACAAATTTATGATCAAGTTTTCTATCCTTAGGATAAACAACTTCCAATACTTTATCATCATTTTGGAAAAATTGTGAATTATTTTCACTTGAAACATCTTCATCAGGTTTAGGAACTGAAAAAGTTTTTTCAACATTTGATATCGTCCCACATCCAGTACATTTAAACAACTTATCCTCACCATTTTTACTCTCAATATGCCATTCATGACTTAAATCCCCACCTATATCACCCAGATCAGCTTCAGCTTTAATATAATTAACTTTCAATTCTTTAAATATCCGATGATACGCTTCAATCATGTTATTATATGAGATCATTGCAGATTTTTGATCAACATCAAATGAATATGCATCTTTCATTAAAAATTCTCTTGATCTAAGAAGACCCATTCTTGGTCTCTTCTCATCACGAAATTTTTCATGAATTTGGTAATATGTTATCGGTAATTCTTTGTAACTGGTTAGTTGAGATTTAACAATATCAGTAATTTCCTCTTCACTCGTTGGTGAAAGACAATAATCATGACCACTTGAATCTTTTAATTTAAACAACTCAGTTCCTGACCATCTACCAGTCTTTTTCCAATTTTCAGATGGTGCTAAAAGCAGTACACTGACTTCTTCACATCCAATATCATTTAAATGTTTTGATATTATATTTCTTAATTTATTCAACATTAAAAGTCCAGGCGGTAACCAATGATTCAAACCTGGTTTTGGAGTCCTAAGAAATCCAAGTTTAATTAGTAATTCATGTGTTGGTATGGTTGCAGATTGTCTATCTGTTATGAATAATTTGGGGATTTTAGGTACCTTCATTACCAATGATTACCTCGTTAAAAAAAAAGTCTCAAAATTTAGTAGAGATTGTTATGGTCATAATGACTATTGAGAGTTTACTTAGCTGATTGAGTAAGAAATAATATTTTAGAGAGTAGAAAAACAGATATTCTTCATTCAATCAATATAAAACTCAAGATACACTTTTCTTTAAATTAGTCCAAGCACTGTTTAAATCATCACCTGCCCTTTTTAAATACTCTTCTTGGTCCTTTTCAGGTAAAAGACCTTTCTTCACTTGAGCTACAACTTCATCATACTTCAGTTTAGCTAATTCATATTGTTCATTGGCTTTAGATTTTTGATCTTCTAAAGTGGAAGACAAATTCTCCTGTTGCTTTGAAGACCAATCCCACCAGGATTTTTTAGCACTTGCTAATTGTTGATTTATTTCATCGGATAAATTTGAACCAAATTTTGAAATATTCTTCATTGCATCATCATAACTGGCTTGAGCCTCTTTCAAATATTTAGTCTTTTCTTCTTCAGTTTTAAATGTCTTGGAAGTAATTGAATCTAATTGTTTTTTAGCCTTTTTATAATTTTTACTAGCAATAGATTTTTGTTCATCGTATTGTTTTGATAAATCATCTTTAGTTGAATAAAACCAATTCAACCAAGAATTTGAAGCATCTTCTAACTTTTTATTTGTTGATTCAACAAATCCATTACCATACTTGGATAAATCCGATAATTTATTATTAACAGCATCTTGAGCTTGTTTTAAAGCCTTTTGTTGATCTACAGTTAAATTTTTATCTTGCCATTCCTTATTTAATTTAACTAATTTTGATCTAGCTTCTTTATATTCACTTACAGTTTTAGCTTTATCAAAATCGAATTTTTCAATTGAATTATCACTAATACTTGACCCCCAATTAAACCAACTCTTTTGTTGTTCTTCAGTAATCATTTTTGGTTCAATTTTTGTACCAGTAATATAATTACCTAAATCATTAACAGTGTCAATATAACTAGCAATTAATGATCTAACAACATTATCATCAGGATAAACTTCTTGTTTAACTTGTTCAGTTGTTTCTTTTGTTTTAGTTTTTAAAATCCCAGTATTAGATTTTAAACTATTATACATATCACTAGTTTTAGTTTCTAATTTATTGTATTGTTTTTCAATACTTGAAGCAATTGATTTGGATTCATTTTCAACTTTATGTTTTGCTTCATTAAATTCAGTTTTTAATTTCTCTTGATTTTTCTTTAAATCCCTTTGTATATGTTTTTGAGTATCTCTTAATTGACCTTTTGCATCTTGAAAATGTGATGAAATTATTGGATTAACATTTTGATCATAATAATATAAAAATCCACCAGCAATGGCAACAGGAATTAATTGTTTAGTCATTTTTAATAAGCCTTAATAGTTTTAATTTGTTTTAATTACTTTTAAAGTTATATATTAATTTGTTGGGATATTTGGAGAATTTATACTTTTAAGGATTGCTATGGTCATATGAGACATAAATTGAAAGATTTGCAATGCTTCCACTCACAGGTCAGTTTAAATTAAATTTATTTGAAATGATTTATTCTCTATAAGATCTGAATAATAAGATTAAGATATTACTATATGAAGAGTGTAATGATAACTAGTTTATAAATGATTTAGTTTTATGATTGTAAAATTGGGGTAGTATTGGCTGCAAATTGAACATGTTGCGCATTATATGCAACAGTAAATTCAAACATATTACACTGAAATTTTAAAATTTTCAAAATTTAATTTTACGATTTAAGACATAGTGATAATTAAACTTGGAATAGTTTATTATTAAAGTATATAATATTCATTAAAAATTGAAGTTTTTACATGTTTTTTTATTAATAAATGAATGAAATAATGGAAAAGGGGGTATTTATAACGGAAACCCATGTGTGATAAAGCCGTAAAGGGTTCACACTTATCATACACCCTTTCCAATAAACACTTTTAAAGTGAGGTAACAAAAACCATAATTTCCAAGTATATACTCCTTGATATGCTTATATATATAGTAGTATTTATATGTATATATTCATTTGGATAATGATTTGATAATCCAGATCAAATCGTAGTTACTAACTTATCTGACCTGATAATGGGCGCACCCGTACACCAAGCCAAAAGAAATTTTATTAAATTCTCTAATAATTCAATAATAAAGTGATTTTAAAATCTTTAAATTACTGTTACATTAATGTATATAAACATTATACCAAATAATAGTTTTAATAATTCTTTAATATTACTGTTTCTAAGTTAAAATCATTAAAATGGCTTTTGTATGATAAATCTGTCACTTTGGTCACATATTCTCAATTTTTCACTTTGATCACCACAGATAGCTGTTTTCAGATTTTTAGATATTTTAGATTTCATCCACAAAATAACCAAATTTTTTATTTATAACTATAACAAACTTATCATATATTCATTGAAGAAACATCTGTATAGGATCATCGTTTCTGAAGTCATTAGTAATACACTCACCCCCACCAGTTTTTAATATTTTCATATTTTCAAATAAAGAAAATACAAGACTTTGTATGCGTATGATTAACTCATTCAAATAAAATTGGAATGAAACTTAATATTGAAATTAATGATGATATACAATCATTAATAAAGTTAAAACATTTACCAAACCATAGATATACAAATAGATCATGGAGATTATATAAATTAAACCCTAAACCAGAAAAATTTCCAGAATTTTTCAAAGATTTAGATAAGAGGTCATCAAATCAACCAAGTTTGATTTCTCATGATACTTCAAATACTTTAACATCCAAAACTTCTAAATTAAGTCTTTATACACCAAGTGATGATGATGATTTACGCGAACGTGAAAGACAAGTAAATTCAAAATATAAAGTATTAGGAAAATTAGGGACAATACCAGATGAGGAGGATAAAAAAATATTTTATATCGATAATACACCTTCTCCAAAAAAAGATTTAAAGCCTTTGGATAATGATTCAAAATCTGATTTAACTTATAGAGATTCAAATTCTAATAATACTCAGAAACAAAGAAGTCAATCTATCACTTCACATAATTCATTCCATTCAAGTCATTCAAATTTAAATTCTAAAATGAATGATTCACTTACAGATTCAAATGATTTCAATAAACCAGCAATGAAAAGGCAAGATTCTTTATTCTCAAATTTTAATCTTCAAAGATCTCAACCTTCAAAGTATTTAATAAGTGAAGAATCTAGTGAAGATGATGAAAGTCTGGATGTGGATGAGAGTGAAATTAATGAAAGTAGTGAAATTGATGAGAGTGAAATTGATGAAAGTGAAATAAGTGATGATGATCAAAATAATGTTGAACATGGTGAATCAAGTGCTGATGAAGCTCAAGATATTTTAAGTCCAATAATTAATTCTACTCATTCACATGGTTCAAATTTCAGAATGTCAAATCTTTCAATGACTCGTTCATTAACCGAATCACAACATTCTCATTCCAATTCCAACTCCAACTCAAATTCAAATTCAACTTCAAATTGTAATTCACAATCACAATCACAATCACAATCTTTAAGAAAAGTCCGTCAATCAGTTTCAAGTATTAGAAAATCAGATGATTCAGAATGGTTATCAGTTTCTTCTGAAGATGAAACTCCTCAACCAATAAATTTCGTTAAACGAAATACTACATCAGAATTATCTTCATCACAGCCAAGATCTTTATTATCTGGCCTTTTCCTTAATGAAATGAAAGGTCATATAAGTTCTCATGCTAGAAAATTAGGTTTAGGTGAAGATTTAGAAAGTAGTAATGAAGATATTTTAGGTGATGGTAATAAATCACCTTTATTAAAAAGATCATCAACAACAGGTATAATACCTGTAAATAATGATAAATTAAAAATTCAAAAACCTACATTTATGTTTCAAAAAAGGTTTACACTGATGACTGATATAAAACCATTAACTGAAGGTAAAGAAATTGATTTTAATGAAACTAATAATAAAGATCCTGAAGAATGGAAACAACAATCTATAGTAGGATTAAGTGATATTAGTGCAAGTTTTAAAAGTCATGAAACTTCAACTGTTTCAGAAAGTTTAAGTAAATATCAAACTAGAAGTTTACTTAGTTTAACTAATTTTTTCCGAAAAACTACTACACCAGAGAGAATTCAATCACATAATCAAAATTCAATAGGAACAACAGCTGAAAGTCAAACAGAAACACATTCAACAAATTTTATAATTGAATCAAATGAAATAACTCAAATTTATTCAAATGATGATATTGAAATACCAAAAATGATAAAAAATGAACCAAAAAAACAGTCAAAACAAAGAGAAGAATTCAGTAAATCTTTGAAAGATTCTCTTCAAATCGATCATGATCTCGGGAAAGTTCCATTACCTGATAAAATCATCGGTGTCGGTGGTGTAAACTTTACAATTGAGGATGAAGTAGATGATTACCATAGTAAAGGTTGGTAAAAAAGAAAAGTCTCACTCTCATAGATAAGGGAACACTAGCTAAACGGCTTAATATTTATATAATAGAAAAATAAAAAATTAGGAAACACTAAAAACACATAATAACACACGGCAATGACAACAACTAATAAGATTTAATTAGATAATCTCCACCTATTACAACCAATTAAGAAACCCCCCTTTAAAAACAGAAAAAAATGAGATTTATGACATGTAGTATAGATTGTAATATATAAAAAGTTGAGAAATTTCTCGCATCTCATCTCATCACACTAATGAGCGAAACTAAAGAAGAGAAAAGGCAACGTAAAGAAGCTAAAAAATTAGCTAAAGCCAAGAAATTAGAACAAAAGACCACTGAAGAAGATGTTGTCGAAGAACCAAAAGTTTTAGAATCCAAAAACGAAGAAAATAATGAAAGAATTGAAGAAATTGAAGATGATGGGAAATCAGATGAGAAGAGGAAAGATTTAGGTGAAATTGAAATTGATTTAAAAGGTGATATCCCATTAAATAGAAAACAACAAAGATTGTTAAAGAAGGGGAAATTAAACTTACAAAAATTAAAAGCTAAACATCCAACACCTTTAGCTGAAGGTGAAGTTAGAGAAGAAAAGGAAAAGGGGAAATTTGGTGTTTGGATTGGTAATTTATCATTTGACACTATAAAGGAAGATATAATAAATTTAATTACTGCTAAAACTTCATTAACTGAAGAAAATATTAAAAGAGTAAATATTCCAAAGAAGGGTGATAAAATTAAAGGATTTTGTTATGTAGATTTTGAAAATGATGAACAAGTTGAAGAAGTTATAAAATTATCTGAGTCTTATTTAAATGGTCGTAATTTACTTATTAAGAATTCCAAATCGTTTGAAGGTAGACCAGAACAACCACAACAAAAATCAGGATCAGGATTAATCAACCCAAGTAAAAACCCACCTTCAAGAATTCTTTTCGTTGGTAATTTATCATTCGATACCACTGATGATTTATTAAGAGAACATTTCAAACATTGTGGGGACATTGTCCGTATACGTATGGCTACTTTTGAAGATTCAGGTAAATGTAAAGGATTTGCATTTGTAGATTTCAAAGATGAAACAGGTCCAACAAATGCATTAACTTCAAAATCTACAAAATTTTTCATTAATAGACCTTTAAGAATGGAATATGGAGAAGATAGATCAAAAAGAACACCAAAAAGAAAATTCGATGATTCTAATTCAGAATCAAATGGTCCAAGTAAATCATTCAGATCAAATGATTCAGAAATAAATTCACAATCAGATTCAGCACCATCATACTCACAATCACAAGATGACGCTCCAAGGAGAAAAATCGCTAGAGAAAGATTCGTTGAAAGAAAACCAAAGAGAGTTAATCCTTCTGTGGCTTTATCAAATGCTCAAAGAGGTTCAGCAGCAATCGTTCCATCATCAGGTAAAAAGATAACATTCGATTAGGGGGGGATAAATAAATAAAGATAATAAAATAATAAATAGATAATAAAACATATATTTATAACAAATAAAAACAAACTCTGAATTGAATAGATCAAGTAGATAATTTAGCTTTATGCTTAGCAAATTCCTCTGAAGCAACTTCGAAATAATCTGGATTCAGCTTATTTCTTTCATATTCACCATCACTAACTTCTTCATAAATTGAATATGTTTCATATTCAGAATCAGAAGCAGCAGGCTCTTCAGTAACTGGTTCGACATCTGGGGAAGAAGCGAACGCAGTAGCTGCGGCAGCAACAGCGGCAGGTGCAGGTGTAGAAACAACAGCAGCTTTAGTCTTAGACTCAGTCTTTGGTGTAGGAGTTGGTGCAGGTGAAGGACTTGATTCAGATGAACTAAGTTTTTGAGTTAATTTCTTAAAACTTTTTCTTAAACTATTTGATCTCTTGGCAGTACTCGAAACAGCATCTTTAGATGAACTAGTGACAGCTGCAGCAGTACCGGCCGTGGCAGCAACGGCACCAGCGGCAAGACCCCCAGCAATTACTGCAGGGGCAATTGATTTAGATTTAGATTTTGGGGCTGATTCAATTTTGGAATCAATATTAGTGGCTCCTTGCGCAGTAGAAACTGGCAATTCATTGCTTTTAACTAAAAAAGAATCTTTTTTATCACTAAATAATTTCCCCCCTGAAGATCTATATAAATCTTTATCTTCTAATTCAATTTGTTTAGATAATCTTGTAACTTCGATTTCTCTTTCTTCAATTAATTTTTGAATATCATCAATTTTAGAATGATTATCAACGGTAGATGATAATCTGGCCTTTTCTTCTCTCAAAAGTCTAATCTTCTTTAAGTTTTCAACTTCTTCAACTAATCTTGATTTTTGTAATTCTTCAAATTCTAATCTTGATTGATATAATCTTAGTTTAGCATCATGTTCACTTCTTAATTTTTCAATTTCATCTAATTTACTTTGTGCAAGTTTTTGTTGTTCTAATTTATCAAGTTCAAGTTGTTCAAGTTGTTGTTGTTTTAAAGATTCAATTTCTTCTTGTAATTTTTTAGCTTCTGCTTCTTCTCTTGCTTTTCTTTCTTGATAAATTCTTTCATGTTCTTCTCTTTCAGCAATTAATCTTTCTTGTTCAGTTTCTCTTGCTTTAATACGTAATTGTCTTTGATATTCAGGTGAACTAAGTAATTTTTCATGTTCTTCAGCTGCTTTCTTTTGTTCTTCAAGTGCTTTCTTTTCAGCTTCAAAATCGGCAAGTTTTTTAGCTTCTAATTCTTCAGCTGCCTTCTTTGCAGCAATGGCTTCTTCACTAGCAGCTAATTTTTCAGCGGCTTCCTTTTCTTCAGCTTCAATTCTTTCCTGTTCTTCTTTAACTCTTTGTCTTTCAATTTCTTCTTTAACTTTTCTAGTTTCTTCTTCATCTAATAATCTTTGTCTTTCTACTTCAGCTTCAGCTTTAGCAGTTTCTACAGCTTCCTTAGCTTCAGCTCTTCTTCTTTCATGTTCTAAAACAACTTGTTTAGCAGCTTCTTGTTTTTCAGTTTCCCAACTAGTGAAAGCAGTTTTAGCATCTGCTAATCTAGTTTTTCTAGCTGCGGCATCAGTGTTTAAGAAAGCTAATTTAGCAGCATAAGCAGTTAAAGTACCAGCTAAAAGTCCAACTTCAGCAGTTAATTTCCCATGAGAAGTTTTCTTGGTTTCTAAAGTTTCCTTAGCTTGAACTAAATTAGCATTTAAGGTTTCTCTAGTTTCATCATTTTTAGCGATTAATCCATTCTTTTCTTCTAAATTAACTTTTAAACCTTCTAAACTTTTTAATTTTTCATTAAATTTAGCAGTTAATTCTTCAATTTTAGAAGTTAAATCAGAATTAGAATTATCTAATTCGGTTTTCTTTTCTTGTAAACTTTCAATTTCTTGAGTTGTTGTTTCTTGACCTAATTTAACATCTTCTAATTCTTGCTTTTTAGTAGTCATTAATTCTTCATGATTCTTAACTAAATTTTCTTTATCAGTTGAATGTTGTTCAACAGCATTCAATTCTCTAGTCTGATAATCAGTTTTAGCAGTTTCAATTTCTTCTAAAGTAGTTTTTTCAAAATTATCAGCATCAATAACATTTTGACTCATTTTAGTAGTTAAATCACTAATTTTTTTAGAAATTTCACCATCAAAAGTTAATTTTTTACCTTCAATTTTTCTAACATGTTTATCAAAGTCACCTTGTAATTTCTTTTCATGGCCTTCAATCTTAGTTTTAATAACTTCTTGTCTTTTAATTTCATCTTCAGCTCTAGTTTTGGTAACTTCATCATTAATATTGGATAAAACTGGTGCAACTCTAGCGGCAGCAATAGCTAATAATTGTTTTTGAGTCATTTTTAATCCACTACCTAAATCAATGATTTTATCTGGATCATCCATTTTTTTAGAGACTGATCCAATAGCAGCAGCATTTAATTCTTCATAACGACTTAATAATTTTGGTTTATCTTTTAATTTATCTAAAGTTTCTTGGTTTGGTAAAGTGACTGGTTCATATTTAACTTCTGGTTGAGTAACTAATTCAATTGGAGTTTCTTCAACAAGTTTTTCAATATTATCATCAGTTGGTTCAGGAACTTCTAATTTTTCTGAAATTTTTTCATCAATGGCAGCAGTTGAGTCAATTGGAGCTTCAGGTTTTTCTTCAACAACTTCTTCAACTTGTTTGACTTCTTCAGTGACTGGTTCATCAGTTCCAAGTTCTTTTTCAGCAGCTTCTTCAGCGTGTTTAGCACCTTCAATAGCTTCTTCCTTTTCAGCTTCAACAACTTCGGCATCTTCAGCAACTGGTTCAGATGATTCGATATCTTTTTCAGCAGCATTTGCAGCTTCTTTAGCAGCAGCAGCAGCTTCTTCAGCAGCCACTTCTTCTTCCCATTGTTTAAGTTCTAAAGTTGGATGAGTAGCGAATTTCTTTGGGACTTGCATCTTATCAATTTTATTTTGTTCTTGAAAGTCCTTGTGTAAATTCTTTTTCTTTTCAGACGATCTAAATGGGGATACCCATTTTTCAGTAGATGTCAATTTCTTTAATCTACTTTGACTCTTGGTTTTTTCTTCACCTTCAATTTCTGACATGGTTATCGTTGAGGTAAATTTCAGATTATTTCAGCGCGACTAAAAGTTGTTCAGTTTCAGGCGGGAGAGATAAAGGGGTTTGCTGGCTACGTCATTGCGGATAATTGAATTTATTATATATCCATTGATTGAATGAAATATCTTTAAATAATTAGTTAGTGACGAGTAGATTATAATGTGATTATGTAGATATATTTTATATGATATAAGTTTAAAAGGTTTAGGTGGAAAAATAAAACTTATAGGTGAAATTTAAGTTTATTTATGTTAGATGGCTTATTCTAATGGCTGCAAAATTAAAATCCATGAATAAATACACATTATGATACATTATAAAGATTCTATATACATATAATAACATAGTTTGTTATATTAATTACTCATATATAAATATTTTACTATTATTTCATAGAATTATTTAGAAAACATCAAGTGACTACCCCGTAAATTGCCTATTCCCTTAAAAAACTAGCTCAATTCAACTTTTACAATTATAAAAAGAAGTCAACATATAAATCTCTACACCCCTGGACCATTAAAGTACTCCTTATAAACACATATTATCTAAATTATTCAGTAAATTCAAAGTCCTTTTAAAATTGCTAATTCATCCTCTGCTGAGAAATTAAAAATGCATAATTTTGAGAATCACGTTTAGTCCCTTTAACGAGCTGACACTAAAAGAGTTTTAAAATACATAATATTTAACAATCTTAAAACTTTAACTGTCACTATAAAAAGATCTATTTATAACTTTATATTACAATGAAGTTTCTTCTATTGTTTATTCCATTAGTTTTAGCTTCTTGGAAAATAGAATCATCGTATATACAAAGTGTGATACAAAATACTGATAAAGAAGCAAAAATTGATTCAATGTTAAGAAATACACCTTCAAATTTCCAACATTTACCACCTATAATTCCTAGACCTGATGAATTCCAAAAAACTATAGTTCAAGGTGAAATTCCAGATTATATTATTGAATATGCTCCATTAGTTTATCTTTATTCAGAAGAAAGATATTTACCTTATGATATTAAGAAATATGTTACTAATTTTAGAGTTACTTATGATAATGGTACTACAGTAAAGGGAACTGAAAAGCATATGAATATAGAGAAATTGGCAGAATTATCAGGTGATGGATCTTTATTTTTAACTTCAAATTCTGATTTTGATTCGGATCCTGAATGGATTACTGGTGTAAGAAATAGACCATCTTTAACAACTGGTGAAATTAAAGATGCACCAGCTACAGTTGTGGTAGTAGATAAGGGGAATGGCTGGGTAGATTCTTATTGGTTTTATTTTTATTCATTTAATTTAGGACCATTTGTTATGGGTAATGGACCATTTGGTAATCATGTTGGAGATTGGGAACATTCATTAGTTAGATTTTATAAAGGTACACCAATAATAGTATGGTTATCCGCTCATGGAGGTGGACAAGCATATTTCTATCATAACTTAGAAAAACTTGAATCAAATCCTAATCATCCAATTATTTTTAGTGCTAGAGGTACTCATGCAAATTATGTTTCAGTTGGTCAACATCCTCACGATTTGCCTTATGCTATATTATCAGATTTCACTGATAGAGGACCATTATGGAATCCAACAAGAAATTATTTAAGTTATACTTATGATGGAACTGAAGTTGTTCCTGGTAAGACTAATAGAAATCCTGCTCATGTTGGTAGAGAAAAGGAATATCATAATTGGTTGGGGTATAGAGGATGTTGGGGTGATAAACAAATCCCAGATAATGATACTCGTCAACATTACCTGTTTATTGGAGGTTTTAAATATATTGATGGGCCAAAGGGACCACTAGATAAAAATTTACTTCGTGTTAAACCTTGTGAAAGACATAAATGGTATAATTATTGGAATGCTTGTATAGTTAGACAAAATATTAAATGGGGGATTGGTGTTGAAAGTGAAGGTTATAATTGTGGGAATTTATTTGTCAATTTAAAACCTAAATGGTTAAGATTTTTATTACAGAGAGTAACTTGGGGTGGATTTTTTTGTTACTTGGCTGATTTAATTTATGGTTAGAATGAATAATGATAGTTTTTTTGTCAATTAATTTCTACCTCTATTTCTTTCAAACCTTGTGGTGTCACTTTATACCCATTTCTTTTAGGTGTATGACATCTATTTGCAGGTGACTATTTTTTTCATCAGAGTATAGTATTTAAACCTTTTTTTTGCGTTTGGATTTTATCTCCACAAAATCGTTAATTAAAATGAAAATTCATAAACTGAAAACAATTTTTGGACTATTAAAAACAAAAATCCAAGATATAATTAGATATTGTTTAATTATTTGATTGGTATTATTAAATTTTTATATTTATTCCATCGTGTTATAGAGTTTTGCTTTGGTGATTTTCACTATATTTGAAGTAATCTACAAAAACAAATCACACTCCTTCCAGATTCGTAAGGGATAATCCCCTTCTTCATGTATATAATTTCGGCTGGTACTTTCCAAGTGGGAGAACTTCTTACATATATTTTGTAGTTTATAGATCTTATAGTTATATTAACATATGCTTTTTACTTTTAAAAAAAAGATACAATTTGTTGTTAAAAATAACACAACAGATTAAAATCCTAAGGATACCAATAATAAAAACTTACAAGTAATATTCTTTGAATAAACTCTAATATTCATTAATTTATACTATTAAAAGATAATTTATTACCTGTTAAAGTATGTACTTATTAGAGGGTTAATGTGTATATACCAAAATGAAATTTATTTAAATACTCAGTCCGTATTGAAGGTTACTTCTTCACCTTTTTGGAGTTGGTCCAGATCGTCGAGTAAGAATTGAATTCGTCTGTTAACAATGTGTTTAATTCTTGGAATATTACCACGATTTTCTTGTTCGTTAATTTATAGATATTATCTTAGATTAATGTAAAATTCATTTATGATTTCAATTCATTTACACTGTTTTTATCATCATAAAACTATCATCAGTTTCTTAAGAGTGAGAAATCAGAAACTAACAATTGTAAAAATTAAAATTTCACTTTAATGTTAATTACACCTCTTAACAAATGGCTTTAGATTATATTAAGTTACCCATTATCAAGGCGCAAGGTTCTTCGAGTATTGGATGCTTCTGACAATATCTGTTCCCATTGTGACCAGATATTTACATTTATTTTAACTCAGAAAACACTACTTATTATTTCCAATTCTACTTAGACCTACCCTAAATTAACAAATAATAATCTATTAACTCTTAATGTTAATAAATATACATTACACAACGCATCTTATTTTATAGCTTCATAACTTTGTATTTACAGGATTGGAAATTTGGTTGCAAAAAAAGTAAGTAACAGCGAGTGCGTCTGATGCTGCAAATAAAATTTTTTCTATTAGTGAAGAGGTCTTATCTAACCCATTAAGCTTTCAAGAATTAGGATCAGTATGCAGATTTCTAGTAAATATTCAAAAAGTGAATCTACTACCACTGGGTCCAATTCAATAGAATCAAATGAAGTGAAAACATTTAGTAAATGGGAGAATTTTATTGACTCATTTAGACAGTACCAACCAGAAACTTATGAAGGGTATGAACAATTAACAGATTTAGAAAAATCAGCCATAAACACAGCAAAGTCACCTTTAAAGAGGAAACTAAATACTAGAGTAATGAATATGTTGGCTTTAGCTTCAAGTTTAGGTTCAGGATTATTAGTTGCAAGTGGTGAAGCTTTAAGTACTGGTGGTCCCTTAGCAGTTTTAATTGCTTGGACATTAACTGGAGCTTCAGTATTTTGTACAGTTCAAGCATTAGGTGAATTGGCTGTTACATTCCCTGTTTCTGGATCATTCAATTTATACGCAAGTAGATTTATTGATCCTTCATTAGGTTTTGCAGTTGCATGGAATTATTTCTTACAATACCTTGTTTTATTACCTTTAGAATTAGTGGCAGGTTCAATGACAATGCAATATTGGACTACATCTATTAATCCAGATGTATGGGTTCTTATATTTTATATCTTGGTTATTTCCATTAATCTTTTCGGTGTTAGAACATATGGTGAAGCAGAATTTTTATTCCTGTTAATTAAAGTTACAGCTATTTTAATCTTTATAATAGTTTGTATCGTAATTGCTTCAGGTGGTGCACCAAATGGTGAAGTCGTAGGTGGGAAATACTGGAGAGATCCAGGTCTTTTCGCAAATGGGTTTAAAGGTACTGTAAGTGTATTTATAACATCAGCTTTTAGTTACGCTGGTACAGAATTAGTTGGTTTAACGGCTGCAGAATCCGAAAATCCAAGAGTTTCATTACCAAAGGCAACCAAGCAAGCGTTTTGGAGAATCTTATTCTTTTATATGGTTTCTTTAACGTTAATTTGTTTTCTTATTCCATATAATGATCCAAGACTTTTAGGTGCAAATTCCGTTGATGTTAACGCTTCACCATTTGTCATTGCTGTTATGAATGGTGGAATTAGTGTTTTACCTTCCATTATGAATGCTGTTATTTTAGTTTCTGTTATTTCAGTTGGATCTTCAAGTGTTTATGCAACATCAAGAACATTAACAGCTTTATCAGAACAAGGAATGGCCCCTAAAATCTTAGGTTATATAGATAAAAAGGGTAGACCAATTATCGCAATCATGATAACCAATATTTTCGGATTACTTAGTTTTATTGCAGCTAGTGGTAAACAAGGAGATATTTTCAATTGGTTATTATCTATTAGTGGACTTAGTTCGATTTTCACCTGGTTATCAATTTGCATCGCTCACTTACGTTTTAGAAGGGCTTTGAAATTACAAGGTAGAGATACTAGTGAACTTGCATTTACTTCACAAACAGGTATAATTGGTTCATGGTACGGGATATTCCTTAATTTATTGATTTTGATATCTGAGTTTTGGATTGCTTTGTTCCCATTAGGTGAGAAACCAACAGCATTAGCATTCTTCGAAAGTTACCTTGGTTTTGTAGTTCTTGTAGTATTTTACGTTGGTCATAAGGTATGGAAAAGAAACTGGATCCTTTTCATTCGTGCTAAAGATATGGATATTGACACTGGCAGAAAAGACACTGACTTAAAAACGCTAAAGGAGGAATTGGCAGAAGAAAGACAAGCTTTGATGGCTAGACCATGGTACCACCGGGTCCACGCCATTTGGTGCTAAATCATCCCAGGTTGGGACAGCTATAACTCCAACAATTTTACATAGAAAATACAATATCACTTAACTATGACTGACTGCGAAAAACTCTTCTCAATTATAGCGAAAGCGGTTTGCAAAAAAAAAAAAAAATAGGAAAAAGCCTACTACAACCGGTGTAAATATTTTATTGATCCTGTGAACCGACGCTATCAGTATTTTCGATAGAGGTTACAACCGTCACCAGAGAATGTCGACACACCATCCAAACTTTGGGAGGAGCTCAGGTTTTGGGAGTGTATTCAAATCATGGACAAACTCGCTCAAATCCAACCCCACTAAAACTGTTCCAGTTCAGATAAATCCAACAGTTATTGGAGGTGGAAGTGATCAACAGAAGTTATTCATGCAATTGAAGAGTGGTACTTTACCACAAAGAGCATCAACCGCTGTGAAAATGACTGAATCATTGGAGAAATTTGCAATTTCTTCCATTCCAGAAATTTGGTATTTAGCTAGAGATATGTGTGATATTAAACTTCAAGCTTATATAAGAAGAAATGCATTGAAATTAATGATTGAATGTATACGGCATGATGATATGACATCAACTGGCACAAAGTTGATGTATTATAAGGATATAGTGACTTATTGCCAATTATCAGAATCAAAGGTTGACCAAGAATTTGATTTATTTTTAAAGGCATTAAGGAATTTAACAAATGATGGTAGAGATATACTAGATTTTGTTGTTGTTGATATAGAAAAAACATTACCATATTTTATGATTGTTTCATTAAAAGCCTTGGGTAAACATGCTAAATATTATCTGGAAAATCTGGTTGATTTAGAAGAAGATCTTAATTATAATAATTTAATTAAATTACTCCTGTTTATTAAAAAATGTATTAAATATAACATATCAACCTTGGATGAATTTTATGTAAATGAATTAGTTAAAATTTGTAATAAAATTGGATTTGCAACCACAAATTTAACAATTTTAACTAGTTTAGTTGAAGTACTATCAAATATTGTATTATCAACATCTGTCAAACAAGAAACATTATCAGAAGCAATCAAATTTTTATGTTCAATCTATGGTTTAAGTGAACAATTAATTACTTTACCATGGCATTCAATTTCAATTCTTTGTTCTCATGGGAACTTTTTCACAGTCAATAGTTGTTTATCAGAAATTATTACAAATGAAGAATTATCTTCATTTGCACCAATTAATGAAAATACAAATAATCTTTTATCAACAGTTACTTCAAATAATACAATAAATACAATAGAACATAAATATGACAATGCTGCTTTAAATTCGTGTATTGGAGCTATACAAATCATTGAAAGATTAATAGTTGATTCAACACCTTTAAATATCCATAATGATACTGCATTTGTATATTTTTTACCTGCATTGAAAAAAATGGTTAATTTTAAAGTATCAGTTATAAATACTACATTATTGAGAAGTTTAGATAGATTATTTTCTAAACAAGCTTATACAACCGATGATAATACTAAAATTTTAAATACTAATAATTTTATTGATCAAGTCTACCTGTTTCAATTATGGTATTCCAGTAAAGATTCAATTTATGGATTACTAGATAATTTAAGAGTTATATCAGAGATTGATGCAAGTTATTTAACTTCAATTTGTTCATCTTTACAAAAATCCTTCCAAGATTTTGAATTAAGTACCCCAAGAGAAAAATTAATTGGATTTTTCCTTATTCATTATCAATATTTATCAAATTCAACTATTAAATTTATTTTCAAACATTATCAAGATGATAAATTATGTACAATTTTAAATCCTTTATGGATTGATAATAGTGTTAAATTACTTAATTATTTTTATTTTGATACTTTCAATAAAGATGAGATTTCAAATCGTAATGTGTCAGGTAAATTAAATGGTTTAATACCTGAAATTATTGATAATGAAATTAAAATTGAATGTTTAAAATTAATCAAATCTTCAATTGATATTTCAATATCTATAAGTAAAAATGATATAAATTTAAGTATAATTAATGATATTTTAATGAAATCAGTTCATGAAAATAATCCAGAAGTTTTAAAATATTTACTTGACAATTTCTTTGTTCAAATGGTTGATAAGCTTCCAGTAGATTTTTTAAAAATGGTTATACAATCAATTTTGCCACATTTTGAAGTTAAAGTCCCTCATGGTAGATTAAAAAGTTTTGTATCATTGAATTCATCAGGTATAAATTCAAATTCTCAAATAAGTACATCTACTACATCTGATATGTCTTATCAATTCATTGAAGAATTATCAAAATGCTTGTGTAAGGTTTTACTTTTACAATCAACAAAATCAGCATCTAAGGCTAAGGAAGCATTCCTTTGTTGTATTTTAATTGCACATCATAGTTTAGCTTGTGATTATCCTGATATTTTACTTATATTTATGAAAATATTAGTAAGATTAAGATGTTCAGATGAAGGATATATTTTCTTCACAGATTTAACAGATTTAGAAGGTTTATCGACTGTTTTTAAAAGAAATAAATTTGATAATGATTTTAAAGAAGAAGAAGAAGGATCTAAATGGAGTTATCCTGAAACAGTTGATTATATAAGTCCACAATTATTTGACAAACCATGTAAAACATTAAAATTATTTAATCCATCAAGTGAGAAATTAATTTTGGATGAAAAGGAATCATTTATTGATATTTCGGATTATTTTTCAATAATTTTAGATATTATGGTTAATTATATTGAATTTGAATTATATTCTTATACTTGGGCTCATTTTTGTCCACAATTATCAAATTTAAAATTATTCATTGAAAATAAAAGTCAAATTGATAGATTAAAATCAATAATTTGTGATCAATTAATGCTTAATTTCCCTAAAAAATTTGATTTCCCACCAGGATTTTTAAAATCGGATTTACAAGTTGTTTTCGTTAGGACTTTTTCAGCTTTATTAGGTTACCATGACTTATTTAGTAAATACGATGAAGATGAACTTATTAGGAGTTTATTATTTGGTATTGATTCTTGGGAAAAAACTGCAATCCCATGTATTCACATCTTAACAACTTGTTGTTTTGAAATTCCAATGTCAATTAAAAAATATTTATCAACGATTTTATCAAAATTTCAAACAAAAGTTACAAGTACATTTGCAGCATCTCATATTTTAGAATTTTTAATGGTTTTAATTAATTTACCTGTATTAACTTCAAATTTTCATATGGATGATATAAAAAGGATTTTTGCTATTTCTTTTAAATTTATTCAACATTCTAAAGATACTATTAAGAATAAGGCTTCCAACACCACAGCAAATAATGAAACAGTAAATAATACTATTACTAATATGCCAATCAATAATGATACACCAATTGATCATCATGCATCAACTAGTACAAGTTTAAATGATAATGGTCCAATATTATTACAATATGTCTTGAATTTATCATATAACATTATATCTACTTGGTTTTTAAAAATTGAAATGAATGAACGTAAAAAACTTACTCCATTTTTAATTAAAAATTTAGTCTTGTTAAATTCTAAAGATGATGAAGTTGAAGATCAAATTTTAGTTTTACTTGATTTAATTACAAGATTTACTTATAGTGATTTACCATTAAAAATTGTAAATCCTAATGTTATGATGTCTAAATTTAAAGAATCTCATCCTGGTAATTTCCATACTGGTAACTGGATTGTAGGTAATGCACTTGTATCAATCACCACAAATAGTACTAATGGTGATTCAATGGTTATATTAAGAAGACCAACTGGAGTTTCAGTTCATCATGTAACTTTAGATGAAGATATGTTCACTACCAAGACCAAATTTAATTCTAAACCATTATTTAATCCAAGTTTTTTACTTCTTCAAAGTTTAAGTAATTTGGATATTAATAGATCAAGTAAACCTTTACCATTAATTGATGATACATTAACAAATAGAGCAATTTCAACATTTGATAGAATTCCTATAGTTGAATTTCATAAACTTGGTATAATTTATATTGGTAAAAATCAATCAAAGGAAGTTGAAGTTTTAGGTAATAAGGGAGGATCAAGTAATTATCTGAAATTTATTGATTCAATTGGAGAATTAATTAAGTTAAAAAATTGTAAAGATATTTATGTTGGAGGTTTAGATACTGAAAATGATACAGATGGTAAATATGCACTTTATTGGAGTGGTACAACAGTTCAAGTTATATTTCATACAATTACAATTATGCCGAATAATGAAAGAGATATTTATTTTGATTTAAAGAAAAGACATATTGGTAACAATTATGTTAATATTTATTTTGATGAAAGTGGATTAGATTTTAATTTTAATATTATTAAATCCCAATTTAATTTTTTAAATATTGTTATTTCACCACATAGTAAGAAATTTGATTATAAATTTTCATCATTTAATAGAGATAAAAAGGATAATAATAATCATAATATCAATGGAAGTAATACATTTTATAAAGTTAAAACTTATAGACGTAGTGGATTACCAGGAGTTTTTGCAACATGCCATTTTAAAATTGTCAGTGCAGATAATTTACCTATAATGATTAGGAATATATCAATTATTGCAAATCAATTTGCGAATGTATGGAATACAAACCATAATGGACTGTATGTATCAAATTGGTGTCATAGAGTTAAGCAATTAAAAGTACTTAAAGATAGGACAATAAGCAGTCATAAAGATTTAAGACAAGAGCAATTAAATGATAAAGATTCAAGAAATGGTATGAATGATGCAACTCAATCTTTCTTACAGCAATTACAGTTTGAGACTGGTGAAACGGACGAAATGACCGAGACAAACGGCCGCTATGATTATTTAGTGGAATCCGATCATCCCTTGTACAAAGCATTCGAATTTAATTCTTTTACGTCATGACATTTTATACATTTAATTACTATAGCCCCTATTTTTTTAATCTTACACTGTGACTCCACTTATCTCTTTAATAAAAATTTACCCGTATATTATCATGTGTCATCTCAAACGAGGCTTAATCACCAGTGAGGCAGGAACACTGTCGATCATCGATGAAATTATGTGAATAGTGAGAGTAACGGTGAGAAACGGTGAGAGAATTGCTGGTGCGAAGTCTCGGTAAATGATACTCATTTAGGCTGCAACTGTGGCAGATGCGCGAGTATTTTATACTGAGATTTTGCTCATATTTTCCTTAGTGATATTCTAAGATTTTCCACTTTTCATACACTTGCTAAAGCTAATTGTGTTGATCTGATATATTTTATCACAAGTAATCAGATTACGGTTATATCTTTTAGATTTTAAAGTTTTAAAACTGAGATTTTACATCTGTTAGAGGTTTCCAATAGTTTATCCGGTCATTACTTTATTTTTTTTTTTTTCATTTCGGCTTTGTAATTGTGTTACGTTATGGGGAACCAAGACTATAATGCTTTAATAAGGAAAGGACTTTCAAGTGTCTCTAAAACAATAGATTCACAAAGAGATGCGGTAGTCAATTTAGCCATGCAATACAAATCGGACGAATTTTCCCAATTGAATTTATTGAAATCTTTAGATATATTATTAAGCACGAATATTAAAGGTGGCAAGATTGTACTTTGTGGTATTGGTAAAAGTTTTAAAATATGTTCTAAATTATGTGCTACATTGAATTCGCTATCTATTCAATCGGTTACTTTACATCCAGCTGAAGCTTTACATGGTGATTTAGGTATATTAAGTGAGAAAGATTGTATATTAATGTTAACTGCCTCCGGTAATACTCCTGAATTAATTAATTTATTACCACATATTCCACAAACTATTCCAATACTATTATTAACATGTTCCAAAGATTGTAAATTAGCTCATCAACCACAAATTAAAGCTTTATTATATACTGAATTACCAAATCATTTAAAAGAAGATTCAATTCATGGAATTCCAGCTCCAACAGTTTCAGCTTCATTATCTTTAATATTAGCAGATTCTGTAATCCTTTCCTTAGCAGAATTATTAGAAGAAGATGTAATGATAAGGAGAAAGACATTTTCAATGAAACACCCTGGAGGTTCAATTGGTGCAAATTTAAGTCATTTAAATGATAATATAATTCAATCAATCCCATTATCTTTAAGTTCAACCACAAATTCATATACCAGTTATTCATCATTTCTTAGTTTAGATCAAATTAGAAATGGTTTAGGATTGAATCAATCAAGTGCCACTGGTGGTTCTAATACTTCTCAATCCCCTCGTTCTTACACATCAGGTAATGAAGATGATAAACTTGACTTTGAAGGATTATCACCTGCATCAACATCATATATACATATTAAAGATAGTGATAATGTTTATTACCTGACGGGAGATGAAATTGAACAATTAAATGAACTAGAATTTTTGAAAAAGATTACAATTTTTGAATTTTGGGTAATTCAAGATAAAAATTTAGGTATTTCAACTTTAGATTTAAAGAAATTTTATAGTAATTATAATAATGATTGGAATGAATTTATATTAAGTTTAGTACCTAAATTTAAACAAAAAAATTGAAATTGGGGGTTTGATAATTGGTGGAAACAGTTGTAAATAGATATAGAAATAATAAAAAGTAATGTTTTTGTCTTTAATAATATCTAAAGGAAAGAGAGGATTTAAAATTTACAGGAAATATATATAGCTATAAAACAAGATAATAGTAACAATGGACTATACGGTAGTTTGGGTTTGATATTTACAGTATAACACATAAATCATAACACACATTTTTTTTTTTTATTTTACTTTTTTAAAAAATTTTCGAGTCTCTATCTCTCTCTCTCTTTTGCTTGATACAAGCAGATTTTAATGATTATCAGCTTCAATTAAAGCATTTTCAGCAACCATAATCATTTTCTCAACAGAAGCTAAATGCTTTCCATGACTATTTTTAGATGATAATTGTTTCAAAAACTGTCTTAATTTTAAAACCAATAATCTCTTTTCTTCACTATCAGTATCAAATGCTTCAACTAATTTTTGAATAACATAGTTTGCATATTGATCTTTCATCATTGCAGCTAAAGGTGAACTGTCTTCAACAGTTTCAATATTTAAATCTTCATTACCTTTTAAAACTTCATTTAAAATTCTTCTACGTTGAGATGAATCACCATATTTAATACATTTTTCAATAACATTTGAAGCAAATTTATGTTTTGAAAAAACAACAACTTCAGAAATAACAACTTTAACAATTTCTTCACGATCAGTTTTATTACCTCTTTCTAAAACATGTTGAATAACATAATTACCATATTGATCTTGAATAAGGAAATAAATATATTTATTTAATTGTGATAAAATTTGATTTTGATCATTAATTGTACTATTTTCTAATAATCTTTGAATAACTCTACAACCATATGGATGAGTTGATAAATGATAAAGATGATCTTTTAAACTATCTAAAATAAATCTAACATTTTCAAATGGAATTCTTTCAATAGATTTTTGAATAACATGGTTACCATTTTGATCTTTAGCACAAACTAATACATGATCTTTTAATTCTATAATAATTTTTAATTGACCATCTAATTCAATAGCTTCTAAAGCTCTTTGGACAACTCTACATCCATACATTTGTAATGATAAATCATAAATATGACCAATCATATGATCTAATAATACAAGTTTTTGAGTTTTACTACCATGTTCAAAATATTTTTGAATAACATAATTACCAAACACATCAGTCATTAATTCAAATGAAATATCTCTAATTTCATTAAAAATTACTTCCTTTTCTTCTTCTGAAGCAGTTGGTAATTTTTGTTGAATAAATCTTGAACCATGTTGATCTTTAGTAAATTCAACTGCATGTCCATAAATGTCTTTTAAATAATAATCTTTATCTTTAAAATTTGATCTAACTTCTTCTAATAAAGGTGATCTATAAATATGAGGACCACCACTACCACCATTAGTACCAGTTACAGGAGTTTTACTTTTAACATTATTTGTTTTTCTCTTACTATTACCATTGGCTCCAACATTTGAATTAGAATGAGTATTATTATTATTATTATTATTATTATTATTAACATTCTTATTCAGATTAGATGGCGATAAAGGAGTTGTATGGTTTGAAGTGTTTAATGGTGAGGAGTTTGGAGCAGTAGATAAATTTCCATCCGATTCATCTACAGGTTCAGCAGGAACCATATTCATCAATTGAGGTGAGGGTTGATACATTGAATAAGCACCAAATGGTTGAAACATAAAAGCAGGATTCATTTGACGTGGTGGCATACCAATACCTGGTTGATATGGATATCTCAGTTGAGGTTTACCAGGAGAATTACTATTAGATGGTACTTTGGAAGATTCATCAGCAGGTAATGCATCACTTTCTTTAGTTTCAGAATCAGTACTAGTTGAAGATTCATTTGTCATAGGATATCCCATATTATACATTCTTGGATCAACAAATTGATAAGGTGAATTTGCCATCATAAATGGTGGAGGAGGTAGTGGTGGTAATTGTGGACCTGCACCTCTTGAAGTATATGGGTTGAATGGAGGTACAGAATACATTGGTTCACCATTTTGAGGATAAAATGAAGGAGTAAATGAAGCAGAAGCTGCAGGATTCCAAATATTTTGATTTGATTGCGATTGTTGTTGCCCTTGATTTTGTTGTTGAGAAGTTGAACCACCATTAGAATTAATACTACTAAATGAAGCATCTCTTTGTAAATCTGATGCCATTGATAATGTTGCAACATGAGGAATTGGTGAAGTATTATTATAATGATCAATCTTATCACTAATTGATTGATGACGTGAATTTCTATTAATATTTAAAGTTTCATTTAATGAACCACTTGGAGAACCCAAATTTACATCAGAAATTTTCATATCACGTTGTTGACTATTAAAACTTGTTCTTCTTGATCCATTATTTTCTAAATTTAAATTTTGGAAACCATTTGATAATTCAATATCTCTAGTTGCTTCACCAACAGCTCCAAATTTTTGTAAAAAACTATCTTGGGGTGGATGTCTGCTTGCAATACCTCCACTAATTGAAGCAGTTCCTAAACCAAGACGGTTTTGAGTTGGTGAGTTTTGATTATGAAGGGAATTATAACCACCTACAGGAGCAGTAATAGCTGATAAAGCACCTATTTTTAAACCAAAACGGTTACCATCAATGTCACTACCATCATTGAATGATAATCTTCTAGTGATTAAATTATCACCGGAACCAATGCTATCATTATATGATAACATTTTAGCAACATCAGGATCGATTTGATCTAAAACATTTTTGTATTGAGTAGTAGGAGTACCAGATAAGGATTTATTTGAATTTGACCAGATAGTTTCAGACATTTTCTTTTTAGTTAATTAAGGTTTTCTTGATTTGTGTTATAAATATTACCTTTGGAATTATTTTTTTAAATATTTACAAAGTTTGGGGATTCCAAGGGTGTTTTTAAAAGGCCAGTATTTAAATTTTATATGCGAGTATATGTTTAATTCTATGTTTGGTCACCAATTAATTAATAAATGGCAAGAACTAGAATAAAGGATAGGATTTCTCTATGATAATGTTGGGATAATAAATAGTTTAGGATGTGGGTAGTGTACGGATGATTAATGAAAACGAAGTCAACGATCGTCCGCTATAATATTACAGAAACTTCAATCTTTGAATTTGGTCCACTGAATCAAATAGTCTGATCCACAAAATTCTCAACGACTTCCTCAAACTGATGATAGTCGTTTTGATGCGAAAGAATTTAGTCGTAATGATTAGGGTGAGAAGTATACTACATTCTCGGTCCCTTTCCACATCACTGAGTTGGCTAAATTCTACACGGAAAGGTATAGAACAAGGTAGTATTGTACCAGGTTTAAATAATATAGAGGATGGGGTACAAGGGAGAGAAAATGATATAAAATTACCTAGAAGTAAAACATTCACTGCAGATGGTATAGAATATACTGAAAATTTAACAAAATTATATGAGGAAGCTACCAAACTAAGGTCAGAAGCTGGAATACTAGAGAATAAACTTTATACAGATACCGTATCAACATCCACTTCTGTGCTAGATCAACTTGGTATGAATGAATGGAATCAAAAGGATGCTTCTGAAGCACTTAACGAGATGCCTGAAGATGGCATTAAATCTAATATTTTGTCATTCAGGTGCCCCAATTCCTTAATGAATGCCCACGATTTCATCAATGCTTTCCCTTCAAGATCCAAGAGAAAGTTTAAACATAAAGACATTAACGAACTGAATTTGATAGTTATTAAAAAGAGAAATCCGATATCATTAGATTTTATGAATCAGTATTATTTGATATTTCCTGATTACCTTCAAGCAGTTATTTATACACTAGAAACAAAGGATCTTTTTATCAATGGATTTGCAATGACTTTTGAACCTGTAATTCAATCAGAAGTCATAAACTTTATGTCATCTCCGTTTTTTGATTTAGAATATAAACCACTGATATTAGATTTTAATCACCCTTTCAAAAGTGCTCCATTCTTAAGACAATTATGGAAATCATTAAAAAAGGAAGAAGAACCAAATTTTTCCGATTTAAAAAAATTCACAGCTGTAAACCAAAGGAAGTCTTGTGTAATAGTAAAAAATTTACCCTTTGGTATTGGGAAACACACATTACCAAGACTTTTATGGAACTACGATTTCCCTGAAACTATACCTACCGTAGATTGTTGCAGGACGATCACTAGGGACCTGTTAAAACAAATACATACCGCAGTAATTCTTTTTAAAGACCATGAAAACGCTACCAGGTTTGTTAGATCATTCCATGGACAGAAATTCCCAGACCAAACTAACAAACAACTCAAACGATTCTACGAACCCCTTTTTTGTGAAATTCTTTATTGAAATCACTTAGAAATGCACAGTAAATATATGATTGTAAATAGTAAATAAAAAGTACAAATAGACTTAGAAGAAGAAGAAAGTATTAGTAAAATATTAAAATAACTATAAAAACAACCTCTAACTATTTCTTTTTATTAATGAATGCATGTTTTTTTCTTAATCCATTGGATTATCCAATCCTTTCCAACTTGTTCTTACAATCTCCCACTCAGATTTATCCTTTTCAGATTTATCTAAAATGACATACCTTTCCCAGATTTTTTTCATTCTCCAAATTATTATTATGCTATCGTTTCCCAGCCACCCAATTGTCCCATCATCATTCATTGCAGTATTATCAAATTCATTATGATATTGATTAGTATTGACTGAACAGAATGACCATATGGAATTGAAGTAATTATTGAGGATTGGAACTGGGAGTTTACTAAATATATGTTTCCTATTATTTTGAATTTTAGATTCATTAGAACTATTACTTGCCATTTCAGTTGACATATCCGAACTTTGTGTGTTTTGAGTTAAACTAAATACATGTAAAGTATTTTTATCTGATAAAACAGCTAATCTTGAATCATCAGGAGAAAATTTCATTGATGTGATTATCGCCCTATCTAAACCTCTTCTGAATTCAAATAGTAATGCTGTATTTGATGTAGAATGAATCCTTATAATGGTTCCAGTTTCCGATGCTGATGCAACCATCGTACCATACTTATTAAGGCATATACATCTGATTTTTGATTTATGAGCTTTAACTATACTTATTAAATTTTTTTCTTGACCATTAGGTGAAACATCAACAATTTGAAGTTGTCCAATTTGTCTACCAGGAATAGCTAAAGTTTGATACCGTATACTATCTTTAGATCCTGATGATAAAGATGATATTGAAGAAGACAAATTACTACCGGAGTTATTTGAATTCATCATTAATCCATTTCCATTAGATTTTTGCGTTATAGAACTAGCTGATAAATCAGCTAATCCAAATTCGTTATCAATTGTTTCATAAGTTGCAAATTTTTTAGGAGGTGACAGGAATCCATACACTAATACTTGATTTCTTAAAACCACCACGATACGGATACGTGATAATAAAACATTCAATATTGGACTCATAAAATCTAACGTCAAACTACTCTTTCTTTTTAAATCATCCCAAATAATTAATTTATTATTCGAGAATTTTGGGTTCTTCCCTCCTCCTACCAATGCTAAGTAATTCGTACGGTGTAACATAGTTACCCCACCAATCCCAGTCCCTTGAGAACCATGCAGTGGATTGAATATCCTTTTAACTCTTAAATCAATTGGGTTGGTATTATACACCAAAAACCCATATTCATGACTAAATGCAAAACATCCTTGGTCTTGATTGAATTTCACGCTAAGTATATTGAACTCATTACTATTTGAAAGGGGTGCCTGCGTGTTCATATCCCTTAAAGATAATATGTATTTGCTTTTAAAAAAATGTAAAAATAACTGAAAAGGGAAAACAATCTAAAAACCCTTATCTAAAGATCTTTCCTTAAGGGGTTGGATGAGAAAATGTTAAAATTACCAAAGGCTAACTTATCTACTACGATGTTTAGACCTGGATATGCTATGTATGTGTCAAGGCGGTTACACCAATAAAAGGAAGAAAATGATATTCCTACGAAATTTGGGAGGTAAATAATCAATTTGGTGATGATATTTTACGACTTGTCTTTGTTTATGTGCTCTTTTGCGTGCGAATTTAGACGAGAAGCCCCTAGAGGTGAATTTCAGTGAAACAGAGACTTAGTCAAAGCCAGGTATCTAAATGGACTATTTACTTTACAGGAGAATCAATTTGAATTATTAGGACATGACGACTGATTTATACCTGGGTCAATTTTGGAATCCATATTATTTCTTGAAGTTGAGCTAATTATTTTGCAATTCACAGAATTGCAACAATAACCGATTGCCGCTCGTAGAAACATTCTAAACTATTCACTTTCTATATCCATAACTTCGTCATCTTCATCACTGGATTCTTCCCCGGCTTGTAATTTCTTTGCTTCCATGGCGACATCAGGACTCGTGGTGATATTTGAAAGTGTATGTAGTTTAACTTTTGAACTCTTGAAAAAACTCTCTGTTGAGTTTTGATTACAATCTAATGCCCTCTTTAATAAGTCATTAGCGACTGGGTCGGATGGTGTTATGGATAAAGCTTCATGCAACACTGTTATTGCTTTAAAATAATTACCTAGTTTCAAATAAACTAACCCTATTGAGGACAATAAATTTGAATCATTTTTATTACTGATTTTTAATACCTGTTTAAAACAATCTAAAGCCTTTTGTGGTTCATTTGATTTTCTATAAACATGACCTAAATTAGCATGAATAGATATCCAAGTCTTAGAATCTGAATTTAAACTTTTTGATGCAGCTAAAGCTTCTTTGAAAAAAGATTCTGCTCTTGATAAATCATTACGATGGAAACTTATTACCCCTAATTCATTAAGTAATAATGGATCAGTGTTACAGATTTGATATGAAGCACTTAGATATTCTTCCGCCAAATTCAAATTATCCATTAATAAATGTTGCATACCTAAAAATAAATTAGGTAAATGAGTTCCAGGAAATAAACGAGCTGCAAAAGCGTATGCACTTATAGCTTGTTCATGTTCACCTTCAGCGGCAAATGTATGTGCAAATCCTATCCATGCTTGACCGAAATTTGGATTTAATAAGGTAGCCTTACTAAAGAATTTTCTAGCTTCCACTATTTTACCAATTGAAAGATAATAAATACCAATTGATAACCAAGTCATTGGTTCATTTGGATGATTTTCAGCTAATTGATGTGATTTTAAAAATAATTTATTTTTACCACCTAATTCATGTAAACAACTTAGATAATTAGGTAAAATATTAAAATTATACTGATCTTTCGTTAGAATTTTTTCACAAATATTTAAGCATTCATCAAAATTACATTGAACATATAAGTAATCAGCCCTAGCTAATAATATATCAATATTATCAACTAATTCATATTCTTGAGTTAATATATTCTCTGCTTCATCGAATTTAGCAACATTAAAATATTTACTTAATCTTGAAGAATATAATAATTTTATTAATTCATCATTATCATCAGCATCTCTATAATTTAATTGTGAAACAAATTCCCATTCTTCACTAGGAGTCATAAGATTATTAGTAATTAACTCATTAAAAGCTTCGAAACATTTTACGTCAACCAAAACAGCTTCTTTATAAGCTTCTTTAGCTTTATCAAAATTATTTTGATTAGCATAAATCAATCCTCTTAAATAACACATTGAGGCTTCTAATTTTATACCACCATCTATATTTTTCACTTGATAAAACTCGTCACGTCTAAAAGGGTTAGATTCTCCAATTAAATCTAAAGCATCTTCCCATAATTCTAATTTAATCAAACATAATGCTGCTAAATATCTACAACTAACTGATTTTTCAAATTCAGGTTTTGAAGTTAATAAATGACGTGCTCTTAAATAATTATTACTACTGAAATAAACTTGAGCTAACCAAAATGCATCATTAGGATCATTAGTTAATGCTAACACTTTATCACCTATAAATTCAGCAGTTTTATATTGGTGTTGCATTAATGCATCATGTCTCCACAAACGAAGTTTTTCAGCTTGTGAAAGCGGTTGATCTTTGCCATCTCCAGGATTGATCATATTACCATTGCCATTACCTGTTCCGCTAACGTTTCTAGTACGATCGATATGAAAAAACAGTGTTGTATTATTAGCGCCAGGACTATCAAATATATTCTGAGGGTTAGGAGGAGTTACAAACATATCATTCCTCCTATTATTCACCATTGGTGATATGAACAACGTCGAATTGTGTTGTGACGGTGTTTTCTGATGAGGTGCCATTATCTTATGTCTTTTATTTGTTGGCTTTACCTTTAACGCTCAAAAGATCCTACAGGGTTTCAAGATTCAAACTCCAGATCAAAACACACAATCCCGCGAGAAAAAAATGTAAATTCAATCTGATTTTATCTCATCTCAATACATTTTTGCAATATAGAAGAAAATTCTAGAGATGGCTAAAACAACACAATTTAGAATCCTTGTTGGATCCTACGAACATAATTTGTTATGTTTATCATTAATGCTTGCAGAGACTCCAGTTTTCCAACCAGTTTTCCATTTTGAAGCACATTCATTATCAATCAAATCTATTGATATTGCACAAAGATACCTTGTAACTGGGTCAAATGATGAACATATTAGAATTTATGATTTACAAAAAAGAAAAGAGTTAGGTACTTTATTAAGTCATCAAGGTACCGTCACCTGTTTAAGATTTTCAGATGAAGAAAATGGTAAAGGTGAAAAATCAGGTAAATGGTTATTATCAGGTTCAGAAGATGGTAAAATTATAATATGGCGTACTAAAGATTGGGAAGTTTTCGGTACTTTAAAGGGGCACACTGAAAGGATCAATGACTTAGATATACATCCAACTGGACGTGTGGCTATTTCAGTTTCCAAAGATGCAACTATAAGGTTATGGAACTTGATGACTGCTAAAAAGGCAGCTGTCTTAAAAATAAAGGGTAAAGATAGTTTAGGTCAACAAGCTGAATTCGTTCGTTGGTCATCAAAGGGTAATTATTTCCTTGTTGGATTCATGAATAAATTGTTTATATACGAAACTGATAATGCAAAAATTTTCCAAAAATATAATTTCAAAACTACTTTAATGTGCATGAAAATCATAATTATTGGTGCTAAAGAATATATAGTTTTAGGTCATGGTAATGGTGTAATTGAATTATATGATTTTGAACTGTTAGTTGCTAAAGGTAAATCAGAAGATGCTATGACACTTACACCAGATATTTCATTTAGAGGTCATACCAATCGTATTAAAGATTTAACTTTCTACCTTGCAGAAGATTCAGTTCCATATTTAATCTCAGTATCTTCAGACGGTAAAATAGTTGTTTGGGACCTTACAATCAAAGATCAAGTCGCAGTTTACGATAGTGGTGAAAGATTAAATTGTGTTGCTGTATGTGCTGAAACCGTTGAAAAAGCTGAAACTATGAAAAAGAGATCAGCTGAAGAAGAAGCTGAATATAATGAACTGGAATATGAAACTGATGGTGAAGATATGAAGAAGATGATTATGAGTAAGAAAAAGAAAGGTAAAAAGACCAAGGTTACAGTCACTAGAGAATAAATCATGTACAGTATTATATTATTGAATATATATATATAAGTAAAACAGCCTAATTCAATCTAGCGACATGTTTATCAAACAAAGCTTTAGCTCTAACCCAAACTGGGGCGGTATCTCTTTGAGGTAAAAGTAATAAAGAAGGAACTAAATCTCTAGCAAAGAATTCAGAAGCTTCTCTTGGTAATAATGATGGTAAATGATCAATTGAACAAACTGATAATTTTGGACCAGCAGTGGTTTTAACTGGGACAGTTGGGTCATTGAAGACTGTGGCTATTTCATAAACTGGGATTGGATTATGAGGATTAGTAGTATCAGCTGAAACATCAACAATTGATCTTAATTTTCTGTTAGCATCATTTAATAATTCATAATTAATGAATGGCGGGATTGGTTGAGATAAGTAAATACAGTTAATAAATATATCTGATTCAGCAATTTCTTTGAATGGACCACCTTTAGCAGTTTCAGCCATATCCCAT
This sequence comes from Yamadazyma buinensis, assembly GCA_030571035.1. Classification (NCBI taxonomy): domain Eukaryota; kingdom Fungi; phylum Ascomycota; class Pichiomycetes; order Serinales; family Debaryomycetaceae; genus Yamadazyma; species Yamadazyma buinensis. Next base: position 399,936 of record JAJLWZ010000002.1, on the reverse strand, counting down.
TTTAATATATTTGAATCTGGGATACCAACTTTATTGAAGAATGCAACAGCACCACTACCACATCTACCTAAAGCACCGATAACTAAACATTGTGGGAAAACACCACCATTTTTAGCTAAAGCGGCATCTAATTGAACTTTAACATCTTTAACTAATAAATCTTCGTTAGCGTATGGGGTAATTCCTGGTAAATTTTCATCATCACCATGAGTTTGTTTGAAAGCCCAGTCTAAGATACCAACAGCAGCACCTGCGAACCCAGCATAGAAACCAAAAGCGGCAACTCTTCTACCTTGATCGTTTTCTAAAAATTCTAAATCGTATAAAGTACCATTACCAGCTGGGAATCTACTTAAAACATCTTTCCAACCACCTTGGTCTTTATAACAATGAGCAAATTGGATATGTTCGTGAACTAATGGGAAGGTTTCTTCAGGTAATTCTTTTAAACCAAAGATAATTCTATCTTTTGGAGCATCAACCCATGAACCTTCTGGGACAATAGTAGCACCAACAGCTTTATATTCATCAATTGAAAAAGTAGATTGACTTGATTCTTCAACAAAAATTTCAAATCCAGCATCTAATAATTGTTTGGTGGTACTTGGGGTTAAAGCAGCTCTAGCTTCTAATGGTTTAGTTTCAGCTCTTAAGTGTAATTTGACTGACATTATTCTTTAAAGTTATAAATTAATTCTCCAAATTTTTCACGCAAGATTAAATTCTTTTATAAGTCTCATTGCGCTTGCAATTTGCGGGTGCATTTAGTCATAAATGAGAAAATGACTGTTAACCACCAAAAAAATTAGACATCTACTGGTAAGTCTTAGAGTAATTACAGTTACTCTATATATATTGAACTATTACCATGTGATCTTTATACTGGAACCTAAAGTTTGGTTTTACCGTCAGCAAGTCTTGCAACATGTTTTTCAAAAGTTTCTTTAGCAGTTTTCCAAACAGGAGCTTTTTCACGATTACCAAGTTGTAATAATGAAACTAATAAATCTCTTGAAAAAGCTTCTGAAGATTCACGTGGTAAGAAACTTGGTAAATGATCAATACAAATCGATGAAGCTTTCGGACCTTTGGTAGTCTTAATAGTAGTAGTTGGATCATCAAAATCATCAGTTTCTGAATAAAGTGGGACTGGGTTATTTATGTTGGTAATATCAGCTGAAACATCAACGACAGTTCTTAATTTTCTATTTTCATCATTTAAAGTATCAATAGTAACGAATGGAGCAGTTTTGGTGGTTAAATAAATACAATTTACAAAGATATCAGCTTGAACGATTTCTTTGAATGGACCACCTTTGGCAGTTTCAGCCATATCCCATTTAATAATTTGTTCATCTGGGATACCAACTTTAGTAAATAAGGAAGTTGCACCACTACCACAACGTCCCAAGGCTCCAATAATTAAAGGAGATGGATAAACACCACCAGTCACAACTAAGGCTTCTTTTAATCTATCTTTAATATAATCAATTAATAAACTTTCTCTTGGAAATGGTGTTACACCTGGAAGATTTTCACTATCTGGGTGAGTTTGTTTGAAACACCAATCTAAAACACCAAGAGCTGCACCAGCAAAACCAGCATAAAACCCGAAAGCGGCAACTCTTCTGCCAGTTTCATTAACTAAGAATTCAATATCATATAAGATACCACCACCTCTTGGGAATCTGGATAATACTGATTCCCATCCAATTTGATCTTTATAACAATGAGCGAATTGAATATGATCGTGGACTAATGGGAAATCTTCTTCAGGTAATTCTTTTAAACCAAAGATAATTCTATCCTTTGGAGCATCAACCCATGATCCTGCAGGAACAATGATAGCACCTACTTCGGCATACTCACTAGTTGCAAAAGTTGATTCTTCTGATTCTTCAACGTAGATTGTATATCCAGCATCAATTAATTGTTTGGTGGTGTACGGAGTTAAACCTGCTCTTTGTTCTAACCTTTTGGTTTCTGCTCTTAAATGTATGGAGACCATTTTTGATATTATTTCAAATATTCAATTGGACTAACTGTATAAATAAATATGATGTTATACAGAGAAGAGATTATCGGATTATTTTATATTCTTCTCCCAATAGTAAGATAACAGGTCGTCAGTTGACTCAGAGACACGACTTTTCATTCCATGTCGGAAATTTGACTCAATGAGTTTTGCCGCAAGAGGCTTTTAATGGAAATAATGAGAATTTTGCAACTAATACTACGCTTTTGAGCAATACTTTTATCATAAATGACTCAGTTAATGCCTCAAATAGGGTTTGGGCACGTTTCAAATAACTTATATATCCACTAAACCTCCCGAAATTTATCAATTCCAAAAATAAAAAGATACATTGAACCAGTAAGATCTGTATTTTTACCTATTTACATTTAAATTTTTACGCTGAAGATATGACTAGTTGTAAAACATATCAAAACTCAAAAGTACAGCAACCAAAGATTGAAATATGATATGGAAATAAAGTGGTAATGCCGGTACTCCGTTTTTCAAACCAAACTTATAAACCAGTAATAATCCAAGTGGACCAAAAGCTCTAACAATCGTACCTATTAATCCAAGACCAACAATAACTTCAGTAGCTGAATCGTGTGGAAAATATTTAGTGATGGAAGCGGTCACAGTAGGACTAATGAATCCATTGAAGCAAAGGAAAGCCATTGTCACAAACATTGCACCACTTGTTTTCACCAAAGTCATTGCAACAGAAGTTATCACACCTATAACGACGGCCACTATTAAAGTAAGGTAATCAATTATATCGAAACTTTTAGGATTGAATGGTAATCTTAAAGTTTCTTGAAGGAAAACTTTGTTGTAATATGGTAAAAGAACAAGCATGGCAAAAAGTGAAGTACCTGTAACAACCAAAATCAATGATGAGATTTCACTTGTCCCCCATTGGAAGAGATATATACAATATTGAATCCAAATAGTCAGTAGTATCCCAAGGGAGAAATTGGAAGCAATAATTGCACTAGTTAAAGCAATAACCAGAAATCGAATCTTTCTAATTTCATGTTTTCTTCCAGGTTCAATTAATGACTCAGGAACTAATAAAATATAAAGTGGCTCTAATAAAACAATCAATTTCTTTGGGTGATAATTTTCCTTGTTTAATGTAGGCAAGTTGAATTTCAAATGTCTAAAACTGAAAGGACTTTCAGTTGTAGATGTATTCGTGATTGAATTTGGTAAAAACGATACATAAATGAATAAAATTGTAAATATGATGAATTGAACATAAAATGGGAAACGAACGTATACGTCCTTTTCATAACCTAATTTTATACCTAAATTAGTCACAAAATTACAAACAAAAGTTCCAAAAAATTGACCAGCATCAGCAGAAGCCAGTAAAAGTGACAATGAAGCGGCTCTATTTTCTGGTTTAACAACATCACTAACATATATATTAGCTGTTACTATACTTCCCATAAGACCACCTAAAAGACTTTGCATTGCAAAGGCAAATAATAAGGATTTGAATCTAAATTCTTTCACATCTGTCAATAAATAAAAATTAAGCATTGACCCAATGAATAAACAGATAGTATTTAATAATAAAACCTTGTTTCTTCCAATTATATCACTAAGTTTACCTAATTGTGAAATAGCTGATACGGTAAGAATTTGGGATATTACAAGATTAAATTGCATGAAACTAGATACTAATAATTGATTGTCCACTTGATTACAAGTTCCATCTTCTTCTCTATTAGCATCACATGCCCTAATGAAAAATAATTCCTCTATGACTGCAGTAGTCATCGTAGACATCGCCATTAAACCAATAGCTACACATATCTTAGATAACGTTGGGGTATAAAGCCAAACTTTGAAAGAAAAACCTGGCTCAATATGATGAGATTCAATTTGTATTAAAGCATCTGCTAATATTTCCAGATCCTGAGTTGACCCATATTCACTACTTTCTGTCAATATTTCTGTGATAATAGCAGTCTTTGCGGTGTCGGTATCCATTCTATCTTCTCTGGAGTATGATCCTTTGCATGCGTTTTATATATACTCTTGATTTTTTTAGAGCCTTTAGAGACTGCGGCAAGAGTTAAAACCCGCTTTACTGATTACTAAACCGTTTTTCAAATTCTTGCGTAAGCAGAAGTAAAAGCCATAACCATATATTATTCTATTAACAAATTTACCCCACATATATAACCTATACATATCACCAATCTTGAACTAAGCTAGACCTTAGACTCAACATTAGAATCTTCATCAGATTCAGGAACGATATCTGAGTATTTAGATCTTGCTCTTAATTTTGGCCCGTTCAAGTAAAATAAGACGGGAATCAAAATCATTGCCATAGCAATAAAACCTAAAAGTGAAGACCCCCATGCAACTGGATACCTCTTTGTAGATAAATTATGAAACATTTGGTGACCAAATAATGGGAAAACACCAGCAATAGTTGATCTAAATAAATCATTACCAGCAAAAACACTAGCTAAGTATTTTGGGAATGAACTGGATAAATATAAGAATCCAGATTGGAAAACAATAAAGGCCCCAACGGCAAATGTAGAAGATCCAACTAAAGGACCAATCCAATGTAAATCTTCTCTGACGGTCCAACCAAAAATAAATAAACCAACGGGCATGAACATCGAACCAACAATCATAGCAGGTAAGAAAACTTCGGGATGAACTGGTTTACCATTTTGAATCGGGACAGTGAATTTCTTATAAACGTAAATAATGTAAAAAAACGCACCTATTAAAACACCAACTATAACTGAAAGGAATGATACACCAAATGGAATTAATGCAAAATGAAAAGTTTCAATGAAAACAATTTGGTATGATTCAAAGAAAAGATACAAACATGAATATACCAATGAAATATATAAATCAATCAACAAGACAACTGGTTCAAATAAAGAAATTTCAATTGGTCTCCATAAAATATCAACAGCTAATTGTCTAGAAGTTAAGCCTTCATTTTCTAATTCACCCTCACTAGTAATATCTTCATTACCAGTTACTTGTCTTAATCTTTTAGCTTTTCTTAATAATAAGGTTTTATCAAATGTTTCAGGTAAGCAAAATCCTAAAATAGCAAATGCAATACCTGAAGTCATAGTAACTAACCAAAAAGTCCAATGCCAATCTCTTTTAACTACAAGAATACTACCAAACATTGGTCCTAATGAAGGTCCACAAACAGCAGCAATTGACCATAATGCAATTCCAACAGGTAAATATGGAAGATCAAAAATATCACCCATACTAGCACCACCAGTAGCTAATGCAGGACTGGCAAAAATACCACTAAAAAATCTTAAGACTGTTAAAGCAGGTAAATCATTTACTAAAGAAATTGGAATTTGGAAAATGAAAAATAAGAATAATGTAACCAAGTAAATCGAAGTTCTTCCAAATATAGCATTTTCACTCATTGGTGATAAAAACATTGGACCAATACCATAACCAATAACAAACATAGTTAAAGGTAAAGTAGCTTTAACTCTAGTGGTATTAAATTGTTCAATAATATCTTCAACACCAGGAGTATAAATGGCTGAAGACATATAAACAACAGTAGTTAAAAAACAAATTTGAATAACAACTAAGATTTTTTCAGCTAATGGCCAATTCTTAGGATTTTCAGGATCATTTTCACCATCCCAATCAACAATGATTCTTTGTGATCCAAATAAAGTAATTGAATCTGATTCAGTTGATGTACTATTATTTCTTTGTTGGTTCATCACAGTAGCGTCAGCCTCATTGTAACTTTCGATTTTTTTGAATTCAGGAAGATATTTTTCTGGGATAACATAATCTTTTGATTCTTCCTTATGGTAGAAGATCTTGTGACTGGAAATGTGGTACGCAATCCTACCCCAAAAACTATCTCTAATAAATCTGTCTAATTGAACCATATTTCTATCTTTTATATGATTTTATCTCTATAAATGTAATTGTTAGTTCTTTTGAAACCGATAATAAGAATCTACAAGTAAATTCTAATCATATTTATACCCTTTTTCTAGTGACAAATCAGTTTGTAATCATTATAAAACACTATCTTCGAAAGTACCGGATGTTTTCCTAATCGAGACGAATACTGTAATTTTCATGGGACTCACCAAAGCGGCTGATAAATTGTGAAAGCCTCGTCATCAATTGTATCAAAAAATTTGCTAATTGAACCCATTGAAGTTGGATAAGCGTACCGCTATAAGATACACCATCAATAGTTTCTATCATTTACTGTATAACAATCAATTGGCATTATAATTGGATTTTTTTCCAAAGAGAAGGAGATCAAAACATCCCCCGTTCCTTTTTTACCCTACTAAAAAGGGAAATTGACCGATGATTATTAATAAACCGTTAGAAATTAGCTTTGAAGGAACAGACTAATAATTCGTTATAAGTTATTACTCATTTGATTGTCACCTATAATATATACGTGTCACAATAGAAAACTAATAGGAAACAAGTAGATAGATAAAGCTATATAACCTTTTTTTTAGGTCAATTGGTTCGAGTAATAAGTGATACGTTCTTAAAACTCTTTCAGATCTATGGGATGCCTCTATGGGATGCCCAAGTATGTCTCAGATGTTTCCAAATTGATGTTGCCCACTCTAAGAAAGGGTATCTCGTAATAATTTTATTTCGAGACGGGAATAATATACGCATTATAAAATCAATTTGTAATTAACTTTTTCTTTTTCAACCGTCTGTGAACTCACATATTATTGATATATATTCTAGAATCATCGGGCTAGACTAAGTGATTGAGAGACGTTTTGGTATATAAGACATTGTATATTTATTCAATTAATCCTTTTATTCTTAAAGTTTCTCAATATACTTCTCTATATGTGCCTTTAATTTTGGTTTGGCCAGTTCCCAATTATCTTCAATCCAAGCATCTCCAAAGACTTTAAATAATTTTTTAATCTTAAGAGCTTCCTCTTCACTTACACTTCCATAAACTTTATCCATTAATATTTCAGCAAATGATCTATCATTATTATACAAGAAAGCTAAAATTAATGATTCATGTAATCTTCCAGCTGATGAAATTCCATTAACTGGTTTCTTTGATACGTGTGGGATATATTTGTTATAAATTTCCAATGATTTATTAGTATCAAATTGAGCATGTGTGACTATAAGAGCTTGCACTAAAGTAATTGGTACTTCAGGAACCATTAAAGCATCGATTAATGGTAAAATTTCTAAATTTTCTTCAGAAAATGCTTTTAAACAGTATGATTGAATTACAAGCGATTGAATTATTTCTAATCCAAAGTCTGTGTGTTGGTACAGTTGATACTTTATTAACATGTTTCTAATGTCTTTAGTTGAAAGTCCATAATATTTAATTAATCCAATACGAAGCAATATTGACTCTGGACGTTTATCTAAATCGAGTTTATTAGATTCAATATAATCCACAAGATCTTTAGCCAAATCACCACCGACTGATGGTTTGACTCCATCATATAATAAATCTAAACCCTTACCAATTGTTTCCAAAGAGGCTGACTCGTAGACTTTACTTAACCCATTTAAAAATGAAACACCTTCTAAATTAACGAGTTTACCAATAACTAAATCTTTATCAAATTCAAAATCTTTAAAGATTTCCAACTCTACAAGAATATCAAAAATCTTACCATCCCCAGAAATATCTCTTAACTCCCATATATTCAAAACTTTTTCCCATTCTTCATCTTCAATAAGTTTCAGAATCACTATATTCACTATACCTTGTTCCTTTGGTGATCCATGACGAGTATATAAATCCCAGTTACTATCCACTCTACCCGGGTTGGTTTGAATCAACTTGCATAACTGTTCAGAAGTCCATTCATGGTCTTTAAGCATGTAATATAATGAGAAATCATTATTGATGGAATCTGCGAGATGATGTTTAACAGATGGTGATAACAATGATTTATTTGAGGTGATCAAACTTTTAAGTTCGTCAAAATCCCCATCATTTATTGAGTCTTGTACTATTGATTTGGTTATTGGAACCTCGCCAGAAATAATCTTTTGTGTTAAAGAAGAAATCGATTTAAATCGTATGAATCTAATCATTTATAATTTTTCAACTTTTCTCATTCTCAAAACCTAGAGATTATATAAATCTTAGAGGTAAATATTATCATTTTCTTCTTTTTTACATAAAAACTATTCTATTCTACTAACTTCAATCATGTTTTAAAAATTGTTCCATTTTAGCCAACATACCAGCACCTTCGAAATAAGATTCCCATTCTTCATGAACTTCAAATGATTCTAATTCTCCATTAAATCTTTCCTCTAAATACTCACTATATCCAATTTTCTTCGCATCTTCACAATACTTACCCCAACTAGCTTTATAAGCACCACCTAAAGCACAAGCATTTGGAATTTCAACTTTATAATTCTTTTCTCTTGCTCCTAAAATCGATCCCATCTTTTTAATGATTGAAGGATTATTTGAAGCTCCACCAACATAATAAATATTATTAGGTCTAGCGGTAAGTGATTCATAGGTTTGTGGCTTTCCATCAGTACTTAACGATCCAAACTTGGAAGTTAAATCATTGTAAATTTGATGCAAATGATCTGAAACATCATCAGTTTCATCACTTGATCCTGAAATCATTGGACCTGTACGAAGTCTACAACTTAAGGTTTGAGATTCAACAATTGATCCAACATCAGTGTCAGCCCCCCATGATTCAGTTATATCTTTAATTTCACCATTTTCTTCAAGTAAACTTCTTTTAAATTGTGCAGAAGCATTAGGGACAATTTCACCTAATGGGAAATAAATACCTAATTTCCCATCAAATTTAGTACATTTATCCAAGATTTCATTAAATTTATCCCAACCAGTAGTATTATATTCTTCATTAACTGCATCTCTAATCTTCTCTCTAGCTAATGATCCATTACAATAACAGATCATTCCCATATAATGTTCAGGAATAGTTGGATGTTTGAAAAGATGATATTGAGAAGAAGGATTATACTTCTTAGTGACTAACAAGACAGTTGTTGAAGTTCCAAGTGATACTAAAATATCATTCGGTTTTAAAGGTAATGAAATAATAGTCGCTAAGTTATCACCAGTAAAAGAATAAATCTTACAATCTCCAAACCCATATTTTTCTTTAAAATAAGAAGAAATAACACCATCTGATTCATAAGTAATTGGTTTAATCCCACCCAACTTCTTCCTTAAAAGTTCAACACCAGCTTTCCTTTCTTCTTCAGTTGCACCATCAAATTCAGGATCAACACCAGCTGATAATGCTAATAAATCTTCATTAAAACAATTATTTCTTAAATCATATAAATTCATACCACAAGCATCAGATTCTTCAATACTAGTAATAAATCCTAATAAAACACTAGAAACAAATGAGGAAACTAATGAGATTCTACTAGTTGTTTCATAAATAGTAGTATCTTTACGAGTCGCTAATTTTCTAATTTGCAAACCTGTAAATCTATAATGAGCCCTTGACCCAGTAATTTTAGCTAATTCATCAGCATTACCAGCTTTTTTTTCAAAAATTTCAAGTTCTTTACCAGTTGAATGATCTTGCCAATTTGGTGATAATTTATAACTAAATGCATCATCCAATTGAGAACTTAAATCAGATTTTGAATCTAAGGATTTCAATAATTCATCTCCTTTATCTGACCAAAATACTGAACCATGTTGTTGAGCTGATCCACTTATCCCCTTAACCCTGTTAAATGGGAAATTATCCGCTTTCATCTCATCAAAAACATAATTGATTGCATCTAACCACATATTAACAGGACTTAAAATCTCACCTGAACTTTCATCAGTAATAACCCCCTTTTTAACTCCATATTTCTTAAAAGAATCGAATTCAACATTATAAGTATTTAAATGATTTAATTTCCCATCAATAACAATGATTTTCAATTGTTGAGTTGATAAATCAAACCCTAAAAATAAATCTTGATCGTAAGTCATTTTCTATTTCAAAACAAAAAAAAATAGCTAAAAACACTAAAATAAAATTAAGTCTATGAGTATCTTATATATTATTCTACGGGTATCTAATATTTAAGTTTCAACCACTGTACTTGATTTTTATTATAACTTGGATAATTTGGTAAAACAACAGCTGAAATAACTAAACAAAATAATGCAAACGTTAATAACAAGTATAAAATATTTTGTGAAAAGAATCCAACTAAGAAACTAACTGGTATTGAACTGAGCAAGCCGATATTAATAAATTTATCAAGATACTTTTGACTATCGAAATCAATTGAAAATTCTAAATCAATATTGAAATTCATTTATTTGGAAAAATTTGGTGATTTTATATATCTCTGGAATATTTTCCTCGACTTATTGCGGTTTTCGTCTGCCCCACTAAAACTTAATTCATTTAGGAGATTTTGTAGGTGGGTGGTACTAATGTTTTCTACGGTGGTATTATATGAAGAGCTAGGTGTTATATACCTTGAAATATGTGGTATATATCTAAGTAAACTGGGATATATACCAATATCAAAGTACTGGGTTAGATAAAATTAGACTTTGAATGCATTTATTCTCGGTAAAATAGATTACCAGCTTAGATTTACTTTTAAATGATTATGTGCATTATTAAGGTTTATTATAAACGTAAAGTTGGTTGTAATATCCTATATTACGTGTAAATTTACACCTTCTAGAATCCACCTACTTAATATGGTTTCTTCCTGTAATTTAAGAGGGTGAATTTACCCAAATATTTACTTTTTTAAGAAACTTCTCCGCAGCATACTACTATTTGGTATCATTAGATAGCCACTTTCTTATAATATAATGAACCCTTTCTTATGATACAATACTCTTCTGCTACTAACCACCAGCAGCAACTAAATAAACTTAACCTTACGATTTTCTAAAGGGTGAGAATTCGCATTTTTTTAAAAAAAAATTTATTACCAGCGGTTAATACTTTTTATAACAATCATGTCAAGGAGGTATGATTATGATTATAAAAAGCATCGGAAGAACTATTATAGAAGAAGTTTAAGTGGGTCCGTCCCCGAACTAAGTTCGGCAAACTCGACGCCCGCTAGTAACGCAAATTCTAACCCAAATAGTGCATCGAATGGTGTATCGAATAATAATAATAGTAGTTTTTTATCATCAAGTAAACCAAATAGTGCAACTAATATAAGTCAAAATTTACTGGCTAATGGTAGCGCTCAAGGTAGTAGTAGTAATGCTAATATGAATGGTAATCCTAATGGGATTGTCAATAATAATCCAAATAGTAATAATAGTAACCCTAATAGTAATGGATTCAGACGATATCCAAGTTATGGTTCATATAGTTCAAAACAACATAGTTATTATCCTAGTTATGGGTCATATGGGTTTAAAAAAGATTATAAGGATTATAATAAAGATTATACAAAAGATTATACAAAAGATTATACAAAAGACTATAATAAGGATTATAGTAGTAAAGACTATAGTAAAGATTATAGCAAAGATTATAGTAAAGATTATAGTAAAGATTATAGATATGATTCATATAAAGGAGGATATAATAAAAGGTCATCATTGCTGAATTCTGTAAGAAGTGTGAAATCAGACACTTACTATCCTCGTAGAGTAGATCATTACCTGAGTAAAAGATTCACTAAGAATGAACATCCAAATGATTCGAGGAATGGTCAAAGTCAAAAGGGTCCAGAACATACTGCTCTGGGTAGTAGTCAAACAAATATTAAACAGGAAGATGGGACTGAAGAAGCTGATGATTCTAAAATAGAAGATCTGATAGATGATGGTGAAGAACATCCAAGTGAGAATGAAAATGAAGATGAGGATCAGGATGAAAAGGATGTGGAGGATGATGAGGGAAAGGCCATGGATAATGTTGAGGTCAATGATACCAATAATGAAGAACTAGAAGATTCCACAGACCAACTAGATACACCTGAAGTGGAAAGGGAGAATTTAAAAGATACAGAAATGGAAGTTGATGAAGACGAAGAAGATTTCGAGGAGGGTGAAACGACCAACTTTGATAAATCCCAATTAAGTTCTGATGATGAAGAGCCACCTCCAGGTATGGCTGGTATGGAACCAGAAGAATATGAAGAAGCTGAACCTGAGGTAGAGGTAAAATCTGAAGCATTATCTGAAACTAAAGATGATGAAGATTTAATTCGTCCATTAACTAGACTTGAATCATTATATGAGGATGTTTTATCTGAATTTGATGCCACCACATTACCATATCTTCAAAAACAAAAGGATTTCAAAAGTTATCCATTTTATGCTAGGAATCTTAAACTTTATGCATATTATCAACCTAGATTACATGCATTTTTATCAAAACAACATCAAGAAATGAGTAAATTGAAGAAAGATTTATGGTTAGAATATAAAGAAAGATCAGACATTCATAAGAAAAAATCAGATAATATGATGGAACAACTTTTAATTATACATTCCAATGATGATCATAAAAGGGAATTAGAATCAGCAGATATAAGATTAAAAGACGATTATTTACCACCACTTGCAGCACCAGTACCTGAAACACCTCGTAGATCAAGGTCAGGACGTCATGGAGATTCTGTCACTACTGAAGCTGAATTTGAAGAAGTATTGAAATCTTTGACTAAACAAGATGATGAAGATCCAATGTTAAAAGCTATTAGACTTTCCGCTATCGTACCAGATCAAATTGCACCGCAAGATCTTGTTGCTACACTTAAATATTGGGATTCAAATAATATTATAAAGGATAAAGCTGAATGGGCTAAACGTTTACATTCTTCATTCTATGATAATTTCAGTGAACAAGAGCATGATTTATTCTGCGAAGCATTTGTCAAGTATCCTAAGAAATTCGGGTATATTTCAAAGTATATGGGTGGTTTAAGAACTGCTAGGGAATGTGTTACACATTATTATGTCACCAAGAAAGCTACGATGTATAAACTTTTGATCAATCAGTACAAGAAGAAGGCTAAGAAGAAACAAGCCAAGGAAGCTAAAGAAGCAAAAGCTAAAGCAGCTAAAGAAGCATCCGAAAGAGCATCCACTGTTGAAAATTCAGTTGATGCGGATGAAATTCCTAAACCTAAAGTTCATTCAACTTCATCATTACCAAATGATAAAAGTATTGTTCAAAGTGTTAAGATCCCTGAAGGTGAGGATAGAAAGAGGCCAGCGACTGCAGATGAATCTAAAAGGAAGAAGAGAAAAGAAGAAATTGTTGAACCAGTACAAGATGGTGATAAGAAAGTTATATCAAGTTATTGGAGTATAACTGAAGCAAATGCATTCCCTGGATTAATTCAGAAATATGGAACTAATTGGTCAAAAGTCGCTGATGAACTTAATAAGACCCCAACAATGGTTAGAAATTATTACCTGAGGAACTTTGAAAAATTTGGATGGACTCAACCAGAGACTCCAGCCCAACCTGAACCTCAACAATTTCAACAACCTCAAGTTCAACCTCAAGTTCAACCTCAAGTTCAACAACCAATCAAACCAATCCAAGCGATTCAACCAGTCCAACCACAAGTTCCAGTTCAAGTCCAAGTTCCAATTCAACCACAATACAACAAGGACATCCCACAACCTATGACCCATCATATAATCCAAACCCAACAAGGAGTTCCAACCACTTCCTACATGCCTGTTCCACTCCCAATGCGTCCAATGCCGCCACAATTAGGTCAAATGCACATACCAGCGATGTCACAAGTACCACATCCAATGAACCAAATGCCAATGCAACAAATGAGTATGGGTGGGCCAGGCCCAGGCCCAATTATGGGCACATTCGACAGACCAAGTTTCCCGGTCTTGAAACCATTTGATTCCACGATCCATAAATCCTCCATAAATGATTTACTCAATAGTCCAATCAAATCTGAGACCAACGAACCTCGTAGAGATAGAGTTATGAAGTCGCCTAAATCCAACATCAACGATTTACTTAATGGTCCTAGTGTACCAACTATGGCCAATCCAGAACCAAGTTCAGGACCAGGAATAGTAACCGCATCAAGTTCAATGAATACTGTTAGTTCAACTACTAGTAGTGTTTATGAAAATAACGCTAATGGAAATAATGGAAATAATGAAGCCAATAGACCTTCTAATGGTGTGAAGAAACATTCCATGAAGCTTAACGACTTGTTGTCTTAATTGTAATATAGTGTAATTATACATAAATATCTAAACCCTCACTCTCACTCTTAACATTAAGTGTCTCTAATATTCTCAAACAAAATCAAACCCACAAAAACGCACAAATAAAAATTTGTGCGAGGTAAAATCGAAACAGGAAAAAAAATTTTCATCAAATGAAGTCAATTAGACAATTCCATATCACATCCAAAAGGCTCAAGGCGCCTCCTATCCCACTTTCCTTGGCCAAGCACGAGATCTCACCGGTCATACCAGCGAGACTTGACAGGTACCACCTTACACCACCAGAATATGAAAGGACTCGTGTAGTTCCTGAGCTCAGTAGTTTTTTCGGTGGTAATGCAACACACGATAATACTATGCTAAAATTAAATAATTTAGTTCGTTTATACGCTGATTTACCTACACGTACATTAAGCCTTGAAGAACAAAAGAAATCTGGATTTTTAGGGTTTAAAGAATATAAAAATAGAGTTGGTAGTGAAAGAATTAAAGAAGGACATCATAGAGAATTAGTAAATGCTTTAAATCGTTTAAAAATTATTGATTCACAATTAGTCCCACCAATTGTTGTTGAAACATTAAAAGAATTCATGACTACATCCACTGAAAAATCTAGAATATTAACTCAATTAAGAACAGCTGATAAGAATGGGGTGATACATATGAGATCAAAAAGAAAAGATGCAGTTGCTCAAGTTAAAGTTGTTCAAGGTGAAGGTGAAATAATTGTTAATGGTCAAAAATTCACTGATATTATTACTCGTGATACAGATAGAGAATCAATTGTATTTCCATTAACAGTTCTTGGATTACTTGGGAAACTTAATATTTTTGCAACAATTTCAGGTGGTGGTAAAAGTGGTAAATCAGATGCTCTTAAATTAGGTATAATTAAAGCCCTTAGTGCAGTTAACCCAATTTACAAAAGAAGATTGAAATCAGCAGGATTAAAATTAGTTGATCCAAGAGTTGTAGAAAGAAAGAAACCAGGTAAAGTTAAAGCTAGAAAATCACCAACCTGGGTTAAACGTTAGAAAAAATTTCATGTATATAAACATAGTTATAAATATAAATATAAATTAAATATAAATAGTTCTAAAATAGTTCTAAATTTGTAAAGATTCTAAGTATTTTAATAAGGTTGAGACTTCACCCTTTTGGTAATCAGCTTTACCTTGATAAATCCCCTTACCACCACCTTTAATGCCAGTTAAGATTTTCTTAACTTGATCAACGATTTCTTGAGTTTGTGGACCCATGATTTTAACCATACCTGATTTTTCACCATAAAACATAACAACTGAATGAGTTTTGTCTAAATCTATGCCAGAACTTGAATCATTATTAATCAAAGTAACTAATTCCTTTTGGAAAAGTGTAATACATTCAGGATTTTCATCTTTTCTATAAAAATAACTAACTTTATTAGTTTTCAAATCTTCAAATACTCTTTTAGCTTCATAACTTAAAATTTCAGCTAATAATTTTCTTGAATTCAGGAAAGTATCTTTATAATTATCATTTAATAATTTTGTTTTATCAAAGACTTCTTCAACTTGACAAGATAAAATATTACCTCCAACATTCTTCAACAGTCCATAATGTTTACTTAATTGTCTGAAAACTCTTGAACCACAAGTGAAATAAACCCTTGAATTCCCACCTTTAACATTAGTTTGATGGAAAATTGAAACTGCTTGAATTTGCAGTGTAGATTTTAAGTGTGTACCACAGCATGGATTTCTATCTAATTTACCAATTTTAACAATTCTTAATAACCCTTTACTTAAATCATAATCATCTGGGATTTTAGAAATATTGATTTCTCCTCCATGATTATCAGGCCACTCAACAGTAATTGGTAAATCTTGTAAAATTGCATCATTAATTTTTTCACTAACTTCTTGTAAGATTTCATCAGAGACTTTCTTAGGTAATTCAACATAATTCATGGTAGCACCCAACAGCCAACTTAAAGTGTCCAAATTATATTGATCAAAGATAGCAGAAACCAAATGTTGACCTGTATGTTGTTGCATATGATCGAATCTACGATCCCAATCATAAGATAACTGGACTTCCGTCCCAACTGCTAATGGTTGATGAGTCAAATGAAGCGCAGTTAACTTATCTCTAACGACTTCATCAACAACAATTTGTTCTTTACCAGTATCTAAAACTCCAATATCGGATGGTTGACCACCACCTTCAGGGAAAATAACAGTATCAAAAAGTTCAATCGCATACCTATTTTCTTCCTTCTTTTCAGAATCCTTTGATTTCTTATTCTTGTTTTGTTTATCCTTTGGTGTGACGTGACCCTTGTGTTCGGTACATGACACAACAGTGGTGGTTAATTCCTTAAGGAATGAATCTTTCTGACAAGCTAAAGCTCCAACAATAGTTGACATATTCTTATCTATGAGGTTTCGATAGGCAAAAAAAAAAATTTTTGAAAGGCCGCGATTGAATTTTTCAGTTTTGCTTTTTATATATATAATACATAATGACTCAATTCCAATTAACTCCTAAACTATTGAAAGTTCTAGAAGGAAAAGTCGACACTTCCAAAGAATCAATTAGTCACGATGATTTAGTCAAGATATACAAGAAACATAAACCAACTTCAAGTTTGCTAGAGTTGCTTAAACTCACGAATATTTATTATCCACCTCCACCAACCACAAAACCGAAAACCAAAGAATATATAGCATTAATGGATCGTCTTCGTAGGGAACAAAGGGAGAAAGAGTATAAGGCTTTGATCAAACCGAAACAAGAATTCAATACGCTTTATGAACAAAGTGAAAGTCAAAGTATAGCGGAAATGAATAAAGAATTAAAATCTAATATTACCACAATAATCAATATTTTGGTTAGTGTAGGTAGTGTTGTTTATGCGGTATGGTACTGGGCTGGATCCTCATGGGGTTTGGAACCTGGATCAAAAGTGTTGTTGTGTGTTTTCTTTGGAATATTAATATTAGTTGCTGAAGTTGTTGTATATATGGGGTATATAAATAAGATTGAAGATGCAAGAATTAGAGAAAGAAAGAAGAAAGAGGTTAAGAAAGTTATAAAAACCATATAATTATATTCACCGATAAATACTTAACCCCCTTTCTTTATTTATTTATTTGTTTATTTATCTTTCAGTGACAGATTTATGAGGAGGATGAGGAGGTAATTCATTAAAAATATCTTTTAATTCTTTTTCTTCAGCTTCTCTTAATTTCAGTCTTTCAAAACTTTCTAATTCTAAAGTTTTATAATACCCCCATTTTAATAAAATCATTGATAAAGCTAAAAATTTAAAATCTGGCCATAAAGTATCAACAAATTCAATTGTACAATTATAATTACATTGCCAAAGCATAAAATCACTTAATCTAGTTTGACCACTAGTTCTAATCATAATATCTAAAGGTGGGATTTCACCATAATACATATTATTAGTTAATAAATCAATATTAATATCATTTTTTGTAATTTCATTATTAATTCTTTTTTCAGTAATATTTTTAATTGAATAAACAATATCATCTCTTGAAGTATAAGGGAAACAAACATTTAAAACTTTTAAAAACATTGGACCAGAAGTTTGTTCTTCAATAATTTCTAAATCTTTTAAAATATCTTGAGGTATCATTGATCTATTACCAATAATTTTAACTCTAATTTTATTCATCTTTGCATAACTATCTTCATTTTTAGTTAAAAACATTAATCTTTCCCTTAATAAACCGAATAAAGTATCAACTTCTTCTTTAGATCTATTAAAATTTTCAATCAGGAAAGCATAAATTGTAACATGTTCAATACCTAATCTAAATGAAGCATCTAATACTTTAACTAACAGTTCAGCACCAGCAACATGACCTTGTTTTAAAGATAAATTATTTTTTTTAGCAAAAGTACGATTTCCATCCATAATCATTGCAATATGTTTTGGAATTGGACCAGTTTTCAAAATTGTTATAACAATATCTTGAACGAATGATAAAAAATAAGCTATAAGTGGGAAACTAAATATAAGATGCATAAAGCCATTAATTGAGATTAAATTCATCCTGTTGCTTAACTTCCAAGAACAATTGTATATATGTGTTTTAGAAAAAAAATGGTTTTTATAATTAACCGCTGGATGTATCAGTTGTATAAAATTTGGGAAGTTTCTCAGGGGGTGTGTTTTGTACTTTTAGAAGAATTATCTGTAATATTATTTTGGCTGCAAAAGATGTCGTGTGTCGTGATACCTGTCTGGTGTCGTGCGGTTATTTAAAACTTAAAACTTAAAACACATACCATACCATACCCATACATTATAATAGTGTTATAATAGTTTTATAATAGTTTTATAATAGTGTTATAATAGTGTTATAGTACAAATTTTACATATGTAATAGAGTGTATAATACTGTTCTATATGAGGATATAGAAATTGGTGGACATAACATCTAGTCAAACAGAATATGAGATCTGAGATAAATCTCTCCACATTAAAAAAAACAAAACACATAGATATAAGTACTGGAATTATCACGAGATATACACTATAAACTATAAAAGTTATTATAATACAAAAGGAGTAAAAAAGAGTAATATTCCATAATAATACAAAACAAAGCCTTAAATATTTAACCCAGTGTTGTAAATTACTAAATTAAGTATCTATTCATTGACTATACAACAAAGTTAGTCGAGTCTTATTCTTCTTGTTATTCTTATTCTAAATTTATTTAATTCCCCTTTTAGGACCAATGATAATTAGTTTGGGACTTTAAAATTTATTTAGAAAATATATAAATTGCAGTAATTTCCCAATTGTCCAATAAAATTCTTAATAAATTTGATATTTTAATTTATCCCAAAATCATTTAAAACCAAAACAAACCCTCACTGTAACCGATTTATCGCGGTTTTTTTTTTTTAGTTTACAATGGGAATTGATTCAGTTTTAAAGATGTTTGAGACTGATTCAAGAAAGAGACAAAGTAAAAGAGATGAAAATATTAGAAAAAAAATAGAACATGATTTAAACAAAAAGAGGAAAAATATTAATTCGACTTTTAATAAAAGAAAGGCAAAACCAGGTACAGTTTTAACTTTAAAACCTTCAGTACCAATCTTATGTAAAAAAAATTCAACTGTTTTTGAAGTAAGTCAAATTATGACTGCCAAAAGAGAAAATTGTATTCTTGTAGTTGGTGATAATGATCAAGATTTATTAGGGATTTTCACTGCCAAAGATTTAGCTTTTAGAATTGTTGGTTCAGGTTTAAATGCTAATAATGTTACAATTGATCAAATTATGACACCAAATCCTTTATGTGTTGATTCTTTAACTCCTGCTTCTGATGCTTTAACTTTAATGGTTGAAAAGGGTTTTAGACATTTACCAATTTTAGATAATGAAACTAATCAAGTTATTGGAATTTTAGATATAACAAAATGTTATTCACAACAAATGGAAAAATTAGAAAATCTTCATCAATCTTCTAAAAAACTTTATGAAGCTTTAGATAATGTAAATTCTCAATTAGGTGGTAATAATAATCAACCATTTCAAGTTTATAAATATTTTGAAGATTTAAAAGATAAAATGAATGGTCCAACTTTAGATTTAGTTTTAGATGATTCAACTATACCAGTTTATTGTTCAATTAAAACTTCAGTATATGAAGCAACAATATTAATGAAAAAACATAAAACTACTGCAGTTTTAGTTAAAGATATTGATGATAAAGTTAATGGAATTTTTACATCAAAAGATGTAGTTTTAAGAGTTATAGCAAATGGTTTAAATCCAAAAAATTGTTCAATTGTTAGAGTTATGACTCCAAAACCTGATTTCGCTAAAAATAATTTATCAATTCAAGAAGCTTTAAGAAAAATGTTTGATGGTCATTATTTAAATTTACCAGTAACTGATCAAGATAATAAAATTATTGGTATAGTTGATGTTTTAAAATTAACTTATGCAACATTAAACCAAATAAAACAATTAGATGGTACAGATAATAATAATAATAATAATAATGTTGATGATGAAGCTGAAGTTT
Source organism: Yamadazyma buinensis (assembly GCA_030571035.1). Taxonomy (NCBI): domain Eukaryota; kingdom Fungi; phylum Ascomycota; class Pichiomycetes; order Serinales; family Debaryomycetaceae; genus Yamadazyma; species Yamadazyma buinensis. The sequence goes on along the minus strand of JAJLWZ010000002.1, from coordinate 379,634 downwards.
CAAGAGATTCGAAAGATTCAAAAGATGTAACTTTACATGAAGGTCCAGCTTGGAATAAATTTTGGACTTCATTAGAAACTGATTCTTTACATTCCGATACCATTACTCATACTTCTCCTGTTCAAGAACTTGATACGGGTACTGGTGCTGGTACTGGTGCTACCACTTCTACCACTGGACCAGCTGCCACAGCTTCAGATATTGAAATTATTAAACCTTCAGATTCAATTAGTGTTAATGGAATTGAATCACAATCACCATCTCAATTACAAAGACCTGGTACAGCTGGTACAGCTGGTACAATTCAAGAATCGTCAATTATTCAATCCTCAGATGATCAATTTGTTTTTAAATTTAAATCTCCAGCAATTAAAAATCGTGTTCATCGTGTACTTATATCTTCAAATGATAGTATAATAAAACTTAAATCATTAATTGATGTAAAATTACATCCAAAAGATCTTGAAATTCTTGAAGTTGAAAGTAATGAATATGCAATAAGTTATATTGATGATGAAGGTGATTTAGTATCAATTACATCAGATCATGATTTAATAGATTGTATGAAAATTTATAAATCTAAAAAATTACAAAAGGCTGATTTATACTTGCATAATCCTCATAAATCTGTTTCACTTGATGATATTCGTACCAAACGGTCAAATGTTGGGTTAATTAGTAATGAATTTTTAGTCGGTGGTGTATTAGTCCTTTTAGGTGCTACTGCAGCCGTTAGCTTAGCCTTTAGAAATACAAGGTAAAAATGTTTGGAATAAAAGTGAAAAAAGTCAAAAAAAAAAAAAAAAAATTAGGAAACTCGGGAAGGAGTAAAAGTTTGGGGAGTTAAAATAGAGATAAAATAAAATAGAAAAAAAAAAAAAAAATTAGAGAGATTAGAGAGATAAACAAATATCTATGTACATTATTATAATATTTCAGCTCTAGCCTTTTCTGCTAACTCTTTGAATTTCATTTCTTGTTGGACTTCATTTAATTCTTCATTAACGTAAATATTACCAGCATTAAAATCAGATTGTCTTAAATTAATATCGTTTGGGTTTCTCTCATTTTTAAACCTTTTACTTAAAAGTTTCATAATTTCATCATTTAAAATAGAAACGTCATGGGATTTAGTAAGTGTTAAATCAGGAATATCAATACCTAATTCTGATTGAACTTGTTTAGTGAATTCAAATCTAAAGTTTAAATCATTTAAAGATGAATCATCACTGATTTTCCCACCGCTTAAGTTTTCGTAAACTTTCGATAAAACTCTGGAAACTTCTTCTTGTGCGTACGCCCTCTCGATATCTTTATGGTACAAATTCTTATTCTTCCATTCTTCAATTTTAAAACCTGGCATATCCCTTTCAATATCGAATCTTGAAAAATTTGGTGAATTCTCTTTACTTAAAATTTCAATCTTTTTAGCACTAGTTTCAAAATTATCTTGCTCTGCAATCACGTCTTTATTGGACTTCAACACTTCTTGGACCTTGGTGGTTTCATTGCTGGATTTCCTGGTCTTAAACCAATCTCCTAAAAGTGATAGTCTTGGTCTTGTGGTATGTAGTAATCTGGCCCTAATCATCATCAATGAAAATTTTCCGCACCAGAATTTGAAAAAAAAATCTCTCTTTTCATTCACTGACAAAATTCTCAAAATTTTTATTATACTGAAAGTTAGAGTACGATAGAGACTTGTTTTTTTTAAAAAAAAAGGTTCATAATTTCATTATCTACGTCTAAAGTAACGAACTACTAAAAATGCCATAACAAACGTGATTCCAACACTAGTTCCCATACTGGCTGCGTTATCGACTTTTTCTCCATTGCCTCCAATAAGGAATAAATCTCTAGGATTAAAATCAGTATTCTCTATACTTGATGGTTGTGATGATGTATACGTTTCAGTTATCGTTGCTAATCCTGTACTTACCGATGCTGTTGGTGAAGTTGAAGTTGTGCCTGAATCTGAATTTGAATTTGAATTTGAATCACTGGAATCAGTTGAATCTGATGTTGATTCAGTCACCAGGACATAACCATTATCACACCATCCATTTACTGGTAAACAACTAATATATTTACACCAACTACATCCATTAGTTTTACTAACTTCATCTTTCCCGAAGAAATTATTGATTAAAAGTGCAAAATAAACAATAATTAAAATAAATGATAAACCTCTTACACCACACCAAATCCAAAATCTTGACCTAATTTTATCATTTATATTATTCATTGGATTCCAATTACTTTTAAATACTTCAAAAGTTGATAATTTAGATTGATAAGTTATAATCCCATTATAATATACCCAAAACGGATCTTTTAAAAGTAAAATAGACATTAATATCCCCATTGCAAATCCTCCAAGATGACTAAAATTATCTAAACCAGGTAAAAGTCCTAATATAAAACTAACAATCAATTCACCAATTAAAATTGCTAAAAATAATCCAAATTTTTTAGTACCATACATATTAGTATTTTTTTTACCACAATAAACAAACAATGCAAGATTAACTGCTACTATACCAAATAATGCACCTGAACAACCAGTTGATGCAATTCCATTAGGTGTGAAATTGGCACCTAATAAAAATCCACTTATACCACATGATAAATATATTATAGCATATTTTAATGTTCCAATGTACCTTTCGATACTGAATCCCATTGTTACTTGTAACATTAAATTGAACAATATATGTAAAAATCCAGCATGAAGGAAAATTGGAGTTATAATTCTGTACCATTGATTAGGATTCCATGATCCATCGGATTCTGGGACCCCACTTAATCCACATAACTCATTTAAATTGCATACATCTGTAGCTATCGATGTGGAATTGGAACATGGGAAAAGCAAGGTTGTATCATTGGTTATACCTTGGATTTGATTCATACATGGAGTATAACGTGCACCCATATTAATTAATACATAAGTTGAAGGTCCAAGCATTGGATTAAAATACGGTTTGGTTTGGAATGCAGATCCAGTTAATTGGGCCATCTTAACTAATTCAACTATGAACACAATCACTTGTATAGCAGTTACAATAATACCAAAATATGGTAATCTAGTATAATGAAATCTTGGTACTGAATTCAATTGACGAATTCGCTCCCTCTCGTTATGTTTTAGCAATGCTTCCTCGTCGTATGTCGGTATAGGTGGTTGAGGTTTGTCTGGCATGAACAGATCGAATGGTGAATCAAATGGGTTGGAATCACCAACATTTGCATGATTTTGACTCTGGTGTGGCTGTTCACTTGGGAAATATTCAGTATTATTTCCAAATGGATTGTTACTTGGTGGTGTTGGCGGTAATGGATGATTCTCTCTTTGAACATTGTACCCACTGCTAAACTTCGTTTCAGGGTAAGGAAATTCTTGAACGTGAATATCATTCATTTCATACGTATCATTTTGGCTATGAGACTTTGATGCAAAATCAAATTCATCATCCGCTTCATCTGTGGCGTACCGGTGATTACTCTGGTGGTTTCCCACGCGCTCGTACCGTACACTATCCTTAGACTCGTTGGTGTTCGACATGAACTGGTTCCTTAGTCCGTCGTAATCTGTCATTTCAACTTGTATAAAAAAAAAAAAATGTAACTTAGTGTGTGTGTCTCGGTTTCAATTTCAGTACCTGAATCTTCGCGTCAGATCTAACTTTTGTATGTGGACCGTTGGCGTAGCTTAAGAATGAAATTGACGACATAGAGGTATTTATAAAATATCAGGGGCGTAGAACTACATTATTAAATAAATAATATGAAAGGGTGAGTGAAAAGGTGGAACCAAAATGATATATATTAATGTAAAAAATTTGATGTACTTTAATTTTTTCGTACTTTGTTATAGAATTTATTTGAAAATAGAATCATTAGATAATGGATCAGCAGATAAAATTTGATTTCTCTTTTTAACTTTCCTATCTAAAGCATCTTTTGATCTTTGTTTTGCTTGTTCTGCTGCCTTTTGTTTAACTTGAGCTCTAACAAAGTTTGGACTAACATATTCTTTATTTTCATAAATTTTTGGACCTCCGAATGAACCTTCTAAAATTGTAATTAAAGTTAAGACTAATCTTGGACCAATTTCAATTAATGATAAATCATCAATATTTATATCACCTGAATTATCTAATTCTTTTGATTCTAAAGTTTCATTAATTTGAAAATTTCTTATCCAAATTTTATTATCAACTATTGAAAATGTCATAACATGATCAATAAATGGTTTTGATTTTCTTGCATTTGGTGGTACACCAAATGTATGAATAAACATTTCTTTCATTAATTTATCATGATCAGTTAAATCAAAACTTTTATCAAAACTTAAAATTGGTCTTGAACCTTTTAAACAATTACCAACAAAATTTAATTCTGTTAATGTATGTAAATTTTGAACATGAAATTTTAAAGTTGGACCATTTGGTGGTTTCAGCATCCATAAATATAAATCTTGATGTTTTCTAGCTTCAAAGAAAAAAATATTATTACAATTATTTAATTCTGCAATTTCATTTAATTGCCATAAATCTTTTTTAGAATCAAATTTTGGTTCCTTTTTAGAATGTGGAAGTAATTGTGTTAAGTCTTGGATAAGGTGACGGTGTCTGAAGGTGACTCCACGGGAGGATATCACAAGCAATTTCTGTCTGTTTATATTCTTTGTGGTTGGTTTATCCTTAGATTTATTTTGTAATGCTTTATAGATGGAGGACATATTTGAGTTTTTTGCGATGAGATGGGATTTCTTTAATTTTGATGTATTAGAGGAATTTTATCAATTTTTATTAAGATGTGGAATTTGTCCTATCAAATACAGGACAGTTATATATTGGTATACTTTAATGTAATATACTTCTTTATGACCTAATTAATAAGTTTTAATTGTAAAAATTGATTTTTGAAAAAGACTTATCACGTGACTTTCTTCAAAATTGAAAGAAACTGTTTAAATAACTTTAAACAAGTTTAAAACCAATGTAAATAAACATACAGTGGGAGAGAATGGTTCAGAGTAAAGTAAGGACTCTTGAATAGTCAGCTATACATTTCTATAATATATAATATGCTCTTTTATTTTATGTGTTTTAATCTAAGTACAAAAAAAACTTTTTAAACTCTATTGACGAGTGGAATAATCAAGTAAAATCATTTACCCAAATACCATATACTAACCAACCAAGATAAAAACAAAGCTTTAATAGTCCAAAACTATTTAATGTTTTAAATGTTTAGTTAAGTACTCTTTGATAAATTTCTCTTCATCATCAGAAGCAGCACTAATTGGAGGATGAGCTGGAGCAGATGGACCCCAAGGTTTTGGTGCAGCGATTAAGGCGACGGCACCTAACGTAGCCATAGCTAAGTGATGGGATGGAACTGATCTTCCTAAGATTTGATAAGCTGAAGCCATTTTGTCGATTTGAAAAGTTTTGTGGGTGCGAAGTTGAAGAAAATGATTGGGCGGATTTTTTTCAGTGGTTGCAAAAAGAGAAAATTTGAATTTTTAAATTTATTATATTTGTGATTATTGTTTTACACGAATTTTAACAGATTTAAAGTGGTATTATAGGTCTACAGGGTTAAATCAGTTGTATAGAGAAATAAGGGTATAAAAAGAAGAGAGAGAAAAGGAGTTGTAGAAAAAGGGGAAAATGGCATTAAATAGTGCAACTTTCCTGGTTAATAGACAAGCCAAATATGGAGATTTAATTGATTCTAGATACCCAACTTTATTGCCTAAAAAAATCAGATATTTATCATTAAGATCTATTGGTGAAGAGTCCATCTTACCAATGGAACGTAAAAGAAGTATTACCAAAAGAATTGGTTGTTTTTTAATGAGAATTTTTAATAAAAATAAAAGAAGTATTGCAAAATCTACCAATACAAAAAATAAAATTAAATTAGATGGAAAACATATTAAAATTGTTGAAAATTCTTTACAAACTACTAGTACTGATTTAAATGATTTAATTAGACATCAAAGGTTTGAAAAATCAAAATTAGAAATTGAAAGGGAAGAAAGGGAAGGGAATAAAAAATTATCAAAATTTACAGAATTTAATAGTACAAAAAGAGATATTGAGACTTTAAATTCCAATTCTTATACGAATTTGATTGTTAATCCTGCTTCATCTACGACTTTTGGAGAAAATGATAGTTTTTATAGTCTTGAAACCAATTTGAATTAGCTGTTAAACTTCCTTTTTTTTAGTAAGTAAATAATCTATTATATATACGGGTATATGTGTTCAATATCTATATAAGTATTTCCCGGAATTAAAAAAACGGAAAGAAAATCCTCTTAGTTCCCTTGTTAAATTCTCCATTTCAATTTTTTACATTTCAATTTTTTAGGTGTGGGTGTGTTGTCACCTGAGAATGCATAATTAATACAATATAAGCATTTCTATTATTTTGGAATTACAATTTTCACAATACCTTTTAAAAAAGCGCAATATAAAGAGAAACAACCGATTAAACGGTTTTTTTCCACCCACTGGTTGTTTCCTGTTAAATTTGTTTTTCTGTGGTACCATTTCTCGCCCGGTGTTCGCACTGTTCCGCACCCCCCTCCCCCCCGTTTAGCGCCAATTTTTAATAATTACGCAGCATTCGCACTTTTTGATCTAAAAATGTCTTAGAGGATCTTATGGCTCCACGACGAAACTTTAAAATTAACTTTTTATTTAGTACAAATGATTTACATTCCCTATATAACACTGTTTACTATAATTTAAATTGTACTACTTAATACTAATTTAATACTAATTTAATACTCCATATTAAGATATTAAAGAGTACTTTGCATGGGACCTAGGAATAAATCAATTTAATGGGTGGAAATAAAGTCTTTTATCTCTGAGTCCCCTTGTGTATCGCTATTACTCCAAAAACTTCCCTCAAATTTCTCACTTTTCTCACCAAAAATATTGGACTTTTCAGACATCCAATTTTACTCCCACTTACACAATTTCTTATCAATACCGAAAATTTATTAATTGATTTCTATATAACTCAGTCAACCAACTAAACATTGAGAAGTATCAAAAGGGAAAGGGAATATAGATACAGCAACCAAGCAACATTTTATTTCATATCCACTTTTAATACACCAGTTTATTTTTTTCCCCTTTTTGAAGTTTTAGACGCTGGAGACCAATTTTTTTTTTTAATTAGTTTGGTGGTATCTGAAATTTTGTTAAAGGTTATATATATATATTATACATATAGTGTTATTTTGGAATAGGAATTGGCTTTTTTTTTTTTTTTTTTTTGGTTTTAGAATTCATTAGTAGAGGTTAGATATAAGAAAGAGAGACAATCATTGAAGGGTGTTGATAAAGATAAAGAAACAGAAACAGAAACAGAAACAGAAAGAGAAAGAGAAAAAGTAAAGATAAATAGATAGGGACTTAAAATAAGAATATGTCAGTTAATATTCCACATCAACAAGAAGATATAGTGATTGAAGGTGAAATCACTGATAGAATTTATTTACAAAATAGTCCAGCTGATGATATATCAATTAGAAATCTTGAATTAGAATTTTTAAATTCTTTAATTAGAAGATTAGAGTCATTTTTACCTCATATAACTGGTCATTCAATAACTGAAGTTGAATTAAATCCTCAATTTATATTAACTAAAGATCTTTTACTTTCCAAAATACTGAAATATGATGCAAAATTTACAAGTTTTTGTTTTAATGAATTATGTAAATTATTATCAAATTTTTTTAATAATAAACCAAATTCAAATTTTAAAATTAGAGATTTAGATGAAAAATCTTTATCATCAGTTTTAATAGTTATAAAAATTTTAGTTGATATAATAAAAAATTATTGGCCAGAAAGAAAAATTTTATCAAATTATAAATCTGATAATTATTCAAATAATTTTCAAATTACAAATAATTTTTTATTTTATCATTATTATGAACGCCCATTAGCTTTAAAAAATCAATTAATACCATTTTTATTAGATACTTTAGTTAATTTTGTTAGTGGTGAAATTATTAAAGAAATTATAAATTTAATTCAAAAAAGACCAATTGATGAAAGTAAATATTATTCAATTAATTCAATTGATTTAGATCATGATATAGTAACTGGTAATAATTCTTTAAATCCAACTAATAGATTTATAAATAGCAATAATAATAGTTATTATAGTGGTGGTGGTGGAGGTAGTGCATCATTTAATTATTCAAATAGTTTACAATCAAATGATGAAGAATATTTAATTTCAAATATTGATAAAAATCTTGAAATTTGTTTTAGATTTTTAGCAACTGCAAATCCAAATCAATATTATAATTATATATTTGATAATTTTTTCATTTATTGTTCATCATCATCTTATGAATCTTTAGATTATCCAAGAATTGCTTTAACTAAATATTCTCCATTAATTAGATTAATGTTTTATAATGAACATAATGGTTTAAGAATGGCAAGATGTATAAATAAATCTTTAACTTGTATTAAAAATACAATTTGGAAACAAATAGTTTTAGTATTTTATGCAAGTAGTATAAGAGATCAAAGTTTTGCAAGACCATTAGATTATGCATTTATTGTTGAATCAGATGTTGAAATTATTCAAGTTTGTAAACATATATTTGATTTAACTTCAAATATTTTTGATGAAATTCCATATCTGGGAGTTAGTTCAATGGTTCAAAGTTGGATATCAGTTTTAATTCCAGGTGATTATAAAGAATTTGAAAATAAAAAACCAACTAAATTAAAAACCACTTTTAATAAACGTTTAAGATTTGTTAATAATTTATTAAAAGAATCATCATCAAAATCAAATTTAACTTGTTTTAGTACTTTAATTAATTTATTTCATTTAGCTGGTAGATTCCCATCAAATTTATCTGATCATCCAGTTTATGTATTTGCAATTAATCATTTAGATGCAACTTTTGAAAATTTAAATTCAATTAATTTATTAAATTATTCATCAACAAATATTTTAAGTCATGAAATTACAAAAAGTTATGATAATTTAATTATAAATTTTTTAATTTCTGCAATTATGTTAAAACCTGAAAAATATTTAGATATTTTACTTAAAAATTTTAATAATTTATCTGATAATTTTAGAGATGTTAGAATTATAATTAAAGTAATTAGATCATTAACTGAATTAGAAAATACAACAGAATCTTTTAATTTAATTATTAAAAAAATTTATCCACTGTTAAAATTAATGATTACAAATGCTTCAAGATTATTAAATCAATATTATAAATCAACTCAAAGTTCATCAATTTCAATTAATTCTTCAACTTTATCTGATAAAATAAGTATTAATTCAAATCCAAATTTTAATAATTTAAGAAGATCAAGTTTTGATGATTTAACTCCTTCTTCAACAAAATTAAATTCAACAATTCAAGAAATTAATTTTGAAGATTTAAAAATTTCTTCATCTTCACTTAATTCAAATTCTATTAATTTACCAACTACTCCAAATCCAAATGTAAGCCCAATTACAAATGCAAATCAATTGAATAAAAATCTTATAAATACTTCAGGTACAAATTCAAATTCAAGTTTAAATCCAAATTCTGCAACTCATAATGCAAGATTTTTAGCATATACTGAAGAAACATTATCAGATTTATTTGTAATTTTCCAATATGTACCACATTTATTTTTTAATGATTTTAAATTTATGACTTTTGAAAAATATCAAACTGATGAAGATTTAATTATTGCTAAAACTAATAAATTTGTTCATGAAAATATTTTAAGTTTAAAAGCTGGTTTACAATCTAAAAATATAATTGATAATAATTATGATTATGATTTATTTGATTCAACTTGTGGTTTAATTATGCAAATTGTTAATGAAGATAGTATTATATTTACAGAACATAATGTTGTTACTGCTTATTGTAATTATATTACTTGTAATTATATAATTAAATCAATTTGTGATTCTTGTTTATCATTAGCTTTAACTGATCCAAAATTTAAATCAAATTTAATATTTTTAAATCAATTCTTAACTAAAAGAGATAGTTTTGATCAATATATTATTGATAATGTAATTATTAAAAATCCAAAAATTCATAAAGATGATCCAATTGTTTGTAATTCAGTTGAAAGACTTTTATTATTAAGTTTAAGTACTCATGATATTCAATTTTATAATATTGCAAAAGATACAATGAAATGGTATATACGTCAAAGTAAAAGTGAAGTTCATGGTTCAAATGATTGTTTTAAAACTAATTTAACTCCTACTTTTGAATTATTAGTTAATGATAATCATATTTTTACAGGATTTGTTTCATTACATAAAAGATTTAGAAATATTTTAAGAGATTCAAAATCAACTAAATCTTTATATCAAATTTGGTTAATTGTTTATGAAAGATGGATTGATTTATTAGATAATTCAAATTTAAAATTAAATGAAGAAAATTTATTATTCCGTCATTTTACTGGATTTTTAGTTTCAACTTCTGGTTGTTTTATGAGTGATAATTTTGTTAATGAAGATATTGAATTAAAATCAAGATTACAAAGTTATGTTGCTGAATATTTTGATAAATGTATTAATTTATTAACTAGTGAAGATTTAATTGTTAGAGTTATTATAAAAGATGCATTATCAAATGAATCTCATTCAAGTGTTTATAAATTATTAACAAATAAATTAATTAATGAAGTTTCAAGATTTGAAGAAAATAAAATTGCAACTGATGAAAGTACACTTTTCACTGAACAAGTCATAACTATTTTAACTTCAATGATTGCTGTTGATAATAATGGAGCAGTAGTTTTAACTGCTTTATTACCTGATATTTGTACTATATTAATAGGAGTAATTAATATTATTGAAGATCCTGTTAATGTTACAAGATTAAGATTAAGATTTTGTAGATTAGGTATATGTATTGAACAAAATAGGTCAAGATTATTATTAGGTGGTGGTTATAAAACACGTAATTTTTATGCAAAATCAATGTGTGATTGGTTAGAACAATCTGCATTTTATGATGATTTTGGTCATCATTATTCTACCCAAACTCATAATCCACATCCACATCCACATCCACATTCACATTCGCATGTTACTCATAATAGTAACAATGGTACTAATACATTAGCTTCAAGTGTTCTCACTAATAATGCAAATAATATTCAAGTTGGTAATGATCCTAGTAATAATAATTTGACAGTTGGTACTGGTGCTAATGTTATTAGTCCTAGTTATGATTTAGCTGGTCTGAAATCATCAAATGCTTCTATTACAACTACTAAATCTTTATCTACAAAAGATTCTGAACTTTTATATATTAATATGGATTTAGCAACTGAAAGTTCAAAAGCTTTATCACTTCAATTAGAAGAATTAATTTTAGAAATTCCTGAAGGTACTTCAGAAAATGATATTGCTAAATATAAAGATTTAGCATTTGCAAATTATTTTTCATTATTTTATAAAATTTTAACAAAATATACTTCAATTAGTTTAAATTCACATTTAGTTAAATCAAAATATAAAGTTCAATTGATTGTTGATAATGTTTTAAATTGTATTACTAATTTATTACAATATGATACAGATATTGGTTTACAATTTGTTTTCCCATTAGGTTATCATGAAAATAAAAAAATTAGATCATTATTTTTAAATGTTTTCGCTAATATGTTATATGAACGTAAAAAGATTCAAAAGGGTTCAGATCTTAATTTTAGTGAAGATGCATTATTAAAATTAAAAGAAACTTATGATATTACAAGAGCTGCAAGTGTTGTTGCTTCTAAACATAATCATAATATTTTTGCAATTGCATCTTTTGAAGTTTATGGTTATCTTCATGTTTTAGATAAAGTATTTGATGTTTTATTAAATGAAGAAATTAATAATGTTTCAAGAACTTCAGATATTTTTAGAAGAAATAGTATTTTAACAAAATTATTAGCTAAATTAGCAAAAGATGAAGGTTTAAATTATTTAACAAGTGTTTTAAAACCTTTTATTCAAGAATTTACAACTACTGATATAATTTTTAATGTTGAAAAGGAAAGTGAAATTAATTCAAGTAATCCAGATTTATTTATGAGTTATTTAAATAAATTAATTGATTTAATCGTTAATTCATCAAATTTAATGCCAAAATCTTTTAAATATATTTGTTCAGAAATTTTCAAAAAAGTTGGTGAAAAAGTACCAGATTCTGGTTTAATAGCTGTTGGTTCATTTATATTTTTAAGATTTTTCTGTCCTGCAATTATTAGTCCTGAATCATTTTTTGAAATTGATACTATTAGTAATAATAATAAAAAATCTTTATTACAATTAGTTAAAGTTATTCAAAATATTGCTAATAAAACTGTAACATTTTTAAAATGGAAAAGCTTAAATAATAAAATGAATGAATTAGATTTAATTAATATTAAAATTTTTAAATTTTTACAAGAAGTTTCAATTTATGAAAATGAAGGTGAATATCCATTTACTGAAGTAACTGAACAACCAGTACCAGAATTAAGATATTTACATAAGTTCTTTTTCACTTATTATCCTGATATTAAAGTAACTTATTTAGTTGGAGATTTTGATGATGTAGAATTGAAAAGGAGAGTTCAAAATGCTGTTGTTTTTGATGGTTTAGTTAAAAATCTTGGTCAACCAAAACCTTTATTAAGTTTAAAAAATTCAAATGATGAAAGTTTATTAGTTAAAAATTTTGATTCAACAACTGGTGCAAGTGGTTTAACAACTGAATATACTGATTTTATGAATAAAATGTCTATTAAATATAGTGAAATGGTTACCGAAGTTCAAGTAATTCATAATTCGATTTTCCATGATGGTTCACCAGTTGTTGTAATTAATTTATCAACTTTAAAATTTATTGATTTTGATATTCATTTCTTAATTTATAAATTATTTGAAATTGCAAGTCAAGTTTGGGATAATAAATTTTATTTCGTTTTTGATTTTACTGAATTTTCAACTGAAATGCATTTATTAATTACTTATTCAAATTTATTAAATACTTATGCACCTCCAATTTTATTTAAAAATTGTGCAAGAATTTATTATTTTAATATTCCAGTTAATGATATTAGATTATTTTTGAATCTTGTTAAAGCTTCAAGAGTTGAAGATAAAGAAGCAAGAGCCAGATTTTATACTTATTCTCATTGTGATTCAATTGAAATTATTTCATCATTATGTTTAAGTGAACAAACAATGTCAATTACAAGAGATAAAAAAGTTGAATTTAATAATTGTAAAGTTTTAGATTCTAAAATTCAAAATTTTAGACCATCAACAATTAAAATTGGTAGACAATTTTTATTATTATGTTCTGATGAATTTGTTCCAACAAATCATGAATTATGTGCAACAAGAGGTTTTAGACCTGTTGAAATTTATAATTTAAGTGATATTTCAAGATGTGAAGTTAGTAGAACAAGTGGAGCAACTGATGAATTTACAATTTATATGAATAATGAATCAAATGTTATTGTTAGATCAAGTGAAAGACTGGAAATTTTAAGATTTTTATATTTTGCAACTTCAAGATTACCAAAAAATTATATTGATGATGAAAGTAAACATTTTCAAATTTCTGATATTTCAAATTTATGGTTTGGTAGATTATTTAATTTAACTTTCCAAAGTTTATTAAGTGAAAATGAAGAAGTTAAAATTTCTGCAGGTGCATTATTTGCTTCAGTTTCAAATTATTTTGAAATTGATTATCATATTTCAAGAGATCATGCTAAAAGTGTTGCTTATCCAATTAATTCAATTGATTTTATTGTTGCAATTTCTGAACATTTATCAAATAAATTCCCACATATGAGTTATAGATTTTTAAGAGCTTATTTTGATAGTTATGATAAAGTTCCAAATAATAGAAAAATTGATGCAATTTTATTTGCAACTCCATGGATTAAAAATATTTGTGATTATATTTATTTAGAAGATGAACAACTGGGTCCTGATAAAGTAGCTGGTTTAATTAGACATTTTTGTGCAGTTTCATCAATTAATAAATCTTCAATTTCAGTTATTAATGATTATATTTGGAAAAAATTATTTTGTGAACCACTTTTAGTACCAACTTTATTAGATGAAATTGTTTCATTTGCTATGGATAATAGAAATGATGTTCCAGATTGGAATTTTATAATTTCAGTCATAACACCATCTGTTGAAATTTGTAGTGAAGCAATTAATAGATTAATTAAATGTGTTTCAGAAACTACTAAAAATGATTCAGATATTGCATCAGATTCAAAATTATTTGAAATTATGATTTTAGTTAAAATTTGTAGTTCATTATTTTTTGATGCATATGTTTATGCCCAACTTTATTTAGCTGATGTTTTCTTTATTTGTACACTTTTTATTGATAATCCATCATTAGAATTTGGTGCAGATTTACAAAAATTAGTTTTAAATACAATTGAATCATTTTTACATAAACCAAATTTAACAGATATTGAATTTAAAGTTGTTGAAGAAACTTTAACATATTTTACAAGTCAAAGATCAAAAATGCTTTTCGGTTTAACGAGAGAAAAATCTGTAAATAATTCAGATATAACTCAATTATATAATAAAGCTGCTAGTTTTGAAACTTTATGTGATTATTTAAATGAATTTATTACTGTCTTAGGATCAGCAGATGATAGATCTGGTTGGAGGTCACGTTGGAGTTCATATGCAATGGATGTTGCATTTACTGATGGTTCATTATTTCAAGTTCGTGGTATTTTACTTGTTGGTATATTATCAAAGACTGGTATTAATGATCTGACAGCTTCTAGAATGTTAAAATTAATGAGTAGAAATTCATTTAATAATAATTTGGAATATATGACAATAGTTTTAATTAGTTCTTCCAAAATTTTTGAAGGTTTAGCAGATGATTCAGTTTTCCCATCAATTATTATTTGGCCAGAAATTTATTTTGGTATGTTAAATTATTCTTCATTATATCAAGCAAGTATTACTTGTTTATTAAATACTGTAATTAGTAATATTAAACAATGTCCAAAATATATTGATAGAATTTTTAAGAGAAGAAAATCATTATCATCTTTTATTGACGCTTTTGAAGAATCTCATGGTTTCCATATTAATCAAGATAATATTTTAGTTTACATATTTTTCATTTTCACTCAAGGTTTAAAATTAAGTCATATTAAACATACTTCATTGAATTGTCTTAAAGTGATTTTTGAAAAACGTTTATATATTGATGCCAGGACTGATTATGAAATTCCTACTGGTGCAACTAATTATTTATTCTTTATTTGGTTATCTACTAATGAACAAGACTTTGAACATTATATAAGTAAGATTGGTTATGTACCAAGTGAATGGGTTCAATTACCAAAATATAGAATTCCTAAAGTTTTAATTAGTTACTTATTAGATGATTCTTTACACGCTAACGTATTATTATACCAAGCAGCATTCCATTATGCAACTGATACTGTTGAAGATAGATTCAAGACTAAATTCTTGTTTGTTTATGATCATATCTTTTCACTTGATGAACCAAGAGGCTTAGGAGTATACCATATTATTAAAGATGATTTAGAAAATTCTTTAGTCACTAGTAATTCAATTGAATTAGTTGAATCAATAGCTAGAATTTGTACTAGAGTTTTAAAGAATCCAAATTATTCATTTGAACAATATTCTAAAAAAGCGGATGAATTCTTGACAAAACATGGTTTACTTATTATGAAAGAGTATAAATTTAGAAGTTACGCCGACTCAATGAAAGAGGAAGGTTTCTTACAAAGAATATCACTTGATAATGAAAGATTACAAGCAATGACTTATAGATGTGCTTCTTCCTATATTGATAGTTATAAATTAGAGAATTAAAACTTTTAAAAACAACAAAAAAAATATTAGAAATAAGAAATAAGAAATAAGAAATAAAAAAATTTTAAGAAATAAAAAATTTTAAGAAATGGACAATGTAAATATTTAAATATTTAAAACATTTATGACCTTTTATGATAAAATGTTAATTTTATGTATACTGTATATAAATTTATTAAACATATACTAATGTAACTTCAAACTCTTTTCGAATTCTTTTCTATACATTCTAAATAACAACATTGTAGCACGAGCATCTTCCACTGACGAATGTTGACCATCTTGAATATCAATTTTCAAGAAATGCTTTGTTAATTTTTTTAAACCAGGAGTTTTACCATTAGCTATTTTTCTAAATTCACTAAACTTGGTAGTATCTCGTATCATTGATTTAGGATGTGATAAAAATAATGCATCAAGATCATGGTGAACGGCATGACCAACTAAGATCTTATTATTTAAGATATCAGCTGTTTTCTTTTGAGCTTCAGTAAAACTTATAGCTTCCTTCATATGTTTAGGCGTTATACCACTAACCCAAGTTCTCCAATCTGTAACTGCTTCTCTTGGTTTCACAAACGCATCATAAATAGTGTACCCATAGAAATTAACAATTGAAACTCTAGCTAATGCACTTTCTTTACCTTCTTCTCCAACACCTACAAATTCACAATCAATAGCCAAGTATTTCCCAGGCAGTTGCTTTCTTGAATCTTTCCCAGTATTTATGCTTGACTGTATTGTGCCTTCCACCAAGTCTGATGGTTTTATATCTCTTTCTTTTCCCCATAATGTAGCTTGTATACTTGACATGGTTATGTTATTATTGTTAGGTAGTGGAGCCTGTTCCTTAGTGATTTCTGATTTCTTTAATTCTGGCAGTTTTTTGGATCCTTTCATGGAACGACCCCCTTTTTTCAATATTGGACTATCTTTCCGTTTATTTGCATCTTTCGGAGTAATCAGCTTCTTTAGTCTTTGCCAATTCAGTGATAAAGCAGCCATTTTATAGTTTAATTTTTATAATATTTAATTTATATGAGATGAGATGTCTCACACTTTTTATCTACAGAATTTTTACTTTTTTTAGCCTTTATCAGATTAAGAATTACAGTAGAAAATGCGAAAAATACAACTAAAATTGATATATTTATTCCATGCTAAATACACAATGTTTCTCATATTTAATATTTAATTTCAATGTTTCATATTTGCCATTTCAGAGTTATACAACTTAGTGACCCATTTGATTTTATTAATGATTTCCTCACATTCACGTACATCAACAGCCTCTAAATCGTATTTTTTCTTCACTGTTGTGGAATCCTTCCCTGACTTTTCAATGACAATTTTGAAATGATTTGGATTCTTACTGTTCTTGTATTGTTTCAATTTTACCACCTGTGTAATATGAAACGAACTGGTCTTCATCATTGTACTATTATAATAGTTGGCATAGTTATAATGATGTATATGACGATGATGATGTGAATTACTATGACTTTGAAGAAATGGATTCTCATCTGGATTCTTCAAATATGCTTTATCTTCTGGTGGTTGTAATCTTATATAATCTCCATCAATAATCAATGCTTTCTCAAGTTTATTCAATATTGTGGCTTTCTTCCTCCAAACCTTCCATGTGAAATATCTTGCATTATTTCCAAAGAAATCTCCATTAATAACCAGTAATCCATCAGCATAAGCATTTGAATCACCTACTTGATTTTCTTGAATTCTTGAAGTAGAACCATTGGACCACATATTACCATTAAATTTATTTACTGGAGCATTTACACCTAATGAGTTTGTTGACATCTGTTTCTTTATTCCACTACTGTCTGTACTTATTCTTCTTGAGCTTCTATTGTAGTTGGCGAAATCAGTTTGAAATTTAGGAGGTGTGATCATGTCCATACTTATAGGCGATATGGTCGAATCGATCTCAGGACTAAGTGTATGATCACCACCCAATAAAGATTGTGGCATACCACTTTTTATAGGTGCCAATTCAATTACTGAAGATTCTAAATTCCTTACCAATTCATTATTATGAAGTAACCTCTTTTCCGATCGTGGATCAAGTAAGTCTGATTCTTCTTTTAAAGTCAATAACTCGTTCTGACCATCATTCAAATGATTTCTAATACCTGGGATAATTAACCTTAACCCATAAAGGGTAGGTTCAAGGTTATGCTGTATACATAAATCATATAATACTTCCTTGACAGTGAATTGACTATCAACTTCTGTATCGAATTTTTTACCATTGATCATTGAGACAGTTAACCTGATACAATCTTTAATCTCTTTAGGTGAATCAACACTACCATTACTACTATCTTTTGATTTTGAAGTATCACGGGAACCATTTTCTGAATTACTACCAGAGAATTGATCAGCGAGAAGCCGTCTCCTTTTGTAAGCTATTAAATTTTGTTTAAATTCAACAGCAAGTGGACTATGTTCTTGGTTCTTTCTAAACTCCTTGATGTCTTTAACTTTACAGATTGCCAACTCTTTAGGATTATTATATGAAGAAAACAATCTAGTTCTATCCAAAATACCAAAAGATCCATAATTTTCACCATCTTCATCAACTAATTCTAATCTCCAATAATTAGGATCTAATAATTCTAAATCATCTTGATCAATTCTGAATCCTTTAACACCTTTTAATTTAAGTAAAATATATCCGATACAATCAGCAATTGCAGTATTAGTATTAATTTCTAAATCCACTAAAGTTGGAGTTGTTTGAGGTGGAACGAAAACACTAATCTTAAAACGAAACAGTGAATCTTCACCTGGTTCGACGAAAGAAAAGTAATTCAATGGATTGATATTAACTGATTTATTACGTGATTGAAGTAAAGAACTTAAATTTGACACTTTACTTTCATTCTCTTTACTTGAAACATCCATTTTTTCAAAATTAACCACTGGCCTTTTAGTATTATTCTTCAAATTTGTACTTGATGAATTTATAAGGGAAAGTGATCCTAGTTTACTTTTACTTGGGACAGTGTTAGGGAAAGCAGCACCGGAGTCTTTACTATCATGCAACCCAAATGAGTTCATACGGCTTTTACCCTTACGATACTTGTTCCCTGGTTTATTAAATGAATCAGCTGCTCCAAAAGAACTATCAAGTAACGAGGAATCAAGTACTGAGTCTGCTTCTATATCAGTAAATGCTGAATCTGTGGAAGAATTATCATCGTCGTCGTCATCATCATCATCATCATCATCATCATCATCGTCATAATCATCATCATAATAATCAGAATCCTCATCATCGTCGTCATCATCCCCAGTTATGCCACCATCTATAGAATCCTTACTATCAATAGTGATATCTCCGTTAAAATCACTTCCTAAACTAATGCTATCTGCATGGCTGTCCAAAGTAACCAAATCCGAATTATCATTCTCTTGTATCGTGATATCATTATTATGATAAGAATCATCTTCTTTTGGTAGTTTCTGAGTAGAATCACTATCAATTTCCTCATCAGTTATTTGATCATTAATTTGATCCGTACTTTCAGAACTATGCCTTATATCTGTTAATGTTTCAAGTTTTGTGGTTTCAACTGAATCATAACTTCCACTACTTTCAATCCCATTATTATTATCCTTTTGAAATAGTCTTATAAAGTTATTTCTTACCTTTTTACGATTAACCGTTTGCGTGTATCTTAAACCCAGTTCTTTGGGTTTCCCTTCATCATCGGTTATATCATTATCAATATCATCAGAATGACTATCACTCAAACTAATCTCCTTATCTTGATGCTGAATTTGAGTTATCTTTTGATTTTGATCTTGAATTATATGTTGGTCATGTGTATCCTCATGTGCTTCACCCTCAGGGTGCTCTTCAACAATTGATGGTCTTTTATCTCCTCCTGCCTTTTTCATCCTTCTCGCCCTACCTTTTCTTCTACTTGATCTTTTCTTTACCGGATTATCCCATTCATGAAACTTACTTTCACTAATAAATGATATTGGTGGTGAAGACAGGATAGTCAATTTTTCAAAAATCTCTTTATAAATATCACCATCTGGATCATCTAGGTTCGGCACCAATGTACTTCTTATATCTATATCATTGTCACACAGCACTAAATAAGAACTCCGTAGATGTGAGATCAAATGTGAACTGTCAAGCGGGAAAGCCATACTTACTGAGCCCTTCTAAAACCCCCAAAATCCCGCTCAAATTTTAATCAAATGATTTTAGTTATTCGATAATTACACAGTGCACCTAATTATTTACTATAAAACAGTAACAAAATTGGTTTAAATAATTCTTAATTTTTACAATTAACGTGTATATTGATAAATCAGATAACTTTGAGTGGTAATTTCAGTGTCAAGTCTCAAGTCTTAATTTCAACAGTCGCGACAAACAGTTGCTTTTGAATACACTGCAAATAGATTCAAAGTTTCTGTATCAATTGCTGAACTTCAACAAGAGTATACTACTTTAGTTTTGTTCATAGTCATTAGTATAATCACCAACACTGCTAATTAATTAAGTGTGTGTTTTTGTTTATCAGAAATTGAAAATTTCATTAACTTTAAGGTTACACTCCTATTTTGATAACGGTTTATATAATAATATTTTAATATTAACCTGAATTTGAAATTAGAAAGTAATAAACTTGAAGTGGTTTACTTATTTATTTAATAGCAAGAGTATATACAGTGCAATATGAGTCCATCGAATCACCTAAATCATCATAATGATAAAGTGTCGAGTTTTGAGGATTTGAACGAAGATCTTGATCTCATATATCAAAATTACATAACAGACTACGGGGAAAATAGTAATGATACAATTGATTCATATAATAATAAGGATCCCCAAGTGAACAAGAGAATAATACCAAAGGAAGTAATTTCAAGATTCAACGAACCATATTTTGAAAGTAGTAGTGAAAGTGGAGATTTAAATAAATATCAAAACAATAAAGTTTCAGACTCCAAAATTAATGATTTACCAGTACATATTTCATCTAGGTTGTCAAGTATTCAGAATGAAAGGGATGTTGTACAAAGTGCTCCACAAACACCAAATTCCACTGCATCTTTTGATTTTAACCCAAATCAGCGACTGTATGCAATGTCCAACGCCTCCTTGAATATATTGGATACTCCAAATATTGAAAGAGATTTACAAGACTTGTTATTGTCTCCTAAACCCGGTGTTGCTAGTTCAACAGATGCATTAAAATCAGTTAATATCGATGAAGAAAGCCCCGCCGAAACAAATAATGGGTTAGAAACTGTTGATCCTCAAGTTGATGATTCTGAAGATTCTGAAGATTCTGATGAAGAATCTGATGCATACGGTGATGATGAAAATGATAATGTTATTGATGAAGCTAATTATGAGACTCCAGTTCCAAATGTTAAAGATGGATGGGATGAGAGAGGCGTTGCTAGTAAAACTATTCAAAATGATTCAGGATATACTATTATTAGAAGAAGTGTACAAGATTTTGAATTTGGTAAACAATTAGGTGAAGGTTCATATTCAACTGTTGTTTTGGCTACAGATAAGATTACTTCAACTAAATATGCTGTTAAAATTTTGGATAAAAGACATATTATAAAAGAGAAGAAAGTTAAATATGTGAATATTGAAAAACATGCATTAAATAGATTAACTAACAGAATGGGGATTATTTCATTATATTTTACATTCCAAGATAAAGATTCACTTTATTTTGTTTTGGATTATGCTGCTAATGGTGAATTATTATCATTAATTAAAAAGTATACCACTTTAAATGAAGATTGTACTAGATACTTTGGTGCACAAATTTTAGATGCAATTAAATACATGCATGATAATGGTGTTATTCACAGAGATATAAAACCAGAAAATATCTTATTAGATGATCAATTGAGAATTCAAATAACTGATTTTGGTACAGCTAGATTATTGGAAAAGAAGAATGATGAATCTGAAGAATACCCTGTTGATGTAAGAGCAAAATCATTTGTTGGTACAGCTGAATACGTGTCTCCAGAATTATTAGATAATAAATATTGTGGTAAACCTGGTGATATTTGGGCATTTGGTTGTATAATTTATCAAATGATTGCAGGTAAACCACCTTTCAAAGCAGCAAATGAATATTTAACATTCCAAAAAATTACTAAATTACAATATGCATTTTCAGCTGGGTTCCCAATTATTATTAGAGATTTAATCAAACAAATCTTGGTACTTCAACCATCTAAAAGAGCTTCCATCCCAACAATTCAAAGTCATTACTTTTTTAATACTATTGATTTCTCAAGTTATGATGCAGTTTGGGCATCTCCACCACCTGAGCTTGGACCATACAAGATGTCCGCTAAATCAATGATGAAAGTTCCTGAATTAACTAAATCTCCTTCTGCACAAGTTGTACCTACCAGGAAACATGCAACCCCAAGAGCTACAGTCAAAAGGGTAGCCAGCGAACCTGCTTCAGCGACACTTGCTACTTCATATAATGGTAATTCTTCAGGTCCAAGTTCAAGTAATAATAATAGTAATAATAATGGGAAGTTCCTTAATCCTGCTAGTGCTGCAGCATTTGTATTGAATAAGAAAGATTCGTCTCCAGATATTGAAGATGATACTGACAGTCCAAAGGAAGAAGCATCCAAAAGTATTTCCAGAAATAGTCTCAGTAGTCCACAAACTACTTCACATCATGGTTCTTCAAGTCGTACTCCACAACCAGATTACATACCAGGAACTAATATTTTAAGACCTACAATAAATTCAATTCATTCTTATTCAAGATCTTCTTCAGCTGTTAAACGTAAAAGTATGAAATCTAAACCAAAACCAAAGATTCTTGAAGTTACACCTATTACACCTTTGGAAGTTGCATGGAAACAATATTTGAAACATCCAGAAGAAAGAATTTTAAAAATTGGACCAGTTATTGCAAGTAAAATGACTAGTGATACATTTGATAGGAAATACAAAGGATTAATTTATGACTCACCTTTAGGATTCCAGAACAAAAACAAGAGTAGTTCAAGTTTCCTTTCTCAAGTTGTTAATGGTAGTACTGGTCTCAGAGGAGGTTCACATCCAAATGGTAGTAATGGAAGTAGTCACAGTAATTCAGTCACAAATTCGGAAGAAGATATTTCAGAAGGCAATGAAGCTGATGCAATTATAGATTATTTTTCTATTGAAGAAACTACTCCACCTTCACCAACTACCGAATCAATATCATCAGAAAGTAATGGAAGTAATGGAAGTAGTAGTCATAGTCATGGAACTAGTAGACTGTCTAAGTTTTTCAAGAGATTGGGAATTTCTAATGCTATTTCATCTACTTTAAATAAAGAAAAATCAAACGAAAAAGCTGAATTAGCAGCCAATAAACATCCATTAGAAAAACCTAGAACTTGCACCATGGTTATAACTACACATGGTAGAGTATTAATATTTTTCCGTAATGATCCTGATGCAAATTATAAATTAATATCTGAGATTATCTTGAATTTTGCATTTATAAACTTTAAAGAAGTTCTAGGAACACCAAATAGTAAATCATCTAGATTACTACCTACAACAGGATTATTTGCGGTAGTGTCTAAAGATTCTGCATTTACATTTGAATCTGAAAAATTTGAAGTTAATGGTTGGACTGAAGTATTAGCTAAAGCACAAAATAATCAATTTGAAAGAGTTAAATTAGAAAAGTCTGAAATAGTTAAGTCACCTAAGTTAATGGAATCTCCAGAATTTGGAAAAAGAGAAGTCAATAAAGGTAAAGAGAATCGTCAAACAGTTGAAAGATCAAATTCTCCACATATTAGAGAATCACCAAAAGTTTCAGCTAGAGCTTCCAAAGTTAAAGAACCAAAGGCACATGATGAAAAACATCACAAGGAGAGTTTATTGAGTAACAAAATCAAGAGTAAAGCTTCAGTTAAACGTAAACCACCTCCACCCATTTCTCATGGTTTAGATATGTCTACTGGATTATCAAGTGAAAACGGAATGTTAACAGCAGCTCAATTGGCAGTCAGTAATAATAGTCACAAGATACCTTCAAATAACAGAAGATCCAGCTTTTCTAAAGAGGATAAACCTGCTTATAAAGTAGTCTCTGGTAATCCTAGCGCAGGAGGAATCACTCAAATGAATTCCAAATTCCTCGCTAGAAGTCAACGTAAGAAGTAGGTTTGGGAAGGGTTTAAGACTTCTATTAGAAGTTGATAAGTATTCAAAAAAAAGTACGTAGTCAAAAAGTTTTTTAAGTAAAAAAACATACACACACAACATATCTTGTAATATCTTCTATTTTGGTTTATAGTTTGTTATCTCTTATCTATATAACAGTGTATTTTATAGAATTCGAATTTACCAGTCACTGTATCATGTGACCAGACAGAGCAACCCTTTCAATACGCAGTAAAGGGAATGCACTCAAAATCGGCGTCCGTTGCACGACCTAAATCCGCACTCCAGTACACCAATACATTAGCAATAATTTTTCAATTTGGTCGTGCGACAGATCAGAAAATCCTTTTGAAGTTATTTTTCTGTGAGAGTGAAGAAAATTTTTCAGATTTTTAAATAACTTAAAGATGGTCAAATTCGTTAAAGCAGGTAAAGTTGGTATGTAAATATATTCAAACAACTTATATGATGTGAATGGAAATAGGATGAATGAGAAGTAGAGAGAAAGATTAAAAGAAATGGATAGTTGTGGAGGATTTTTTTCAGTTGGATACCGTTTATTCAATAAGATTATAAAGCGATGGATCACTTAGAATTGGACTCAAATATATGTAATAGAATGATAATGTCCTTAATTTAATAGAAATTTAGAAAGAAGAAAAGTTCCGAAACGTTGAAAGAATCATTTCAAGTCAAATCAAAGATATCCATCCATAAAATACATCAAAGATTTTTAGAAGTTAAAATTCAATTTACTAACATTTTTATAGCTATTGTTGTCCGTGGTAGATTTGCTGGTAAAAAAGTTGTCATTGTGAAAGCTCACGATGAAGGTAGTAAATCACACCCATTCCCACATGCCGTTGTTGCTGGTGTTGAAAGATACCCATTAAAAGTTACCAAAAAATTAGGTGCTAAAAAGACCGCTAAAAGATCAAAGGTTAAGCCATTCGTCAAAGTTGTTAACTACAACCATTTAATGCCAACCAGATATTCTTTAGATGTCGAATCTTTCAAAGCTTCAGTTACCTCAGAAGCTTTAGAAGAACCATCACAAAAAGAAGAAGCCAAAAAAGTTATCAAAAAAGCTTTTGAAGAAAGATATCAAGCTGGTAAAAACAAATGGTTCTTTACTAAACTTCAATTTTAGATTAAGTTTAATGATTGGCTTTTATTAAGCTGATATTAAACTTTTTTTAATATAAGAATAGCAAAAGAATTTAAAAAAAATGTTAAATAATTATCATGCATTGGGTTTTAGACAACAAAATACACAATTTTTAATGATTCCTTTTAACTTGTGTAGCACTTCTCATGTATATTTACTTGATGTATTTATAATAAATACAGTCGTAACTGAAATTGTTACCTTTTACTCTATACCTTCACCCATCATCTTCTCATTGCATGCTCCAATGGCCTACACACTCTCGTCAATTACATTCTTAAGAGTACTAAGAGGAAATTATAATCACTGCAAGCTCTATTATCATACATATGTAGAAAGGCAACTTCAATTAACAGAACTTCGTTTAAACCTAGAGATGTTGACTAATGTGTTGGTGTCGTGAAAATTTTCAGCGACATGTCGGTGGTGGTTTCAAGATCTCACTCATAAGGAAATACAGAAAATACAACAATTATTGAAGAGTTGAAGATATGGCTGATAAAGTTGATAAAGTTGAAGAGAAAGTTAGCAAGTTAGACATCAAGTCTGTCGAACAAGTTGTTACTCCATGGGAAGTCGAAGGTGCTGTTGTCGATGGTAAAGATCAGGGGATTGACTATGACAAGTTAGTACAACAATTTGGTACTAAACATGTTACTGCAGAAACTATCCAAAGATTTAAAGATCTTACTGGTCATGAACCTCACCCATTCTTAAAAAGAGGTGTCTTCTTCAGTGAAAGGGATTTAGGTAAGATTTTAGACTTATACGAACATGGTGAACCATTTTTCTTATATACTGGTAGAGGTCCATCTAGTGACTCAATTCATTTAGGTCATTTAGTTCCATTCATGTTTACTAAATATTTACAAGATGTTTTCGATGTTCCTTTAGTCATCGAATTAACTGATGATGAAAAATTCTTATTTAAACCAAAATTAACCATTGATGATGTTAAAAGATTTGCATTAATTAATGCAAAAGATATAATAGCTGTTGGTTTTGATCTTAAAAAGACTTTTATCTTTTCTGATTTAGAATATATGGGTGGTGCATTGTATGAAAATGTTGTTAGAACGTCAAGACAAATCACAACTTCTACCGCTAAAGCAGTTTTCGGTTTCCAAGATAGTGATTGTATTGGTAAAATTCATTTTGCAAGTATTCAAATTTCAACTGCTTTCCCATCATCATTCCCAGATGTTTTAGATTTACCAGCAAAAACTCCTTGTTTAATTCCTTGTGCTATTGATCAAGACCCTTATTTCAGAGTTTGTAGAGATGTTGCTGATAAATTAAAATTTTCTAAACCTGCTTTAATACATGCTAAATTTTTCCCAGCATTACAAGGTGCTACCACTAAAATGTCAGCTTCAGATACTACCACATCTATTTTCATGGATGATACTCCTAAACAAATTGCTAAAAAAATTAATAAATATGCTTTTTCAGGTGGTAGAGCTACTTTAGAAGAACATAGAGAATTAGGTGGTAATCCAGAAGTTGATGTTGCTTATCAATATATGTCATTCTTCAGTAATGATGATGAAAAATTAGAATCTTTAGCTGCTGCTTATAGAAAAGGTGATCTTTTATCAAGTGAAATGAAAAAAGAATGTATTGAAGTTATTCAACATGTGGTAGCTGATTATCAAGAAAGAAGAGCTGTAGTAACTGATGAAATCGCTAGACAATTCATGACTCCTCATAAATTAGAATTATATGGAAATGAAAGATTAGTACCAGCCAAAGTTAGAGAACCAAAAGCTAAAAAATAAGCTAAGGAGGACTTAATAGAATCATACATTTTATATTGAATTAATTTTTTTTAAAGAGCTATACTCTTCTATATATGCCTATGCCTATACCTATACCTATATCCCTTGTATTCGTATTTCAAAGGTTTAGAATATTTTCAGAACGTTTTCTAAAACAAACATCAATTTATCAAAATCTGTATTATCTGTCTCTCTTCCAAACCATTTTGATCCAATAGATAAGATAACATTTTTTGGATCTTTCAATTTTTTTAAAAGTAATTTACCAATTTGTGAAGCAATAATCTGTATCTTCAAATTACTATGATCTCCAATTATTATTATAGGTTCAATTCCAAGATGTTCTTCATTAACTCTGATATCTGAAAGTATATCTATAGATTGTTGTGAACTCAAAGGTAATTCAAAAGTTGTATCAACTATCCCTGAAACCAACACATTCAACACTATCGTATCGCCCACCTCGACTTTATTGAATTGGAACTCGGTGTTATCACCTGGAAATATATCAGTTACACTCTTACTAAATTCATCCATCGCGGAGCTGCAAATCCAATCTTTCAGATTTGATGCGTATTAAAAACCAGAGATCAAGAGGAAGTTAGAATACACAAATTATATTCAAAACACATACACACACACATAAACATTAAACAGCAGAAGGAAATGAAAATCATTAATAATCGATTAAAGGCGTGCGGTTCATTTACTGAAAATTTGGTTAGAGATGATTTCAACTGAATAACCATCTGGATCTCTAATAAAAGCTAAAACTGGAGAAATTTTAGCAGTACCAATTTTTACTGACCAGTCTAATCCTTCAAATTCTTCATCCAATTCTTCACAGAATTTTACTGGATCATCACAGGTAACACATGTATGACCGAAACCTTGTTTAGCACCATCATCTGTAGAATTACCATTATGATATTTGAAATCTGGATCATTTTCTGTACCCCAATTATGTGTTAATTCAATTAATGCTTCTCTAGAATGTCTAGGTTGATCTGGCATTGTATTTTCTTTAAATTCATCATCATGTTCATACCCGAGGAAATATAATGTGAATTTAGCAGCCTCATGAGTGGAAGTAGCAAATAATTTCATACCTAATTTATTTCTATAGAAATCCAATGATTTAATTGGATCTTTAACTCTAATCATTGAATGATTGAATTTATAAGTTGATGGATCAGTTTTATTTTCAACTTTACCAATTCCATGTTCAACTAATTCAACCCAATAACCATCAGCATCTAAAGCGAAAGCAATATTCTTTTGTCTACCATCACTTAATTTTTTTTGAAATTTAGTTCCATTAGCGATCATTTTTGCTTCAACAGCTTGAATATTATCAACTGTAACACAAATATGACCAAATCCTCTAAATTCAGCAGAATTTCCATTATTAACTGAATAGGAATCATCACTTTCTGCACCATGATTATGACAAAGTTCTAAAACACCTTCTCTTGCAGCCCAATTAAGACTTTTAGTACTTGGGGTTTCAAAATTCAACATGTATAAACTAAAACCATCGAAATCCAATTTTCTAACCAATTTCATACCAAAGTTTTTTTCATACCATGGTACAGATACGGCTGGATCTTTGATACGCATACATGTATGATTCATAATAAAACTTTTGTCAATTGTAACCATTGTAAGAGTGCTATAATTCTGATAAGATTTGAATGTGGGTCAGTTGATACACTTCCGCACTTAATTGCATAGTTAAAATTACGCACTAAAAATTACATCAGTGTTAGTAAGAAATTTGTCAGAGACTTAGTAAGACATTAAACCCGGCCAAGCTGTCATTTTTTTTTGTATAAGGTAGTCTAATAAGTTATAATACCAATAAACCATGTCAGTATTTACACCAGTACCAGAAGCTATTGAAGCTTTCAAAAAGGGAGAATTTTTAATCGTTATGGATGATGAAGATAGAGAAAATGAAGGTGATTTAATTATGGCAGCTGAATTAGTGACTCAAGAGAAAATGGCATTTTTAGTTCGTTATTCTTCAGGTTACGTTTGTGTTCCATTATCCAATGAAAAGGCTGATGCTTTAGAATTACAACCAATGTTGGCTGATAAAACTGACAAACATGGTACCAATTATACTATTACTTGTGATTATGCTATTGGAACTACAACTGGTATTTCAGCTTATGATAGAGCTTTAACAGCTCAAAAATTAGCTGATGCTACTTCTAAACCTGAACACTTCATTAAACCAGGTCATGTACTACCATTAAGAGCCAAACCAGGTTTGTTAAAGGAGAGAAGAGGACATACTGAAGCTGCCGTTCAATTATGTGAATTATCAAATTTGCAACCTGCTGGAGTTATTTGTGAATTGGTAAGAGATGAGGATGGTTTGATGATGAGATTAGATGACTGTATTGAATTCTCTAAGACTCATGATATCAAATTAGTTAATATTAAACAGTTAGTTGAATATATTTCATAGAAAAGAATTTGCTAAAGAGCACAGAAAAAAAAGAAACTTAATAAATCTGTACATAATATATAAGATTACATAAAACTATTAAAAAAAAAACCACTTCTCTAATCACTTAAGTAACATTTGGACTTTTCTCTTACCGGTAACTTCATCTTTTATAGATTTAATATCCACTTTAACTTTATCAAATACACCAACAACTTTTTTATTCTTATTTAAATCTGTAAAAGTAAGTTCGAATTTTTCAGTATCATAAATTGAAGTATTAACATCCCCTAAATCTTCTAATCTGATTAAACCTTCAATACCAAATTTAGGAACCAATACAACTATACCATTACTGAAACATTTAATAACATAACCTTCTTGTTCACTTTCATTTTGTTTCATAACTTGCCCAACATAATATTCTATACTTGCTCTACCAGCAAATTGAGCATTTCTATGACGTCTATTAATGTTTTTAACAATAAGTTCCATTTTATTTTTATCTCTATGACTTAAAGTTAAATCTTCATATCCGATAGCACCAGCTAATTGTCTATGAACAACAACATCACAATATCTTCTAATTGGTGAAGTGAAATGGGTATAAATATCAACTGCTAAACCATAATGTTTGAAATCAGAGTATCCAAATGATCCAGATGGGAAATATTCAGCAGCCATCATACATCTAGTAGACATAATTCTTACTAAAGTATTAAAATATTCATCTTTTTCATCAATACATTTATCTAAAGAATCAGCTAATGCTTTAGAATTCTCTAAGGAGATATGCATACCATTCTTTCTAACATTTAACATTTCATTTAATACCTCGAAATTAATAGCTGGTGGTGAAGCATGTCTTCTTAACATTGCAGTTTGTGGATAAGAATCATAAATTTTTCTAGCAACTGATATATTAGCTAACAACATGAATTCTTCAACTAATGAATTAGTTTCTAAAAGTTGTTTAATTTCAACTTCACCAGGATCAGAAGTCTCACTATCCATATGAACTTTAACTTCTGGAGAAGCTAAATTTAATGCACCATTATCTAATCTTTGTTGTTTTAATTTTTTAGATAATTTCAATAAAACTCTCATTGATTCAGTTAATTCATCCTTTTGTGAAGGATCATCAATTCGCTTTTGTGCTCTTTCATAACTGAAAGCTTCTCTAGATTTAATTATAGATTTCATATACTTAACATCAACAATATTAGCATCTGCATCCAACTCCCAAATTACTGAGAATGCAAATCTATCAACATAAGGTTTTAATGAACAAAGATTAGTACCTAATAACATAGGTAACATATCAATTCTTTTATCAACAAGATATACAGAAGTACCTCTTGATGCACCTTCATCATCTAATGGAGTATTAGGTTTAACAAAATGAGTAACATCAGCAATATGTACACCAACTTCAAAATTACCATTAGGTAATGATTTAGCATGTAAAGCATCATCAATATCCACACAATTAGGCGGATCAATAGAGCAAACTAATTTATCTCTTAAATCTACTCTTTGAGCTAATTGTGGATCGTCTGAATTTTTCAAATCTTCTGGTACTTTCCATTCATCACCTTCAACTGGTAAACATTTTAAAACATTTGTAGCAAAAGGTCTATATTCAACATCATGTTCTAATAATAAGGCTTCAGTTTCAGCTTCAGCACTTTCAATATCACCAAGAGTTCTGACGAAATGCCCTTGTGGATATTTAGCAGTTTCATCCCATGAATCAACTGACACAACAATTCTCTTACCTAAAAGTTCTTTAGCCTTTCTAGTCAAGATACGAACTTTAGGTAAAACACCATCCATTAACATAACAAGACAATATTTGGAAGCATTACCAGTATTATCGGCTGAAACTGAACTAGGAACGATTTGTCCAACATATGATCTCCAAGATCTTCTAACAATACCTACAACTCTTGCAGTTGGTTGAAGTTTATCTTCATCTTCCGCATTATCTGACGCAGCACTGTTAATTGCCTTATTAGCCTCTTGTGCTAATAAAAGACGTTCTTTATCAGGAATAATACCAGTACCTGCAATTTCGTTTTCATTTTCGTCACCATTATCAAAATTGTCATCATTATCAATAGAACTTTCTTCCACAATAACCAGGGATGGAGTTCTCCATTTATCTTTAGGTAATAACTCCACTATTACTAAATCACTATTAAAAGCCCTATTCAAATTCTTGGTACCCACAATTAATAATGGTTTTTTGAAATTTGGCACTTGAACTGTACCTTGCAAGAAATTATATTTTGAAATATTTAAAATACCTTTAAATAATGCTTGATTTTTAAGACCACCCATGATTCTTGATTCTGAGTAGTATGGTTGATAACACATTTCGTTACCAATATTTGAAAATGATTTATTAGTTGATGGAACCAAGTCTCGGAGACTATCAGCATTAGGTAATAATTCAATATATTCACTCAAAGTTTTAGCGAAAATACCTTCATTGATCAGCTTCTCTCTATTATCTTTATCATTACAGACAAATACAATTTTTATCGGCGTAGATGAATTTGCATTGTTTAAATGTTCATCATACCAACTAGCAACTTTTCTAATAGCTCTATCATTTCTATCATTGATTGTTTCACCACGATTTCTAGCAATATAAGTCTTTTCATGGAACTCATTATGGAAAATCACAAATCTTTTATCATCTGCTTTAACTAAAGTTCTTAATCTTTGGTAAATTGGGAATGATTTATTTCTTACTTCTTCTAAAACAGTTTGTGGAATAATCACATCGTAAAATACATCTGGATTTTCCAACAAATCCATCGCTTGAAGAACAATATTGGTATCCAATACAGTATAATGTCTTTCTCCCAATACTTTATTTGGAACATCTGATAAAGCAATGTTTGGTGCTTTACCATCAGGATTTGTCTTCATGATCAGTGAACATTTATTGCATAATTTGGAGTAGCATACTATATCGTCACGAAGATAATGTTCACGGACAATCTTGGTGGCACTACCATGTCTGGACATAACAAACACTTTAGATGTAACAGTTAAGCCACTGGCTAACCTTTTGTTACTATTCATCTCTTTGCGTTTGGAATAAAATAATCTCTTCTCATCTTTTCAATAGTCTCAAATTTTATTATTCACACCGGTGCACCAATTCTTAGAGAAATTCCAGATTTTTTGGCAACAAGTAATGATTAGTTGTATTAATGTAGCAATAGTAAAAAGGTATGAAAAGAATTTATATATTATATTACACAATTAAATTTTACCAAAAGATCCACTATTTATTTCGTCAATTAATTTTTTCATTATTTCTTGTTTTGGTTTCTCTAAAGCCAGGAGTTCTTCAGGTGTTAATGATTTAGCAGCTGATAATAGACTTAATTGATCTGGATTCAAAGTTTCTATATCTCTTTTCTTTCTATTTACTGCAATTTCAATCACTTCAGGTTTCACTAAATTCAATAAGATTAATGTTTCAACCAATGCATGAGCCAACTGTGGTGTTCTTTCTAGTAGTTTTTCCATCAATAAAGGATTCGTAGAACTCATATCTCTAGCTTCTTTGATTAACTGTAAAGCTTGATCTTGATTAACATTTGATAATATGGTTGAAACTGCTTGACCTGGAGTTTGATTAAAAATTTGAGATCCTAAAGGAATTGGAGGTAACTTTTCAACTTCCAATTCATTATCAAATGGATCATTCTCATTAGATAATGAACATTTCAAATTTCTATTACCTATAGCAAAATTATTTAAGTTTCTTATTGCAGATTCAGCAGTTTCATAATCAGCATATTTAACGAATGCATAACCTTTTGATTTACCAGTTGCAGGATCGAATAATAATTTCAAATCCTCCACTGGACCAACCGACTTGGCGATCTCTATGACTTGTTCCTCCGTATAATCATACGGTATATTTCCTATATAAACACTTGAGCCTTCCATAATTGAATTATTTGGAAATTCTCGCACAGGAAAATTTTCTGATTATTCTGTTTATTATGGAGGCTAAAGAAATAAAATCTACTGTATCGAATTTAGAAAAGTCATCAGACGATGTCACAATCTTAAAGTTGTTAAACATCTTAAATGATGGTGTTAAACCATCTGAAAAATTGTTAAGAGAGACAAAAGTTGGTGTTGCAGTCAATAAACATAGATCTAGCACAAATGTTGAAATTAGCTCATTAGTGAAAAAGATGATCAGATCATGGAGAGATATAGTTCAAGCTGAAAAGAATAAGAGTAAAGCAAGTGCTCCACCAGCTAAAGCTGCTCCAAAGGAAGCATCAGGTTCATCAGCTCCCAAAGAGAATAAATTCCATACTGGTCCAAGAAATCCAAAAATTGATGGTATCAGTACCGACCTTTATGAAAATGCTACTAGAAATGCTTCAATTACTGCCTTATATACTGCTTTAGCTATTGAAACTAATGATGAAGCAAAACATATATTAAAAGTTGCCACAGCAATTGAAAAGGAGGTTTTTAAAGATGAGTATCTGAATGTAAATGATTCATACAGAAATAAATTAAGAACTTTTGTTATGAATCTTAGAAACAAGAAAAATCCTGAATTAAGAGATAGATTATTAACTGGTCATATATCTCCTGATAAGTTTGTTAAAATGACGCCAAATGAAATGGCACCAGAAGCTTTAAAGAAAGAAATAGAGAAATTACACAAACAAAATCTTTTTGATGCTCAAGGTGCAACTGAAAAGAGAGCCGTTACAGATAGATTCACTTGTGGTAAATGTAAACACAAGAAAGTCAGTTACTATCAAATGCAAACTAGATCAGCGGATGAACCATTAACTACATTTTGTACCTGTGAAAATTGTGGTAATAGATGGAAATTTTCTTAGATTTTCTTAAATTTTTGTATAATATGTATTTATAATAGATAAGATTTTAGCCCCAAAAAAGAAGTTCAAAGTAAAAAAATATTATATTCCGTTGATTTATTTATACACACCTCTACACACTTCAGCTGATTACCTAAATCTAAAGTAAGGAAGTATTTTTAGTTAAAAATGAAATTAAATCAACTTTAGTAACTATTTGAATTGGTTTGTATTCAGTATCAGTAATAATGGCATTAGAATTAGTTTCAAAGAATTTATTTAATAATAATAATGGAGTTTCTAATGTAATATTTTCATATTGTCTCTTACTATAACCAGAAGCTTTATTAATTGAAAATGATTTTTCAAAATCTGTTAATTTTCTAAAATCAATAATAACTGGTCTAATTGAATTAGTCATTTGAACTTTCTTACTTGAAAGAGCCTTTAAAATTGATGATAAAGTAACTAAACCAACTAAACTTCCTGACGTACCTAAAACTGGTAATTGATCAAATCCATTTGTTTGTAATAAATTAAAAGTTTTTTCAATAGTATCAGCTAAAGTAACAGTGACAACTGGGGATTTACCTTCAACTAAATCTTTAATGGTTTTAGTAGATAAGAATTTATCTTGTTGAGAAACATTTGAATCATCATTTTCAATTTCAAAACCATTAGTGGTCATCCATTCATCATCAGCGAATTTAGATAAATATGATCTAATAGAATCCGGGAAAACAACAACAACAGTGTCATCTTCAGTTAAGTCTTTAGCAATTTCTAAAGCAGCTTGTAAAGCAGATCCAGATGATCCACCAACTAAGATACCTTCTTCTTTAATAATTCTTCTAGCTAATTTAAATGATTCTTTATCATCAGTTTTAATCCATTTATCAACCCATTCTCTATTTAAGACATCTGGAATGAAATCATAACCAATACCTTCAACCATATATGATTCATTACTAGTATTTAAAGATTCTGGTTGAGCTAAAATAGACCCTTTTGGATCAGCACCAACAACTTGAACTTTTGGATTTTTGCCCTTTAAGTATCTTGAAATACCAGTGATAGTACCACCGGTACCTGCACCAGCAATTAAATGAGTAACAGCACCATTGGTTTGTTCCCAAATTTCAAAACCAGTACCATAGTAATGAGCATCTGGATTGGCAACATTAGAATATTGATCCAAGATAACAGCGTTTGGAATTTCCTTTTCTAGTTTCTTAGCAACACCAATGTGAGATTCTGGAGCATCCCAAGCAGCTTCAGTTGGAGTTCTAATAATTTCAGCCCCCAATGCTTTTAAAACGGATACTTTTTCATTAGACATTTTCTCTGGTAAAGTAATGATGGTTCTGTAACCTTTGACGGCACCAACTAATGCTAAACCAATACCAGTATTACCTGAAGTTGGTTCAATCAATGTATACCCTGGTTTAATTCTACCAGTTTTTTCAGCTTCTAAAACCATATTCTTAGCAATTCTATCTTTAATCGAACCACCTGCATTGAATAATTCAACTTTAGCGTAAACTTTAGCTTTAATTCCTAAACTTTGAGGGATCTTATTCAATTTGATTAAAGGAGTGTTTCCTATTAAATCCAATGAACTTTCAACAATTGGAGGAACTGACATATTCTATTGTTATTTCTTACTTTCTATGAATCTGTGAAAAGTAATATATACTCGCGAAATTTTATACCCTCATCGGACTGTGGCATTTTCCATCAAACCACACATAACCGATACTCTTAAACCCGTGCTTTTGTGTTTGGTACTTTTTAGTATAAATATACGTTTATGATTCTTTTACGGGATGACTAACTTATACCATGTTAGAGAATAAAATTAAAAGAGTCATTAATATTTTTTGTATTTCTCTAAAATGTCCATACTTAGTTACTATACGTTAATAATCTTACATTTAACCACATCTGAATCTTGGCCTGGAACACCTTTGGTAAAATCAAACACCAGAAAGTTTCCTCTTCTGTCAGCTACATAAACTTTACCACCGTCTGCAGAAAATTTTATAGACGCAGACTCAGTGTATCTCTCAGCGTTGGATGCATCACCCAATAAAACCACGACTTTCTTGATTGGTGTACTTAAAGTTAATTCATGACTAGGTATAGCTACTAAATATATTCTACCATCTTTATCTAAAAATGCTAAAGCGTCTCTTCTAGGCAGAATAGCCACTTTGTGTATTGAAAAGCCTACTTCCAGGAACTTTAAAAGTAAATCCGAAGATTTAATATTTGTGATGTCATGGTCATCATCATAAGCCTCGTTCTTACTATGTGAACTAGAAGTTAATGACATCGAGTCTGAAATGTTTCTATTATATGAAGTCTCAATAGATGACCCTTCTAATCTTAACATTAATGGAGGTCTGTTTTGTAAAGAACAAGAAGTTAATACAACAGTATTAGGAATCGCACCAAAATGTATATCAGTTATACCTTCATTATCCATCATTAAAGCATCATCATCTACAACATTGTCATCATCATCATCATTATCATAAAATCCAGTATCTGATTTCTTTCTTTTAGATCTTCCAACACTATCTTCTGTCCAAATAAGTCTTGGCTTACGGAAATTGTCTGAATAAGAACTTCTTAATCTTATGATTAAATAACGTGATTCCCAAACGGTACAACAGATCAAATGTGTGGAATTAACATTGAAATCAATAAGTTTAATAGGATCTCTATATGGGATAGTGATAGTGATTGGTTCTACTGAACTAATAATTTTGTTAGCTGAGTTTGATCTAACTAACCTATGCAATATAATGAATGGTTGCTCTCTACCACTAACTCTTTCTTTAGCAGTGATACTACAAGCAATCAATGGATCGGTAGGTGACATTGATATACATCTTATTGGGAAATTAGTAAAGTAAGTATAAACTGGTTTACCCATTTCATGAGGAAGTGAATTTTTGGAAATATTGAAAACTCTCATAATACCCCTTGTACCACTTATCACCAAGAAGTCATTATTTATTTGACAATGCAATTGTTCCCAAGAACTTAATCTCTTCTTATGATCTTCACTACTAGTACTTTCATTTGAATGTGAATTACCAGCAAAATCATTTCTAATGATAACTTCTTGACCATATTCCTCTTTCAAATCAGAATACAGGTAACCATACTCTCCAGTCAGTTTACCACAGCAGACCATAAATGGGGCTTCACCTTCTTCAAGGGGCAATTCATATAATTCCCATCTCTTATCAGTCATCAAAACAAATCTAGTGAATTCATTCCCAGTTGTTGGATCAATTGATGTATGAATATAAGTAGCTGAGAACCTAGACATCTTGGATTTAAATGGGATTGTACCAAAGAATGATTTGGTTTGTGTAGGGAAAGTAGTAAGCTTCCTATGGAAGGGGAAACATTTGCTAAAATTATATTCCTTTTCTTCACTCAATGATGATAAAATATTGTCTTCTAGTTGTGAAGTTGAAGCCCTTGTTTTACTGACTATCCGATCATTGTTCGTTGGACTTATCTTCCTATTTGGTGAAATAGTATTAGGATTAAAATTGAAATTACTATTCATTGATTTTACCTCAATATCAATAGGATCAACATTTGCATTAACCGACGGGGTAACATCAGGACGTGTCGATTCTTCCTTTGCATACTTATAGAACAAACTAATTAAATCCATTTGTTCATTTCTATCACCAGAATCCTTAAATGATCTTTTAGATGATGACCTTCTTCTCGATTTAGTGGCACCCGCCATTTTTGATACCTCTGTTTGTGGTGAAATTGATAGTTCATTCCGGCTCTCATTCTGCAATTGTAACACTATCTTGTATAAATCTCTTAATTGTCTTATAGGTCTTAAGAAAGAAACGTTAGGAGACCCACAATCAGGACAAGATGCAACTCCACTAACACCAACATTTGATAAGAAAAATGATTCCGAAACCACACACCCACAAGTTAAAATAGATGCGTCTGCTGTAATGTCTTTAGGGTTTAAACTACCCAGAAGCTTCAAAAGATCCTCCAATGAGCCAAGTTTGGTACGTAGCATAATCCTATTTGGTTGTGAACCAGACAAAAAAATCGATCGTCTAGTATAAAAATCATCGCGGATAAAAGATTGTTTTGATAAGAGATTTTGACATAATCAGTAGCACACAACCGAATTTTTAAATTAAAATACTATACACTTACCAAGTACTTCACATGTACTTGCTGGAAAAAGAAAAGAAATAAACACGTCAAGTGTTTGTAAAAATTAATCGTTAATTTGTTTGGTTTCATCTTTTGAACAATCTTGAATAGTCTGAATCTTAGTCATTGAAGCTTGATTGACTATTGAAGGAGTTTGGATTCTAGAATCACTCAGTGTTGGGATCTCGTCAGAATCCATATTTACCAGTTGGCTAGAAACTTCATCTATGGATAAAAGTTTCATTTGATCTTCGATAGACTCGGGGCCAATTATACCTTCAGAAGAAATACCTGTGTTTTGACCTGCACCAACACTCTTGGTAACTGGAGATACTGAATCTTCAATTTCTCTATCGTCCATATGAAAACTATAGTCGAAGAATGAACGAAGAGCATTTGCTAAATGACTCATGTTGTTATACACAGTACCTTTGAAACTTTTCTTTTCTTGAAACAGTTCATTAAAAATAGGTTTTAAAATTAATACTGATCTTGGAGTAAGTCCCAATTCTTGCAAAGTTTGAGTTTCTTGATCTTCAGTATAAGTAACTCTAGGTAAGTATGGACTTTGGAAAGTGTAATCTGTAGGATGTAAGTTATCTGGACTAGCAAAAGAAGGCATGATTTCAGTAGTGATAATTTCAATACCAGATTGAGTATCTAACCAAGTTCTAACACTTCCTAAAGTATCCGAAGTCTTGAAATCATGTCTAATATTACTCCCATCCAACAATTTGATGGATAAAACACATTCATTAGTCAATTTTTTAACTTTTTTATTTTCAAGTTTATTATCCATACTAACCGAAATCGGAGACGTGAAATCTGAATCAACATTATCAGGAATTTTTTCAACAATTTCTGGAACCATAGAACTTGTTGTATCGGTAGTCTCTGCAATAATATCAGCAAATTCACTTCCATCAACAGGAATAACTTCTTGTAATAAATTATTTATATCGTTAATTTCTGATTCACGTATTGTAATTAGTAATTTACCCCCCTGAATTAAAGAAACAGAAGGAACAGGCAATTCAGGAAAATATTCCTTCAAATAATCATAATCCTTTGAGGTATAATCAATCCTGGTAGGTATAGTTTGTTTTATGAAACCTCTTGCAACATTAATACCTTTTAATAACCTATCATTGTTTGTGAGGTAAACGAATAAGGGTTTATTCAATCTAACTGAATTCTGCACGGCCATACCCACAGATGGGTTGAATATATCTTCAGTCACCAACATGATTAATCTTGTATTATTTGAATGTTATAATTAATATCCAAAAAAACAAAAAAAGAAATATAACAAAAATTCAGCAGATAAAGCAAGTTATATAGGGTACTTCTGTGTAAACTTTATTTTGTAAATGACACACTCGCGGTAAAAATGTCTGAGATCAAATTGTAAACACTTTTGCAACATTTTACAGATCCAAATTTCATGTCAGAACTTGAATTATCTCCTGTAGTCACTGATGAACAAAGAAACAATATCGAAGTTGTGGTGAGAGTTAGACCTTTATTAAGCAGAGAGAAGGGACAAAATGGCTTAAAAAATGAAGATTCTTTGATATCAATGCCTCCATCAGTAGAGGGGAAAGTTATGCTTCGTGGTACAGACATGGCTCATAAACGGGATTGGAAACCAACTGAACCAATTAAAGATAAAACTTTCTTATATGATGATGCTATATGGTCGTTTGATACAGAATCAAATCATTATTTGGATAACAAAGGGTTCTATAAAAAGTGTGGACCTCATTTAATTGATCATTATTTCCAAGGTTATAACGTATGCTTGCTTGCTTACGGGCAAACCGGTAGTGGTAAGACATATACAATGATGGGGGAAGATGAAACAATAGAGAGTGATAATTTGGGATTTATTCCGCTGTTGGTTAAAGATATTTTGAATTATAGAGATAAGCTCGTTGGTGCCAAAATTGATTGTAAATTAAAAGTTAGTTATATGGAGATATATAATGAAAACGTTCGTGATTTATTGTATACCGGTAAAGATAATAGAAAATGGAGGGTAAGAGAACACCCTGAAACTGGACCATATGTTGAAAAATTAGAAGAAAAGACTGTTGATGATTATGCACAATTTCAAAGATTATTAGATGTAGGTAACAAAAACAGATCCACTGCCCTGACTTCAATGAATGATAGAAGTTCAAGGTCACACGCTATTATAAATATACGATTGGAACAAACTAAGTTTAGCAGGACAAAGAATGGTGAAGAAGATTTGGACCGTATAGGAAATGCTAATTCTAAAGTTATTTCAAACATGAAGTTGGTTGATTTAGCTGGTTCAGAACGATTAGGGAAAACTCAAGTTTTTGGACAACAACAAAGAATTAAAGAAGGTACTTTGATTAATAAATCTTTAGCCGTATTAGGTAGATGTATAAATGCATTATCAAAAAACGCTACTTCCAATACCAATGATATAATTCCATTCCGTGAATCAATCTTAACTTATATACTTAAAGAAAATTTATCAGGTAATTCCAAAACCATGATGGTATTCTGTGTAAGTCCATTAGATTATGAAGAAACTTTACAGACTTTGAATTATGCTAGTCGAGTCAAAGAAATAAAGACCAAAGCTGTAGCTAACCAAACCAAATTGACAGATATAAAGATGGACTGGAATGAAGTACATAATCCAGATCAACTGGTTGTTGATAGTTTGAAGGAAGAAATCGAAAATCTAAATGGAAAATTATCCAACCTTAAAATTGCAGAGAATGACACAAGTAAACTTTCTAAAATGATTTCATTTCTTGAAAAGGAATTGTCTGAGAGAAAATTTGAAAACAAATACTTATCTTCTAGGCTAAAGGAAGTAGAGGAGGAAAAGAAGGAATTATCAGCACATAATCAGTACTTAAATACTGTAATTATTGATCTTTGTGAAAAACAATTGGAACAAAAAGTCCTTAATCATAATAAATTGAATAATTTGAAGTTGGAAAATATACAGAAACAATTACTAATAAACCAAGAAGAACTTCAATCGTTCATGGTAGAGTTTAGTCCTAGTAATGTATTTTAAAGTTTTGATTCAGAATCCTCACTCTAGTAGAAAAAAAAAACTCTCAGTGAAAATTATCTTCTTTCAAGAATGACTGAATTTTTGAACTATACCGTGGACATCTTTTTGAAGAATGGATCCAAAGAAAGCGGATTGGTAAGTTCCGTGGATGAAAACCAAATTACTTTAGTGAATGGTGATATTCCAATGCAGGTTTTAAGTTCACTGATTTCAGATTTAAAAGTCACCAAGTTACCTCCAGATCTTATTAAGAACTTGAAGAAAAAGACTAAAGATAAGAAAGATAAAAAGGAAAAACAAAAGAAACAAGATAAGAGTAATGATGTGGAAGATTTAGAAAAAGTTGAAGTCAAGAAGGATTTCGATTTCCAAGCTAATTTGGCGATGTTTGATAAAACCAAGATTTTCGAAGATTTCAAAAGTAAAGATAAAATCAAACCAAAAGATAGATTGGTTGGTCACAATAAGGTTGAAAATGTAAGGAAAGACTACGAGAAGTTCAAAAATGACGAAATGGTCTTACAAGATAAATCAGATAGTTGGGATTTAATAGGAAATGAGAAAACTGATGCTGTTAGAAACATGTCAGTTACTGGTAGATCAACCCCAATAGACGTTACAGCATCAAACAAGATGTACTCATTTGTTAACGCATTCAATAACATCGCAATTCCAATTTGTTCTCCAATTCAATTATCTGACATTGAAAGAATTTCATCAGAAACTTTTGGCTTCTCACAAGCTTTAATGGCTGAATCATTTGCCGCTAGTTTATCATTATACATCAATACTAAAATCTTAGGAGGTCTGAGTAGATTGAACGCTCTTAATCACAATTTGCCTCCGTTAGTATTGATATTGATTGGTAGTGAGAGGTGTTCAGCTAGAGCATTAGCTGTTGGTCGTCATTTAGCTAATCATGGTGTAAGAGTTTTGGCCCATGCAATCAATTCAAAAGAAACTGGAGACGATGAAAATTATACTAATCAATTAAGAATGTTCCAAAAATCTGGTGGTAAAGTTTTATATTCTCCAACTAGAGATTTATTAAATATTATAAATAATCAACTTGATACTCCAGTCGAATTGATAATTGATGCTTTACAAGGTTACGAAGATCATTTAGAAGATATTTTTTACGAAGATGAACAACACAATAGATTAAAAGAAATTATAAATTGGTGTAATGAACCATCACAAAAATCAAAAGTTATGTCTTTAGATATCCCATCTGGAATAGATGGAGGTTCAGGTACCGCCACTGATAAGTCCTTAATAATGAGCTCTAAATGGATTATTTCAATGGGATTACCTATTGCTGGTATCATATATGGTTACAACAGTAGTCATATACTTAAGGACGAAGATGAAAAAATTATTCATTTATTAGTAGATATAGGTATTCCAAACGATGTTTACCAAAAGAAATCAAATTTAAGGAGATTTGATAAAATATGGCATAGTGCCGAGAATGTAATCAATTTGAAATTGATTGAAAAGAGTCCTGAAAACTAGAAGTTCATTACACACAGGCAAACCACTAAGTATTCTTAGATTATAATGTATAATTTGCTAATCCGTATATCTAGATCTCTATAGTTTAGTTTGAAAAAGACACAATAAAGAAATTTCATATATATATATTAGTGACTAATGGAATTATTGTCTGATATGCCACAATAACACTATTTACTGATTTACTGGTCAGCTTTAGGCTTTTCTTGTTGAATCCTTTGAGTACTAACTTTACCTCCAACATGGTAGGCACCGAAAGATAAAACACCTTCCGCTGCTGTTTTTGCAATTGAGGTACCACATTGACTCCAATCAATTGCCCCATCTTCTTGAGCTTTACAGTCATTGGATAACTTTTTATAATTTGATGTAACTTGAGTACCAAAAGTTCCTACTAATATCATGCTCTTATAAGGAATCAATGCATCATAAGTT
This sequence comes from Yamadazyma buinensis, assembly GCA_030571035.1. NCBI lineage: Eukaryota > Fungi > Ascomycota > Pichiomycetes > Serinales > Debaryomycetaceae > Yamadazyma > Yamadazyma buinensis. Next base: position 335,991 of record JAJLWZ010000002.1, on the reverse strand, counting down.
ACTAAAACCTTTCCAGCAAAATAATAAAAAATGACCCATGCCACTGGTGAATGAGCTACTGCAACCTGTGATAAGAGGAAAAATGAAACCAATGAATTGAAATTAATCTTCATATCTAGCAACTAACAATACAATTAACCTCACGAAATGATTATATGAAAACAAGGACAATTAATTGAAAACTATGCTTAATGAACCTCTTCTATACCTAATCTATTACCTTTTTACAATAACAGAATATATCCAATGAACTAGCTAACAACCAATTAGGTTTTCTAATAGTTAAAAGGGGGTTTATATGGTATAAAATATGTCAAGTCCACACAAGATTTTTAAAGCTTTCCAGTGTCGCGCGATCCAGGCTTCACGACACCTCTACATCGTGACATCGTCAGAACGTTAACTATGGAGCGAAAAAAAACGAGAAAAACATCTAGTTAAACGCTTAAAGAAAGGTATAGATGTTTGGTAACTCTTCCAACACTAACTCCAGTTGGCAACAAGCTGGTGGCTTTAGTTCATTATCTAATTCAAAACCAAGTTTGGGATTAAACTTGAACTCCAATTCGAATGCAAACTCAAATACCAACACAGGATCTTTGGGTTCTTCTTCGTTATTTGGGAATTCAAACACTGCTAATACCAACACCAATACTACTACTAATACTGGATCTTTAGGATCTGGTGGGCTTTTTGGGAATAAAACAAGTACATTAGGTGTATCATCAACTAACACAGCCAATAATACTAATACTACCACGTCTCAAGGTTTGTTTGGTCCAAAATCAACTACGTTGAATACCACCAATGGTAGTAGTAGTCTTTTCGGGAATTCCAATCCAACCAACTCAACAAATACATCTAATGCATCACAGGATCAAGCACCTTATAGTACGAATTCAATTTTCAAAGGGCTAATTACCAATTTCGATATGCCAGCTTCCATCACTGGTGATTTATTTTCTTCAGAATCAAAAACTTCTAGACCAGAATCTAGATCTTCCACATCATCAGGTTCAAATCAATCAATGTTATCTAGATTAGCCAGAAGATTCAATATTTTCAAATCACTGGAATCAGAAGCAGAAATATTCAATGGGATCTTTTCATCAAAGGATTATCCAAGTAATAAATCATTAATGTCAAATGTTGCAAATAGTAAAAATAGAATTTCTAAACCATTCAATCTTAATAGCGTTGAAGCAAGATCTTCTAATGAGATAAAGAAATTAATTATCAAGACAAAACCTTTGAAATATCATTTAATTAATGCTGATAAAGTATTAAAATCTAAGCAATGGAGAGTTATGCCTGAAGTGATTCTGTCTGATAAATTATTAAACGATGAAATTGAAGATGATTCAGATATAGAGATTGATTCTAATACTAGTATTGATAAAAGGAAGCATTCAAAGATTATAACTGGAAGTTCAGAAATTGTTCATGAAAGAACTATCCCAACAAAAGTTTCAATAAATCCCCAAGATGGATATTGGACTTCACCTTCCTTAGAAACCCTTGACACTTGGCCCTTAAATGATTTATCAAACATAGAATATTTCATAGTAGGGAGAAAAGGGTTTGGTCAAATTGCTTTTGATTTACCAATCGATTTAACGGAAATAAAAGAAAAGGCAACCCATCAAAAGAAGGAAATTTACGATATTTTATTTACTGAAATTGTTGAAATTGGATCTAAATATGTTAAAGTTTATACAGATAACTCAAGCAAACCCGAGAGAGGATTTGGTTTGAATGTTCCAGCAACTATTACTTTAGAAAACATTGAACCAAAGGAAGGGGATGATTTATCATCTTTTATCAAATTATTGAAACAAAAGGCTGGTATGGAATTTGTCACTTATGATCCAATCACTTTCACCTGGACCTTCAAAGTTCAACATTTTAGTATTTGGGGTTTAGTCGATGATGATACTATCACTAAAGAGAATCTGAGCATGGATGAAGATTTATATTACAGAGAAATTAAAAAGCAAAAATTAAATCATGAAACCAAGGATGTTCCAGGTAACTGGCAAGTTGATACTGATGCAGTGTTAAAGCTAAAGAAGAAGATGATAAGTAATGAAATTAATTCTCAACTCAACTTGTACAAAGCTTCAGATCCATCAAATACTTCTAAAAGTGTGACTTTCGATCATATAACAATTAATGGTAACAACAAAAAAGATGTAGATATTGACTTGGATGTGGATGAAGAAGAACATGATAGTTCAAATGATTTTTTCACTGCTGCTAAACCTCCAAGAGAAAATTACGAATACTTGAAACAATTAATCAGTATACTACCAAATGATGTAGACTTACTGGAAATAGTACAAGAGAAGGCATATGAACCTGAAATTACTAATATTAATGCATTTAAACTTATTCAACCCAAACCTAATTTACTTGTTTCAGACGATTGGCTAGTTCAATTAAAATTAACTAATGATTTGAACTCATCCTTAACACTGTATTTAACTAATGCACAACTGTTGGTTTCTAAAGAAGGGAAACTTGAATTGAAACTGATTGATGATATTTTGTTCCATGACTTTAATGATAGTGTTGATTCGAATAGTAAGGAAATTTCCACACCACTGACTAAAAGTAATGAAGATCAAATGGATGTTGTTGAGAATGGTTTTGACGGTGATAAATTTGAACAAATAAAGATTTATTCTTCAATTTTACCAAAACTTTTAGCTAATTCAACTTTCCACAAGAGGCCAAATAATTTTTTCAAAGTTTCAACTTCCCTGATTAATTTCAATGAATTAACCAAAGAGGAAACTGATACGTCAGCTATTTTACCAAAATCCATTGCTGACGTTGCATCATTATGTTCCTCATTATTTGATGATAACAAGGTAAATTCAACATCTAAAGATATTGAAAAACACATAAATATAGTTTACCAAAAGAAGATTTTCTTAGAATGGTTACACGCTTATAACAAGGATGTCATAAGTAAATTAATTTCAGAGAGATCAGATAATTTTGATAAGATATTTATTTATATTTGTGCTGGACATATAAAAGAAGCTATAAGAACTGCTATTGAATCAAATAGTCATCATTTATCGGTGATCTTAACGTCAATTGATTCAAATTATAAAGGTATAAAAGAAGTAGCTAAATCTCAATTAGAAGATTGGAAAGTAAATAATTTACCAGTTCCTCCAAATTTAGTTAAGATACATAAGTTTATTAGTGGTGAATCAACTGATAAACTCTTGGCTCCATTACCTTGGTCAATTCTTTTAGCATGTCACGTTTATTATAGTGACTCTCAAACTGAATTACATGATATAATTGATGAATCTTTGAAGCAAATTGAATTGAATAATACAGTAATTGATAATGTTGATGATGAAAATGTGATTAATATTTTGAAATTCTTTTATAAATATAAGACTTCAGAAAGAAAAGAATCAATCGACTTTATTAATTCTAGTGATTTGAAAATTGGTATAAAATGGTTCATTTTAAAAATGTTGAATGAAGTTATTGATGATAAATTAACGATTTCAATGGGTAAATTCATTGAGAAATTAGGATTATGGAAAGAATCTATTTTCATTTATTCCCATATATCAGATGATGAACAATCTGCCAAAATAATTAAAAAGGTAATACAATCAAATATAACAAAAATTAAGAATGATAACTTAAAAATTGATGAAGAACCATTCTTGACTGGCATTTTAAAAATTCCAAGTAGTTTGATTTATGAATCAGTGGCAACAGATATGGATTCTAATAAAGAATTTTGGAAAGCTTGTGAAAACTTTTTGATTGCTCAATCATGGGACCAAGCCCACTCATTGATAGTTAATAAATTAGCTACTCAAACAATTATTTCCAAAAATCCAGAACATATTAAACAATTACTTGGATATATTCTGAAGTTCCCTGAAAAGGGTAATGTTATACCTATTTGGAACCAAGGTGCAGGTATTTTCCAAAAATATTTCACATTACTTCCATTCATTGAAAGTATGAGTATTCCTCAAAATAGAATTGGTGATTTAGAGAGCTTATTAGAGAATATACCATTACTCAAATTTTCAAAATCTGTAGTTTCATTAGCTGCTATTTCAATATTAAATAAAGATATCGGTGATGCTGCTATCCAGTTGGACATTCCTGACGTCAAAGTTAAAATCATGAAATTGCCATTAGGTGAAAATGAAGCTTTATACTTTGAAAAACGTCTTGCATAATTTTGTAGATTATATATGTAGATTAAATATATTTATATATAGATAGAAATTATTTTCTTTTTTTGCACGTGACAAATTTTTAGATAATTTTGAATATGGTGCGGAATTGCTTACTCATCTAACTCTTACACATAGATACAGACTTAGGAAAGAAACTATTGATAATGGCGCCATCTGTTTCAGAAGAAGCCATGAAAACACAGTTGTCAGCCCCTGAACCTGAACATTGTCCTGGACCAGAATCCGAGAAGGCTGGAAAGGATGATGCTTGTAATGGGTGTGCTAATCAAGATATTTGCTCGTCTCAATTACCTCAAGGTCCTGATCCTGATTTACCAGTAATTAACTCCAAATTATCTATGATAGATCATAAGATCTTGGTTTTGTCAGGTAAAGGTGGTGTAGGAAAATCTACCTTCACATCCATGCTTTCCTGGGCATTAGCAGCTGATGAAGATTTAGAAGTTGGTGCAATGGATTTAGATATTTGTGGACCATCATTACCTAGAATGTTAGGAGCTGAAGGAGAATCTATACATCAATCCAATTCTGGTTGGTCACCAGTTTACGTTGCTGATAACCTTGGGATGATGAGTATTTCATTTATGTTACCAGATCCAGACAGTGCAGTTATTTGGAGAGGGGCCAAAAAGAATGGATTAATCAAACAATTCTTAAAAGACGTTAATTGGGGTGAACATTTAGATTATTTAGTAGTTGATACCCCACCAGGTACATCCGATGAACATCTTTCAGTATCGACTTATATGAAAGAAACTGGAATTGATGGAGCATTGATTGTTACTACACCACAAGAAGTTTCTTTATTGGATGTCCGTAAAGAAATAGACTTTTGTAAGAAAGCAGGAATCAAAATCTTAGGGTTAGTAGAGAACATGAGTGGATTTGTTTGCCCTGGATGTAAAGGAGAATCACAAATATTCAAACCAACTACAGGAGGTGGAGAGAAATTGTGTAATGATTTAAATATACCGTTCTTAGGATCAGTTCCATTAGACCCACGTATTGGGAAATCATGCGATGAAGGGGTATCATTTTTTGATCAATATGCAGATTCGCCAGCTGCCACCGCTATTTTAGACGTTGTGGATGCATTAAGAGATCAAATTGAATTAAATTTGAATAAATTAAGTATTAACGAATAATGAATAAACAATTTTTTATGATTTTAAACTATCTATATTCTCTATCTATAAATATCACTCGAACTCTATATAAAATGACTGAATAAACCCAATTAAACAAATAATGCTATAAACAAACCAACTTCCACCACCGTACCCTAAAGATTGGAAAATACTGGTTAAATAACCCCATGATGAAGGTCCTAAAAATCTAGCGAGTGACCCAAAACTCAATGCAATTGAATTTATCATCCCTTTATGTTCATCAGGTGCTGATCTATGAACAAGTAAGGTGACCAGTGGGAATGAAATGGATACTACAAGTTGATAAAAAAGTGCAATACCATATGTACATGCTTCGGACACGAATGGTGAATAACCAGAATATTCTGGAGTAGTGAATATAATCAAAGGAATGCAAGCAGTAATAAAAATCAAAAGGAATGTACCAACTTTGTAATTAAGTATTCCGAATCTGTTATCTAAGTAAGGGAAAATAAAAATACCCAGAAATCCAATTAATCCTGCACTGGATGTAATATTTGCTATTTTATCACTAGCATATCCTAACCCACCAGTAATTTTATATGGGAATTGGATATCTTCAGCAACTGGGGTAGCTAAAAAGGTTGGAAAAAATTCATTAAACACAACTGCTAAAAAGCATAATAAAACATAAGCAAACATTACTGGAATAGTTTTACTATTGAACACTGGAACATCTGTTTGTTCCACTTCCGAAACCAGTATTAAGTCTTCATCTAATAATGGATCAGATTCATTATCAAGTTTAGAAACTCTCCGTTCTTCAATCTTAAAACCAACACTTCTTAAAATTTTGTCACCAATTTCTAAACCATAATCTCTTTTATGTTTAACTTTTATATTGGTCTCTTCGAAAAAAAGAAATCCTATTACAACCAGGAATAATAAAAGGCCGGAAACAACAACATTTGACATTAAGTATGGATGCTTATCTAAAAATTGATCATAATTATCGGCGTTAAACTCCGATTTTGGTCTTGTAAGATACTTGGAACCTCCAATCAAAGGACCAATTATAACACCCAAATTCCAGATCATAGGTATAACCATGAATGCCTTTGCTTGTTGACTTCTCTCAGTGACTAACTCACCTAAAGCAGTTCTATAAATCCCAACATTCCCGTTCAAACAACCCAGTATAAATCTAGCACCAGCTGCTATATAAAAATTTTTTGCAGTTCCAAAAACAAGCATCATCACAGCTGTACCTACCAAGGCCATCAACAATACTGGCTTTCTACCTGTCTTATCACTTAATCTCCCCCAGTGCATACTACATAAAAATTGACCAACCAGGAAAACCAGTGCAAGTATTCCAGTATAGAAAGGAATCAGATCTTGAGTTGGAGCAATACCGAAGTCTCTCACTAAGAAGTACACATATGGGAATAAACTGGTAAAAACTAAGGGTTCACTGAATCTCATAATGGCAATAACAGTCCATGCCTTCCAAGGGAATGGTGGAGGCATCTTTGAGTAAGTTAAGTTAGTTAGGAATTTAAGCAACGCGAGATAAAAGGCACCAAAAGATCCAATTTGACTCATTTATGCAGCCTGCGACATCCGATTTTGCAGCCAATTCCTGGCTCTTTCTTTAGGGATAGTTATGTTTCAGTTTAGTCTATGAGTGACTATGGCTTGATACGTGCATTGAATCTCTTCATTGCTAGTTGTAATCTTTTTGTGAAGCTTCTTGGGTCATATTTTTTTACATAATTCAGATAAGAGTGGATGAACATACACTTGATACAACATCAAGTGGTAACGTACGTTGGGATTATAATATTTAGAAAGAAATGTATTCGAACTCCTTTGGTTTAATTCTATAATTTTATAGAAATATGGGCCAGCCTTGATGTCATAACTCATATTTTTTTTTTAAGTAACAAATCTTATATAAATTAGAAATTTGTGATTCAAGCGATTTCTACAAAACAGAACCGATCATAAACTCAACATAATTACAATTAACAGAATTACATCTATTATTCTCTACAACACCCATTTTAATCAAAACATTCACATACCTCACTTTAATATCACTTTTGACCTTTGATGTATTTACTTATCTCTGCAGTGTCTACATTTGTACTTTCTGTGCGCTCGCAATAAGAAATTATGGACCCTCAAGTCTTTAAAGATGTGACTGGATTATCCATCACAAGACTAGGAGTGTTATATAAGGACTTTGAGTATGATAAATTGTCCAATCCTGAAGGATATGAAGCTAATATTGCGAGCTGGTATTCGATTTTTGAAATATTGTTACAGCAAGATTATTTTGATAAATTAAGTTTACCCAAGGATCAACTTTTAATAAATAAATTGACTTTACAAACTATAGGCAAACCATTATCTTTAAAGATTGTTCTTAATGAATTGATACTATCGAAACAAGTTATCACGGTAACTGATTTTTTTTCATTGAGTCCAGCTAGTGGAGAAAGTAGACTTAAAGCATTGACTAATAATATTTCTGGGGTTTTCAGTGTTTTAAACCCCTTAAATTTAATATTTTCTTCTGCAGATGAAAGGTATATAATTTGGAATCACTTAATCAAGTTTGGGGACTCGGTAATTTCATTATTGAACGAATTCGATGATGGGTTTTATACATCAAAACTTTATACAAAAGCACACATTAAACATTTGATAAACAAGAAAATTACTGAAAATTTTACACCTTTGGATTTAGAAATACTAATAATATACCTTTGTAAATATTCTAATATCTTGAATATAAAGTATAAGAAATCCTCAGATGAGGAAAGTAACGATTCAATTATTAAAATACATACTGAACCAATAACAGATTCTGATGTAGGTATTGCAGAACTAAAGTGGAATATAGAATATACATCTATTGCATTAGATTCCATCCAAAATTACATACAAACAATAAATACCCAGATTAAGGGTTTTATAACTGATGGTCCACCAAAACAGAGTGTCAAAACTAAGGTATACAGCTTAATAAAAAAGAGAAAATTACAGGAAGCCCAATTTAATAAATTATCTAAAAATCATGATTACTTAGATGAAATATTAAGTAAAATGGATGAAGTTACTTCTAATACTCAAATATTTAATAATTTGAAAAAATCTGCCTCAATTTTAAAGAAATTAAATGATGAAGTTGATTTAGACGAGTTAGAAGAACTTAAACAACAAAATACAGAACAATTTGAAAATATTAATCAAATATCCGAAGCCTTATCTAATTATTCAGAAACTGAAGATTTTAAGGATGAGATTGAAAGGGAATACCAACTGTTGGTTAATCAAGCAACTAATCAAGGTACCACGAAAGAAGATACGGAATTAATTGATAAATTAAAGAGGTTAGAAGTTAACGATAAACCAATCAATGAAGAGAAACCACAACAACAAAAAACAACCAAGAAAAATAATTCGAGTATTGAAAGAATAGGTGTCACATATAATAATGGATGAGATCCAAACCACCTATAGGGGATAAAATATAAGCGGTTAAAATATAAGAGAAAAAGACAAAATATAGATATATTCACGTCATCATTTCACCATTAAATAATATATACTAAATCGTAATCAACGCTAATCACATTAATACAAGATTGAAAAGGTCAGTTTGTAAGTTGGCACATCGTATCACTACCAAAGGGTTCCGGTCCACTGAAAGTAAGCCTTCTAAACCCTGATATATTTCTCGTCCACTGCAGAAACAGTGCCGCTATTTGGAACAACTTAAAGATCTATAACACCAAAGAAATTTTATTTAGTATGTCTTAAATCGTATAGTTCAAATCTTTGGCTAATTTGTATTTAGATATTTGAGATTGTCGGAAATATCACCTCTCGCAAAGTCTTATCTAGGCAATGCTGCAGATTAATCAAAACAACAGGAACAAGAGACACTAACCAAGTGATTTTGTATAGTTAAGGGGTATCCCAGGGAAAATGATAGTAAGAGACGGCGATTGCTTTACTTCTGATGTAATATATTCATTTTCTTAAAATTTTGCAACCAAAAAATACCAACAATCTAGAGCTCCAATCATACTTATTTTTAGGTTACTGAATAATGGCATCTATCTTCACAAATTAACTCTCATAATCATTAATATCAACTCTAACTATTTTATTTTCATCTACGCCTTTTACAACACATTTGGAGTAAACTAATAATTTTTCAATTTTAAGGTTGGAAACCGAAAAGTACTTTAGTTTAATATGTGATATATCAAATACGGTATACGTTTTGGATTCATCGTTTAGTAATCTGTAAACGTTAGTTTCAAATCCCTCGTTGTAGAAGTATTCGTCGCTGAAATACAATTCTTGTAGGCTTTTTGGTAAAATGTTTAGGTTCAACTTTTCGAAAGAACAACCACCAATCTTTAAAACTCTTAAACTACTACCAAAATTTGGGAGTTCAGGTAAATCACAAGCTTCTATGGTCGCAAATAATAAACTATTGGGAAATTGTAAGATTGGCTGCTCACATGATAATTTCAATATCGTTACTTCAATGACAGATGTATTTTTAATTGTCTTGATGTAATTATCTAAATCTAGTGAATTTAACATTTGGAGAGACCCATATCTACCCAAATTCAAGTACAAACGTTCTACTGTTACAGGAAAGGCAAATTCGTAACCATTTTCACCTATATTCTTAAGTTTGGAACCATGTTTGTGTACGTGATTAAAGTTAGATTTCAAAACAAACAAAGGGATCATCATATTATACTTAATAACAATTTCTCTAATAGTGTCAGTTACGTAAAAAATAGTTGGTGAATGACTTACATATTTCAAAGATTTTAAATTTTTGAATTGGAGGTAAATGGGTCGGTCAGGTAATTTTTGAATATCAATCTCAGTTAGACTGTCTGGAAAACTCCATACAATGTATGAATACTTACTAACGTTTTTAAAATCATCACCACCCCAATCTACCAGATAATCATCAGTTTCATCGGGATCATTCAATGCATACCAAATATTTCTATAAGTCAATTTTTTTAATGGTAATACCAATTCTGTAGTTGGTGGGGAACACATTGTCAACACTTTTAGATCTTTAAAATATTTAAGAGGAAATTCACCAATAAAACTGTGGCAAAGTTCTTCAATGAAATCTGGTACTTCTAATCCATAAAATTCTTCAAATTTATCTTTCAGTTCGAAATACTCCCAAGTCGATAAAAGTTTTAAACTTTTTGGAAACTTGTGAACTATTCTACAATTAATAGGTTCAATATAATTCAATGCAATCTCTTTCAATTTGATCAATCCTTCAAGATATTGAAGATTCTTTGGAACCTTAACAATAGTTAAGCTCTCGATTGTTTTAGGAACTCTCTCAAAATCACATTCAGTAAGGAATAATTCTTTAACAGTTTCCAGGTAATGTAAAACAAAGGGATTTGCGAGTTCAACTTGGGAAAGATATAGAAAGCATATAAATTGATATTCATCCAAAAAGCAGGTGTTGATTTCAATATTTAATATTTGCACACCCCTTTCCTTACAAAACTTCAGTAAATCAAGTAACAAAAGATTTCTTTCTTTGCAATCAGGAAGCTGCATTCCTGAGTTGTCATACAAAAGGCTATTGTGAATCTTCCGTGCAACGATTCTATCCAAAAATATGTCAATTTTAATATTTTTTACCTGCTTGAATTTGAATCTGTCTACAAATTTTTTGAAATTTGATATTGAAAGGTTTCGTTCCCAACAAGGTAAAAGTTGTATCCCAGGCCCTGTCTTGAAGGAGGCAATATATTCTTCAATTTCCGAGAAATCATTCTGGCAAACCTGGGACCTTGCTTTCAATTCATCATTTAACCTTATATTTTGAAAATATACCTCAGCCGCTAACGACTTGTATACTTCATTGCCTGAATGCAAAAGGTCGTAAACAATGAAGGGATGCAAAAAGCTGAATATAATTCTTAATACGTCAATTGGTAACTTGTGCAATTGATCCAGATCCATCTATGATTTGAATAATTTCGGAAAATGTGGTAAGGAAAAATGATAAGGAAAAATGATAAGGAAAAATGATAAGGAAAAATGATGGTAAGGCTGTAATTTGGTAAAGTGAGGAAATTGTCACAGGGACATTTCAAAGGATAACACACTTAACTCAAGTGTTCTTGTGTATAGTAATAAATATGGTCATTTAGGAGGCATACTAGTAGGATACATAAATTTTATAGAGTCAATAAATAGTGGAAACACTGTACATTTTTAACAATAATTTATACAAAAATCTCTGAATTCCTGAATTTCTGAGACCATACCATTCTCAATTACAACCTTCCGGCCCAACGATTGAAGTATTCTTTCTTTCTTCTTCTTCTTCTTCTTCTTCTTCTTCTTCTTTTTTTTTTTTTTTTTTCGTTTCTTTTTTCTATTTCTTTATTTATTAGTTTATTAATTTATAATCTTGTAGTATTTATTTTCCTATTACTTTTAAGAATTTTTAAATTAGAATCTTTAAATTTCATAAATTATTTCAATTTAACCTAAAATTTGTAAAATTTGTTGAGTCAAATTATATAATTCAACTCTTGGATCTTCAGTTTGTTCATCATTTGAAGATCTTTGTTGTGATTGTTGACTTATACTTAAATTCTTAATACCTGATAAAATTGATTCATCTTCTTTAATTAATATATTAATTTCTGAATTATTTGATTCTAATAATTGTAAGATAGTCCATAATGCAATATGTTCAAATGTTGCACTTTCACTTCTTAAAAATCTTATTAAAAATCCATAAATACCTTCATTTGGTTCAGACCAATTATTTAAAATATATTGTTTATGTTCATTACTAACTCTTGAACATAAATTAGCTAAAGCGGCAGCAGAATTACCACAAACTTCACCATTTTCACTAAATGTTAAAGGTATTAAAACTTCAATTATTTCACTTTCATATAATCTTGGTTTTAAATCATCAGCTAATGCTAAAATTGCAAAACATGCAGAAATTTCAGATTGAACTGATAATGGAACATTTAAAACTAATTCTTTACATTTATCAACTGCTCCGGCTGCTAATAATGCTAATCTATTTCTTTCACTTGAAGCTGCTAAATTTCTTAAAGTTGAAACTGCATGACATTGAATTTCTTCCAGATCTGAATAATCTAATAATGAAACTAAAGGTTTAAGGAATCCAGCTTCAATAATTAAAGCTTCGTTTGATGGATGAATTGAAATATTTCTAATACATGCTACAGCTGCCAATACTAATGGTTGATGATTAGAATTTAATAAAACTACTAAATGAGGTAAACCTCCAGATCTAACAATTTCAACTTGATAAGCAGAATCTGAAGCTAAATTTCTTAAAGCTAAAGTTGCTTGACATTGAACTCTTGGACTTGGTGATGACATAAGGTTAACTAATTGACTAACTAATTTTGGTTCAGTAGTTGATAATTTTTTACGATTGCTTTCATCAACTGCAATATTTGATAAAGCAGTTGTACAATAATATTGAACATCAGCATCTTCATTTGATAACAATGATACCAATACTGGTACAGCTCCTGCATTAACTAATTCTTGACGATTTTCACCTGAATGAGTCATATTTAATAAAGCACCAGTTGCATTTCTTTGAACTCTAATATCTTTTGAATTTGCCAATTTTGTTAAAGGTATTAATGCTCCACTTTTGGCAATTTTAGATTTATTATCATCTTGTGTAGCCAAATTAGTAATACAACCAACTGCATTACATTGAACTTCAATATTAGTTGACATCATTTGTCTAATTAATGGTTCTAAACCTCCCATTTCAACAATTAATACTTTATTATCATTATTAACTGCTAAATTACCCAATGCTCCACATGCAGCTCTTTGAACTTCAGCATCTGAACTTTGTAAAAGTATTAAAATTGGTTCTAAAACTTCTCTGTTAACTGCTCTAACATCTTTTTCAGTAATCTCTGCAAATGCTAAAGCTGCACTTCTTTGTAAATCAATATTTTCTGAATAAACTAATGTCAGTAATGCCTTTAATGGACCATTACTGAAAAAATCAACATCTCTTCTATTTTCTAATGATTGTAATAATGAACTAATTGCTTCTCTTTCATTTTCTGCTAATAAAAGTGGTGAATATTTCCCATCTGTGCTTGAAGGCATCAAACAACTACAACAAGCACCCATTCTATATTAAATTTATTATTTCTGCTGGTTTCTTTATATTTAACGAACTTGGCTGCTATTATATTTTATTCTTCACGATTTTTAAATAGTTTCCCCTGACTTTCCTTAACAGCGAATTATAAAAATATATGTGTATGAATAAATTGGAAAAAACCCCAACGAAACGTTGAATAATCAAGGAATATGTACCAAAAACAATCTATAAGAACTAGTTACCTACTTAAAGTTGGTAAATTAAACAAAATTTGGTAAGAAAAACACGAGATAGTTTCTAGTTTCCTTACTAAGTATAAAAATAAAAAATCACAATAAAATTCTCTGCAACGTCTGTAAATTCACCAGAGTTTTAAGACGGATTAGTTTGAAGTGAAGTAGTATACACTGTGATTAGTGTAAGGGTATTGATCAATTGTAATTAGTGGTTCTTCAAAGACGTGTTTGTGTCTTTAAATAAATTTATTTCCTTCTCTTTGAACTGAAATGACGAAAATTGAGAATTTACCAAATGGGCAATTATAAAACATTGTGCCGGAAGTTTTTTGTGACTTGACTAATAAAATCCATTTTGAAACACGTAAATTATATGAATGGATTTTTATTAGTTTCAATAGTATTGGGATATATTGGATAGGTTTAATAACTAGTTTTAAAAAGGTATATGCAAAAGAAACGAGAGAAAATGATAAGAAATAGAGTATAAAAGTTCCAAACAAAAAAAACCCTTTCCCCAGCCTATTTATATATGTAAATGAACCATCTTTAAATGACTCAAAAATTTAAATGCAAATCTAACCTAATATTTAACCTAATATTTAACCTAATATCTAATATCTTTTTAAATTGAACCCCCCGTAAAGGTATCTTGTAAGCCATGCTCCCACTGTACCAATTAATGAAGAAACTGCAACAAATATAACTAAATTATCATAATTTCTAAGTGTCCCTTTACCAACAATTGCTCCACCAATTGGGATACCAACTAAATCACCTAAACTGAATACAAAGAATGCAGTACCTGTCTTTTTAGCAAAATCCTTAGTCTTGGAAAGTTGTCCAACACAACTTGGAGCCAATGATAAAATACTACCACTGGTAAATCCATAACATGCACAATAAATGTAAAGTCCAACTAATGAATGTCCAACTTTTGGATTAAGCCAAAGAACACAAATTACTAAAGATGATGAAAGTCCAATTATACATAATGCATTGAATCTTCCATAAATATCCGCAAATATACCGGGTATAACTCTTCCTAATATTGAAGTACAATTTAAAGTTACAATCAAGTAATATGCTTTATCTGGACTGAAACCAAGTACTACTGCGTATGATGTAACATATGTCATTGTGTTAAGGAAAGCAAAACCAAGACCAACAAATGAAATGACAAAGGATGTATAAACTTTATCTTTAAAAACTCTAACATCAACACTTTTTAAAACTTGCCAGACAATAGCATCTTCTTTGGAATCTTCATTGGTCTTTTCATGAGCCTCAGCAAATACTTCTCTTCTATCACGGATCAAAAGATATGAAATAATACCAAAAATAAGACAAATTAAATTTCCAACTCTCATAGTCCATCCGAAACCAATTTGTGGGAATAATCTAGCGTACATAACAGGAAATAAAGCACCAGAAACAGCACCACCAATATAACTTGTACCTATTGCCATAGCTCTTCTTTTTAAGAACCAATGAGATATAACAGCAATATTAACACCAAAAACTAAACTAGTTCCTACACCACCTAATATACTATAACTAAGGATAAATTGATAAGTTTCTTTAGCCCAAGAACATGCTAAAAAACCAACAGTTTGAGTGACGAGACCAGTAATTAATGGGATTCTATAACCAAACCTATCAAAGATAGGACCAACTATCATTAAACATCCAAATTCTAAAAATGAATTAATTGAAAATATCCAACCTACTTGCGATGCGTCTGCATTAACTAAAATGTTTTCAAGTAAATAATTTTGAAGAATCCCAGCTGAGTTAAGAAATGCTAATGATGTGATCATACCACAGAAGGATCCAAATAAAACAGTATAAGCTTCCACACCACCTTCAGGAAATAAGTCAGCATTATCTAATAATGGTGCACTATCTTCTGTAGAATCATAGGAGTCGATTTTCTCACTGTTTCCATTTTGATCTATTTCTCTTTGACCTTCTATATCACGTTCTAAAACGAACGCTTTATCTTCTTGAACTAATTTTGTTTGTTCAGTCTCTTTATTCAGAGAACTTCCTACCGTTTGAACCATAGAATGAGTAATTAAAATTAATTATTCCAGTTGATTAGAAAATAAAAAGTGAAAACTTTTCCTAATAATAATTTGCGTTAAAGCGCAAAATCCGGTGATTTACTTAACTAGGGAATAAGCCGCTCACTAAAACATTCATCGTATACATACAATAGAGTCTTTTAGTAGTTATATAAATAAGTAATTATATTTAGAAACAGTTAATTTAAAATATTAGGTTTAATGTAACTAAAAAAAACCATTGTAACATTCAATTTGCAAGAGAATTGGGAAAATTATGGAAATTTTCAAGTTAGAGGTTAGACATATTTCCATTTACAAGTTCGGTTCATCCGCTCAATTGTTAATGGGATCCTTTAGTAAGCGATTCCTAACAATAGAAAATTCATTCACATCCATTAAGGGAAATACTGGCAGGAACCATCGATTTTAGTTACTTCTCCATCTAGTTTTCTATGTTTGTAAAAGCTGAGACAGTGTTGTAAAGTAGTCAAAGGGTAAATACAAGTCGTGAAGAAAATTTAAAGTAGAATATCAAAGTATATACAATTCAATTGCAGTTCTACTACAGTAATAGGCTGTGTTATATAGTCAACCTAGACCAATTAACAGAACATCAATTATTTTATTCATCGTGCCATAAGACGCAGACGCAGTTCTTATCTATACGCATATTCGGGCAAAAAAATTGCCATATATTCCTTGTAAAACTATGTATTAAAGTTAAACTTAATTAAAAGCCTTTCTCTATATTATAATATGATCTGGACCGGAACGATCCAAAGATTTCGTATGATACTCTAAATTTACCTATAAATTATCAATTGATACATCAATTTAAGAATTAAGGAGCGTTTGTGAATAAGAATTACCCTTTTCGCTTGGAAATCATTCATTGAGGGATTCAACGGTGCGAAGTCACTAAGAAATTTGGAAGAAAAGTTTCATTACAATTATAATATGGGTATTAATAATCCAATTCCTAGAAGTTTGAAGAGTGAAAGTAAAAAGGCAGCTAAGGTTTTAGCAGCATTTGTTAAACCAAATCAAGTAGCAGGTCCTGAACAAATTATTCCTCCTCATGTTTTAAAAAATGCTAAAGGTTTAGCTATTATTACCGTTTTAAAAGCTGGGTTTTTATTCAGTGGTAGAGCTGGATCTGGTGTTATTGTTGCAAGATTACCAGATGGTAGTTGGTCACCACCTTCTGCTATTGTCACAGCTGGTGCTGGTGTTGGTGGTCAAATTGGTGCAGAATTAACAGATTTCGTTTTTATTTTAAATTCTAAAGCAGCTGTTGATTCATTTGCTCAAATGGGATCTGTTACATTAGGTGCTAACATTTCTGTAGCTGCAGGGCCATTAGGTAGAAATGCTGAAGGGGCCGGAACAGCTTCATTAAAAAGTGCATCAGCAGTTTTCTCTTACTCAAAAACTAAAGGTTTATTCGCAGGTGTTTCCTTAGAAGGTTCAGCAATTGTTGAACGTAGAGAAGCTAATAGAAAATTTTATGGTGACAATTGTAAAGCTAGAACTATTTTAGCTGGTAAAGTTGAAGCTCCTCCTGCTTGTGATTCATTAATGAGAATTTTAGAAAGTAGAGCTTTCAATAATAGATTACCTTATGAAGATGATGATTTAGATAATGATGATTATTATAATGATATTCCAGATGATTTCTCAGATTCAACGTCGACTGCCTCCCCAAGAAGAAGAGGTACTAATAGATCAAGTAGAAGATATAGTGATGATTATGGTTCATCAGATGATGATTATGATGATTATAACCCTCGTAGAAATAGAGCAGGTTCTGGATCTGCTAGAGCTGCTGGTACGCGTACCAATGCAAGAAGATCAGGTGGTGGTAGTAGTTGGGAAGATGATATATATGATAATGGTGGTAATGGTAATAGAAGAAGAGGTAATAGTGATGTTGATAATTTGGGTTCCAGATTTACAAATACTAGAATAAATGATGGTCCTTCAAGACCACCTGCTTCAACCAAACCTAATTTCGGTTCCAACCCTAAAACTAATTCAACTCAAGCTATCGCATTATATACTTTTAAAGGTGAACAACCTGGAGATTTAGGATTTAAAAAGGGTGATGTTATCGATATCTTGAAGAAAACTGAAACAACTGATGATTGGTGGACTGGTAGAAATAATGGGTTGACTGGTATTTTCCCAGCAAATTACGTTGAATTAATTTAATGATTCTACTTTAATTGACTTCTGTAGTTTACTGTTATTTTGTTTCTTCGTTTTCTGTTTTTTGTTTTGGATATGGTTGTTCAAATAATAGATCGTATAATAATGACTTAATATGAGAAAATGTTAATTACTTGTGTAATAATAGAATGTTTTTTAAAAATATGGATTATTCGCTATAAACTATATACCATACGCTCTCTTTTTATCCATTTTTTTTTCTTTCTTTTTCTAATCCTATTACCCAAATTCAATAATCAAAAACTCTTTCAACAAAATGACGAACAACTACTTCCCCCTCTGCAAATTGTGGTAAATCCATTCTTACAATAGCAGCTCTATGAGTTTGCTTTGTTTGTCTAATCAAAATAGGAAACTTATTCCATTTCAATGAATTTAAATTATTAATTATCAATTTCTGATAATTTGTCAAATCTAAATTAAAATCTTGTACTTTACCTTCCAAATTAACTAAACTTAAAGATAAATCAGTAGTTAATGGTGTACTTTCAGTAATTTCAATTGATTCCTTTGCATTTGTTCTACCAGAATGGTAATTCTTGTAACTATCACTATTCATTGCTTCAAATATAGATTCAACAAATGAATCAGTGGTATCTTTAAACGAACTACTGATATCAGACTCTAAATCATATAAAGCTGAATGATCATGATCATGTAAATATTTAAGATCATTAGATTTTAAGAAATTTCCAACTCTTTTAGGATTTACAATAATTTTCCAAATTGAATTACCCATCATCCAAATTGCCCAAATTGGTGAAATAATTATACCTTGAATTAAAACCTTAACCCAATTGAGTTTCCTAAAAAATGAATTCTTCCCCTTTTCTAAAGTAGTCGGAGCTTCACTCATTTCAAACTTGATAGGTTTAGTGATATCAATCACATTTGGTTCATAACCTTCAATGAAACCTAATGAATAAGCACTTGCATTTTGGTTTACCATTGATTGGAATGGATCTTGAAGTGAAATAGCTGAAGTAAAATATGCCGTACGTTTATCATTCAAAACATTCCCATAAAGATTTCTAACAGAAAAACAATTTAAACCTTTAATAAATTCAGATCTTGGATCTGCCATCCAAACCAAAAGTGGTAATCTATCATTAGTACCATCAGCTAAAAATAACTGTGAACCAGTTTGAGCTAAGATATAGGGAACGCAAAAATTGAAAATTCTGTTCCCCCAACTTGAGCCCGGATTCAATGAACCTACATGAGGACTACAGAAAGTAGTAAAACTAACAGGTTCAATATCTTTAAAAAACCCTTGGGAGTATAAATAACCGACAGCGTAACGAGAAATTAAACCCCCTAAAGAATAACCAATAATTGATAATTTTACAACCTTATCGTTCTCCACGGTTAAATGATCTGTCTCAGCTAAAATTTCATCACAAATTCTTTTCCCATTAACATCAATCCCATCGTAAGTTAAGAATCCTGAATGTGAGCCAGTCACATAACACTTGATTTTATCAGCCAGATCACTTTTTTTTGATTCAATTTGTGATTTAAGATAATTCATATGATCGGGTGTACCCCAAAGACTATTTTTTTGTTAGTAAACGAAAAGAACTCAATGCAAGAAGAAAAATAAATACACATATAAAAGATTAAACTGTATAACGTTAGGACTTAAATGACCCTATTTTGGACTGATCTGGACTTCTATTACATACCCATGAACTAAGACTACTAAGTGATAATTTACCATCCTGTGATATTAAAAATCGCATTTTATTTACAAGTCTCTATACACTATATAATATAAATTTTTCCACATTTTCATGGGATCGGAATTTGGTGCAAAAAGTTTAAACTAAAAATTTAGATAATAATACTGAAGTAGCAGCATTAACATTCATAGAATCGACAATATGCATACCATCATTACGGTTTTTATCAATTTTGACAATGTAATCAGATAATGATTTAATATTGGTTCTAACACCGTCTCCTTCACTACCTAAAACAAGTAAAATTGGTGATTCATCAAGTAATCTTGATAAATCATTTACTTCTATTTTTTTTTCACCAGATTGTAAATCTGTAGACACTATTCTCCAAGGAGTAGACTCTTGGGTTTTCCTTAAGAATTTCAAAGCACTGGAAATTTCATATATTTCCATAAGATCTAAAGCTCCAGCACTAGCTTTGGATGCAGCAGGTCCTAATCTTGCGTTATTATGGCTTGGAGTAATAACGAAATCAACTCCTAAGTAGTAAGCTGAACGGATAATGGCCCCAACATTTTGAGGATCAGTGATTCCATCTAAGTAAAGTGCAAATGGGAATTTACCATTCTCGCTATTAGTTCTTGCTACTGACTTTTCAATGACTTCAATTTTCCCAAATTCATTCTCCACCACTAATTCATAACTAGATTCAGATTCATTAACATTAGAAAGACTGACTAATTTAGGAATTTCAAGTTTTCTAGTTTCTAAAACAACACCATTATGAACACTATTCTCAGTCAAAATATTTAAATCGTTTTTACTATTTCTAGTCTCTATTCTTATACCCAACTTAGTTGCTAGTGACATTATTTCTTGGGTTCTTTCTTTAGGGTTATGGATGAAAAGTCTGTTATACAGGTACCTTTTATTAGCTTTCAAAGCAGATAAAACAGAATAAGTTCCATAGACATATTCATACATGCTTGATTTATACAAAGGTTCCCTTTCTGGGTCAACTTCCCTAACAGGGCGAGGGCGGTTAAACCTTGATTCTTGTTCTGGTGAACTTCTTCTAGTTTCAGCTTTCAAACTTTTATATCTTCTTTCTCTTTCTACTTTCTTCTTCAACAGTTCTTTATGCTCATCTGGTAAAAAACTATATTTCCTCTTGAAAAATTGATCCTTATCCATACCCTTTTTTTCCCATATTTTGGCTTTAGGTCTTGATGGTTCTGGGAAGAACTTATCGATAGATTTTCTTTTCTCGAAAACTTGTCTAGAAGCTCTATTTAACAACCTCAGTATTCTAAACATTGTGATAGTAGAATTTATCGCAAAAATTTTGAGATGGATCTGGAGAATCATATATACAAATATTAAATACTTAAATAAATAAAGAAGTTTTTATGGATCCATAAATAAAGTCGTCATTATCGACTCTTTTACGGATATTATTATGGCAAATATATAGTTTAAAACAAAACACCTTTAGTACTTGGAACTTCATCAGTACCATTACTTGAAATAGCTTCTTTAAGAGCAACAGCTAAAGCTTTGAAAGCACTCTCAGCTCTATGATGATCATTAAAACCTCTTAAACAATCTACATGTAATGTTATACCAGCACCTTGAGCAAAACTTTCCAAAACATGAGGAATCATTTCACAAGATAAGTCACCAATTTTTTCTCTTTTTAAGCCTAATTCAATGACTGCATATGGTCTATTTGATAAGTCAACAACAGCTCTACTTAAAGCTTCATCCAATGGTGCAAACCCAGTACCGAATCTCTTGACACCTCTAACTTGACCAAGAGCTTTATGGAAAGCTAAACCAAGAGTAATAGCTACATCTTCAGCAGTATGATGATCGTCAATATGTAAATCACCAATACATTCAATTAATAAGGACCAACCGGAGTGTTTAGCTAAGGCATGTAACATATGGTCCAAGAAACCAATTCCAGTTTGGATATTAATAGTTTGAGATGATGAAGATTGAGTAGCATGTTCATCTACTGGTTTATCTTTGAATATTGATTGTTCAAAGGCTAAAAATCCTCCGTCCAATGAAATTGCAATTTGGATCTTAGTTTCATTGGTGTTTCTTTGAAAAGTAGCAGTTCTAGCCATCTTATTGTTAGTTTAACTGTAAAGTCTAATATTTCTAAGTTTTTATTGTCCTAAAGGCAATTTGAAGAAATCTTCCACTGAGGTCTCTGATATACTAATTTTTACCGCGCTAAATTACATTTTACTGTCGATATAGATCAGATCTAGTGGTAAACACATTATTTACCAACTGGTGATTTCTTAGAAAATCATCAAGCCATACGAATCTATAGAGATTCAACTAGTGAACGACCTAAATACCGTCAGCTAAAGAAAGTTGCAGGAAGAATTGAATTAAAAGTGAGCGCATTTTGCAAGGAGGATGAGTAGCATAGCTTTGTATAAAAGAACTGAAGTAATCGGTAGAGGTAAATTCGGTATTGTTTATAAAGGATATAATAAACAAACAAAACAAGTTGTTGCCATCAAAGTTTTAAATTTAGATACACAAGAAGATGAAGTTGCAGATGTTCAACAAGAAGTTCAATTTTTAGCAGAATTAAAAAATGTGCCCAACGTCACACATTACTATGGGTCTATTTTAAATGATACGAAACTTTGGATCATCATGGATTATTGTGGTGGAGGTTCAGTTAGAACGCTATTAAGAGCTGGTGTTTTTGAAGAGAAATATATCGCAGTTATTACAAGAGAATTATTAATTGGATTATCAGCAGTTCATAAATTAGGTGTTATTCATCGTGATTTGAAGGCTGCAAATGTTTTAATTTCTAAAGAAGGGAATGTTCAATTATGTGATTTTGGAGTTGCTGCTAAAATAACTGCAAATTCAATTAAAAGAACAACAATGGCAGGTACTCCTTATTGGATGGCACCTGAAGTTATTAGAGAAGGTGATACATATAATTCTAAAGCGGATATTTGGTCATTGGGTATTACTTTATATGAAATAGCTACTGGTGATCCACCATATTCAGATAAAGATGCTATGTGGGCAATGCAATTGATTTCTAAACTGACACCTCCGAGATTGGAAGGTAGAGATTATTCACCAAGTTTAAAAGAAGCTATTGCTTTATGTCTTGATGAAAGTCCAGAAGAAAGACCTCTGGCTGATGACCTTTTGAAATGTAAATTAATCAAATTTTATAAAAATCATCCAACTTATATTTTAAAAGAAGTTATAACTAGATATTTATTATGGAGAGATAATAACGATAAACGTAGAGATTCAATAGCATTCATAAGTTTAGAAAATGATTTAAACGATGGCATAGGCGGTAATGGTGGTCCAAATAACCAACAATATTCTAATGAGGAAGATAATTTACAAGTTAAATGGGATTTTGATTCATTAAGTAGTAGAGAATATATCATTGAAAATGATATTGATTTGAATCAAGTAGATGATAAATTAGATGCAACATATGATATGAATGATTATGGAGAATATCAAACACAACCAACTTTAAAACATGGGAATATGACATTGAACGCAAATACAGCTGGAAATACAATAATTAATAGGAATAATTCAACAATTAACACAAATCCAACTACAAGGAATAATCTGTTTTCACAGACAAATCTTAGTTCCACGATGAATGGTGGTTCATCGGCAAATATAGCATCATCAAATTCTTCGAATATTCCAAAATCTTTACAAAGTTTATTTGAGGAGTCACCTGAGATTTCAGCACAACAATTATCTAGTATCCCCAATACTTTTGAACTACCTCCCCTTGGAATTGGTTCTAATATGAATGAAACTAGAATGGAATCGTCACCAACTATTGAAATTCCAGATATTGATGACCTTTCAAATATGTCATCAGTTAGTACGTTGAATACTACTTCCACGCAACCACATTTAGCCAAACCACCAACATTATATCATTCTCAAAGTGCATCAGGTAATCTTGAAACAAGATTCAATAACTCTAGTAGCTTGAATTCTGCAGCTTTAGGATCTACAACAATGGGTACCCAAAATAGACCTAGAAAGAAAACTATTTCGAATTCATATGGAAGTAATACATCATCACAGTTTGGTACTTCAAATAATAACACGGCGCATAACACGTTGAATAATCATGGGAATAATAATACATCATCAAACCAATTGAATTATCATACCCCTCATACTCCTCCATATTCAAATAATGTTAATACCTCACCATCACCAAAACCACCATCAACCGCAAATTTCGGTACAATGAGTAATGGATCACCTTCTAAATCAATGAAAGCATTACAAACAAATTCAAACCCATTGCTTCAACCTATCAACTTCAAAGCTGATCAATCCAGTCAAGGTAATTCAGTATCTAATACTCCAAATGAAGTTCCAAGTATTCCATCAATGAATCAAGTCACATTACCTAAGATGAAATCAAGACCTGGTCTTCATATTCAGATGCCAACACCAAATAATTCAAGTTCCCTTTCTGCATTAACTAATAACTTTGAAGAACCTGAAGTGAATCAATTTGGTGTTAAAACTGCTCAAGTTGGTGGTCTTTCAATGACCCCAGTGACTGAAAAAGATGCATTCATGGATTCTAGTGCAAATACCAACACCGGATCTACTTGGACAAGTAATTTCATTTCAGCTGTGGACGAAAAGGTAAGTACTCCACAATTCAGAGAAAGAGCAACTTCATTATCAACTTCCAATAGAGCACATTTACCACAAAGGAAAATGACTGCACCAGCAATCCAAACACCAAGTAATTTATCCATTTCAAAACAATTAGGATCAAGTTTATCACCTTCAAATTTCAACAAGATCAGATTTCCCAACATACCGAATATAAACAGCGATTTATTCCTTGATTCCACACCAAAACTGAAATTGGTCAGTGAGTTGGATAACATGATAAGATTATTCAATGTAGGTTTAGAAGCATTGGAAGATCAACTATAAATAGAATTTATGATAATAAATAGGTAGAATGGAAATAGAATACGCATTTCAACTCATTTCGCGTTCTCTAATTATCTTTAACTCTCAATCAGTGAAGAAAAAAAATATCTACACATTAAATCTTAAAACTTCCAAATATGCCTCCAAGGATTAGGAGAAGGATCACCACTGCAAAGAGGGAGGAGATAGAGAAGGAGCAAGAGGCTATCTCAAGATCTATCGTTAGACCTTTCGATAACGTTTCTGGGCTTCCTGTTTCTTATGGTCAACCCGCATATGGGACTTCTGATGAAGTTTTAAAGAATCCATTAACTGTGAAGGATTCAGGGATCTTGTACCGTTCATTGATGAAGTCACGTAACGCATACATCAACCTGGCTCCCATGTTTCAATTGTATTGGGTGAAACAGAGTCTTTATTCTCGTAAAATTCAAGCTGATCGAGCTGAAAATATTGATAGAATTCCTGTTTTAGGTACTGAAATTAATGCTAGGGATGTAATGGTTAAACTTAGTGATTGTGGTCTTACCATTGGTCCCCATTCATTTGAAATTAGATTATTTATCGTTAAAGATGAAAGATCTGAACCAAAAAAGGTGGAAGAGCAAGAGGTTAAATTAGAGTCGAGTCCTCCACCATCAGCTATTACTTCTACTACTGAGGTCCCAGCCTCTGATGGGGCAATTATTCATGATGATTTAGATATAATTAAAGATTCAGATATTGAAAAGTTGACTAATACAAATGAGAAATCAGACGAAGTTCCAAAAGAACCAGAAACAGAGGAAGATAAGAAAGTTGAAGATACTGAACAGCCAGATGTAATAAAAGAAACTTCTGTCGAACCAACTTCTAAAGTCGCTGAGGATTCAAAGGAAGATTCAAAAGAAGACCCAAAGGAGGATTCAAAAGAAGAATCAAAGGAAGATTCCAAATTGGAAGAAGGAACACCAGATCCAGCTATGGATACTCTGCAAGCAGATATTCCAGATACTTCAACTATCGACCCAAATACTTCAACCACGGCACCTGCAACTACCAATGACCCACCAAAGAAAAAGAAATACGACCCATCAGACTTAGAATCACCAATAAATCAACTTATGATTCTGAATTTAAGAGCAATAGCTAAGATTGATGCTAATGTAAGTAAATTGATTGATGAAGTTTCTAATGGGACACAAACAGTTGAGCAATATCATATGTTCCAAGGATATGTTGCTAGAGCTAGAGAAATGGGTCCTCCACCTCATCCTTTTTTGTTACCTGGATTTCAAATAGATCCATTCCAACCACTTAGAGTTAAAAGATTAATTAAAGAATTAAGACAAATCAGAGATAGTACTATGTTTACATCTAATATGGCCAAAGATCAAAGATTAACAGCATTTCAAGAAAAATATCTTTTAGATGCAACTTTATTATTTGAATTTGTTGATAATGCTAATGTTAGGTATAGGATTCCAAGAAATGCTATAACTGAAGTATTACCTTCACAGAATTCAGGAGAAGATCGTGATATTTTAATAAGTTTCCTTTGGATTCATAATCAAAAAGAGTTGGATAGATATAATAATCAATTATCTGAATATAACAAGAAAATTGAAGAAAGAGAGAAGAAATTAAAAGAAGCAGAAGAAGCGGAAGAAGAAAAGAAACGTAAGATGGAAGAAAGTAATCAAGATAAATCAGAATCTGAAATTATTGCCTCGGATACTACTACTACTGAAATAATTGAAATCAAGGAAGAAAGTTCAAGACCAAATAGTAGATCATCAAGAAATAGAAGAAGACCACCTCCACCTCCGAAGAAAAAGAAAGTAGTAGCTGAAAAAGAATTAACTCCGCCACTTGAACCAGACTACAAATTCACACCTGTTTCTTTTGTGTTGCATGATATACCTGTGAAATTTGTACCAATAATAACAAATAGTGTAATCAAAGCGGATGACGCTAGGAAATATATGTCAAATATTATTGAAAAGGGTACTAGAACATCAGGTTTTTACCTTTGGTACCAAGTTGATGGTAAACTTGATGATGAATTGGCTGAAAATGTAAGAACTGAACTTGTTAATGAAGAAAAGAAAATGACTGGTTTAGTCTATAGTTCTACACCATCAACTGTACCAGTAAAGAAGAGGAAAATCATGAACATTGGTCAACCATTATCTAGTAGTGGTAGTTTAAACTGAAGTTTTTCTATTGATACTTAATTCGATTGTATATTAGCTTTTAAGGAGAGTTGTCCTGTTATGTAATATTATTTATATACATGTATATATTTACAAGAATCATAAATTAAAATGATGATCTATTTTTTTTTCTTTTCTAATGTATTTTTTTAATTTTCTTTATCATCTGAAGCTGGACGATCTTGAACAATACTTAATAATTGTGAAAATTGCTCTAAATCTTTAGCTTTCATTTGTGAATTAGCTGAAAAATCAGTATCATATAAAGATGCAGAGTCGGTATCATTTGCAAATTTACTAGATAAAACACCATTAGTACTTATTTTAACTTTCCCACCACCAACAACTTCAGCCTTTGTAATCATAAATGGAAGAACAAATTGTCTTTGAGTTTTACCTGGGTAATTAGAAATATAATTATGTTGTAAAGAACTTTTGGAACTTACGTCAGCAACGAACCCGCTAATGGCTGCTTCTTTAATATCAACCATTCTACCATGAGCAAGAGTGCCTTGTTTGAAACCATTTGGAGTATTTGAAACTCTACCCTTTAATAAATATGAGAAACCACCAGTACCCTCTATGTTATTATTTCCCCTTTTCATGAAAGAATATTTACCCTTTTTAATATTAGTAGTTTTTAAGAATTCTTCAACTTTTTGTTTTATATTAAAAGTTGAATTTGAAAGAATTATATTTGGATATTTTTGAAGTAAAAATTGTCTAAAGTCTTTATACACATTTGGATTTTTCTTCAAAATACGTTTTATTTGACTAATATTACCTGTTGGGCTAACATTGAATAAATAACTAAGTAATTCCATTTGATCATTAGATTCTTTTACTGTATTAACATTTTTATTTGATTCACTTGGGAAAAGTGGATTTTCAGAATCAGTATTAACAGGTAATTCTAATTCTTGGAATTTTTTACGTTGGTATAATGATGAAGAATATTTTTCAACATCTGGCATACCTGCTTTATTATCTATATTGTTAAATACTAAATGGCTTGATCCAAAATGCTTTGGTAAAGTAGTTTTCATACCATAATTTGACCTATTTGCACTTGCCCTTGGTGTATAAATGATTTGATGGGTAGGTCCATACATGTCGGATCTTAAATTCTTCAGTAATGGTTTAGCTACTTGTGCTAACCTGGAATTTTTGAAAAGGTGAAACAATTCTTGTCTTTCCATATTGAACTATTTGATGAAAATTTTCATCGATTGAGATTTGATATTATGCGAGAGTTTTTGGGTCTGGGGACACGACTCCTTAAGTATGGGGAGAATTTGAAGACTTACAATTCCTGTTATTCAAAAGTGGAAAATAGGTGTAACTGTTGTATAGTGGTATAAGGGAGCATATAATTATGAGGGTGTATAAATAGGTATAAATAGACGAAGAAAAAAATCATCATAAAGTTCATTAAAAATACTAAATACAATACTTAACCAGCGTAAGAAAAGGATATACCAAATTTATTAAATTCAGGTAAATTAGTAAGTGGATTAAAAGAAACTTTAGCACCAGCACTAACTAAGAAATCTTTAACTCTACCTTCCCATAAAAATTTAACAATTCGATCATTGAGACTTGTTGATACTTTTACAACACTTGAGAACTCACTTTCATTAACTAAATTTTGGAAAGCTGTCAGAACTGATTCTCTATGAGTATGATTTTTATGTGAATTTATATGTGAATGGTCAAACTGTCCATGACGATGTGGGTGTAAATGTGAATGCGAGTGTGAATGTGAATTTGGTTGTAAATACAAAGAATCTTGAGGAGAATTTGGTCCTTGTAAATCATCTTCAAGAATTTGTGGATGAGTTGGAATTAATGGATTAATGTCTGGAAATGAAATTGGTTCCATTGCCTTTTTGGAATAATTAAAAACTTCTAAACCTAATGAAAGATTACTCGAATATGAATAAAGATTAAAATCATATTTTGAACTACATGTTGATGCAACTGAAGTCTTGACAGTGTAAGTCATCGACATTTGTCCTAAAATAGGATTACATGCTAATGTCATACTTAAAGGTTTACCAGTATTTGTAGATCTTGTTGAATACCTTATAGCAGTGGAAAAACCTGGACTTAAAGTCATAGCAGCGTACCATAATTCCATTCCACAAGATAATAAAGAATTATCAAGTTTTGGAAGTATTGGTAAATGTTGTAAATTTTTTGTTTTATTTCTAAAATCTTGAAGAAGTGTACTATTTCCAAAATTATATAAACATCTAAATCCTAATAAAGATTCATTAGTTGAATAAACAAATTCTCTCGAGAATTTTGGTGTATTAGTTTGTAAATACATAATCATTGTACCATTCTTTGATAAATTTGGATTACTTATTGATTTTATAAGAATTTGAGTTTGTGATGATAATTGTTTGATGATCATTGATTCAAGTGCTGAACCGGGGAAATACATTCTTCCATATAATAAAACATTATTATTACCATATTGATTTTTGGTATTATTAAACTTGTCCCCCTCATTATTACTATTACTATTATTTATTAAACCTGGTTCAATTACTTTAAACCCAGAAATTGCTTCTTGAAGTGATATGCTTTTCGTTCCTACGGTATTCCTTAAAGGTAAAGAACTATATAAATATGATAATGACCCATTGATAGAATTATAATTTGACAAGGTAAAACTAGAAGCCAGATAATCACTTGCCTTTGAAGCAATGTCTACTTTTGCACCATTTGGAATTGGGAAATCCAATATCGATTGAGAACTCGATGTAATGTTCGGGAATATGTTATCCTCTTGCCAATTCGTTGACTTATAGAAACATTTCTGGAGGTATTCCATATATGTATACATTTAAAACACTGATGGATGAAAATTCGAGTGAAAGTCTCAGAGGGAAAATCAAAAAAAAAAATTGTTATGCATTTGTAAAATGGTGTTCTAAATATTCTTTAAATCATTAAGAGATTCCACTAAATTGTCAATCTCAGCAAAGTCTTTACGGAAGAAATCAGTCTTTTGTTTGGTTGTCTTTTTATTTCCATAATCAAATGTATCTTCATCGGTGAAATAGAATATTAAAAATTCAATTATTTTAAAATTAAGTACTTGCTGATCATTTGATGGAGTATTCTTTGACAGTGTTTGAAATTGTGATAAATTTAATTTATTTATAACTATTGAACAACCATTTGAATCTTCAAAAACTCTAAAATTTTCAAGATTTTTTAATAAAATATGTAATAATAATGAAATAAATGCAATTGTTATATTAATCTTATCCAGATCAATAAATTGTAAAATTTTTGACATTTCATATTTAGAATTAAATAAAGTTCTAGAAAATGGATGAATTAATAAAATTCCTTGTAATAATCTTGTAAATTTATTAATTATTTCAATATTAATTTCATTAATCTCTTTTAATAAAATATCATTACATCCAATCATTTTCAGTGCAATATTATAACGGAAATTATCTTGAAGTTTAATAAACTTACCTAATTTACCTGTTTTAACTGACAGATTAATTTGTTGTTGAATTTGTGGTACAATTGAAATCATTAAATTCTCCAATTGATCTAAACCATCAACCATACTCTGTCGCGTCTTTACATTAAACTTATTATTTATCAGTAATATCGTTGTTTCCATATCTTCTACTGATTGTCCCATCTTCACTTTAATGTCTTCTACTAATTTCAATTCACGTTACCTTACACACTGCTAATAAATCTTTATAAGTGTTAGGGAAAAAGTGAAAATACCCAAATTTAGATCACAATACGTTTTGGTTGTCAAACGTAAATAAACTTTCGCACTGGGACTTTTTTTTTGTTTCATGTTTGCATAAGCATACCCTTTTACTTCATACCACATTATCTTTAAAAATTAACAGCATTACAATCCTTTAATTCATATAGTATTATAGAAGGACCGTTTTATCAATAAATATAAATTATCTACTATATCCACCAAAAAAATTTGGGTATTTTTATACAGTCAATAGAACATCTTATAGCCTGGTTTTGTAAAAATGGTAGAGAGTACAACGTTTCAGATAATGTTGGGTTGTTTTGTGGCAGTTGTTTCATCGGCTATTCAATCGTTTGGTATAACTTTACAAAGGAAATCACATATATTACCAATACCTTCGTCAGACTTTTCCAATTCAAATAATAATCATATTTCAAATCATCATGCATATCAAAAATATAAACGAAATATGTGGTTATTAGGTTTTTCATTATTTATTGTAGCTAATATTTTAGGATCTTTAATTCAAATTACAACTTTACCATTAATTATACTATCTCCTTTACAAAGTATTGGTTTAATATTTAATAGTTTATTAAGTTGTTTATTATTAGGTGAAACGTTTACATTTAAATTAGGTTTTGGGACTTTTGTTATTGCAATTGGTGCATTTTTTATTGCTTATAATGGTAATGCAACTCCTTTACCTCCACCAAATGATAGTAATTCAAATGAAAGATTTGAAATTATATTGAAAAAACTTTTAAGACCAGGTTTTCTTTCATGGTTTATTTGTACATTTTTATTTGTTATATTACTTTTATTAATTAATTTTATAATAAGTTATAAACGTCAACAATTAAAAGAAAAATTAAAACAAAGGAAAAGGAAAAGTAAATCAATTATACGATATTTAGAAAAATTAAAATTTATTAAAGGTATAAATTTTGGTTTAATATCTGGGACTTTAACGGCTCATACATTTTTATTTGCAAAATCTTTAATTGATGTAATTGTTGAAACTATTTTAAATGAAAAACATAATTTAACTCAAATATTAACATCAACAAATATAACTCCATATTTATTATTATTATTTATGTTTGCAATTGTTGGATGTCAAGTTACAGCTTTTAATTTAGCATTATCACAAATTTCAACTTCAATTCTTTATCCATTATGTTTTTTAGTTTATAATATGATGAATTTAATTAATGATTTAATTTTTAATTCGTTAATATCAAGTCATAGAATGACTTTAGGTCAATTAATTTGGGTTATTATTGGTTTAATGGGTGTCCTTTTAGGTGTTGTTTTAATTAGTTGGGATGGTGCAATGAATAATGGAAATAATAATAATAATAGTAATAACTTAAATTTAAATTCAGGTGTAATTGAAGAAGATTACCTTTTCCATAACAAATTCCCATATTTTGATAATATAGGAGTTGATATTGAATCAGATGAGAGTTTAAATTTATTAAATAATTCTTTTGAATTAGAGACAAGTTATGGTTCAGAAACTTATTCAAGTGGTGATACTTTACAAACTTTCCCAACAAGAAAGAAATCAAAGAGAATTACATCATTTGAACAAAAACAATTACTTCATCTGTTGAATTTCTAGATATTATCCTCCCCATAAACACATAAAAGTTTCATAATTGTATAATAGCCTTTTTTTTTGTATTAAATGCATATTTTTTTAGAAAAAATTCAGCTTATTAGCAGCCCTTAATGAGAGCAAGAGAGGCCATTGATTTCCACTGCAATTAATAATTCGTTATAATTCTTTTTACCAATGAATGGAATTGAGATATGGAATATTATGCGCGAGTGTTATCTCTTATCACTGGAAATCTTTGTCCAAATTCCCGCCTGCTTAAACTTATTTAAAGACACTTAAATACGCTTAAACACATTAACCAACATAAAAAACCAGGATGGAAAAGATTTCAAATACTTCAATGGGTAAACCAGAAACCCACCTTTCACCAGCTTTCACTTTCAATGGTTTAGTCTTCACTTCAGGAAGTGTAGGTACTGATAATGATGGGAAAGTAAGTGAATCGGTTGTAGAACAAACTCACCAAGCCATTAAGAATTTAGAAGAAGTTTTAATTGCTTCTGGTTCATCATTAAAAGATGTTATGAAAGTTTTATTATTTATTGCTGATGGTGATGATTCTGGTAAAATTAATGAAGTTTATAAGCAATATTTCCCGCATGCTCCTGCTAGATCTTGTGTTATTGTTAAGTTTCCTAATGCTCAATTAAAAGTTGAATTAGAATGTGTAGCAGTTAAATCAGCCGTTTAATAGACGTTTTTCTAGATATCTTTTTTCTTGAATTTTTTCCTTGATTATAAACCCCAAAACTAGTCATGCAAGGGATTGGACTCTATTAATCTCTAAAAATCGTATTCACATCCAATTCCAATCCAAAACCGTTCTCAAATCATCATCAACTCCATTCCATACAACTTCTTCTAACCATCTCTAAATGAAAAATCCTCATCGCGAAGTAGACTTCCAGTGTTTAATGAACCAGAATATATTTAATCGACAGCCGTCGATAGTAGTCTATAAGAACTTCGATGAGTTGATAGTCTTAAAGGATTGGTTCTATAATTTCGATGAAACAAGGGATCTACGGAAAAGAGGTGTTGATAGAGTCAAAGCTTTAAGTTCAAGAGGTAGATTACCCCATTGCATTGAATCAACTTCATTCTTAACCTCCATTTGCTTAAGTGATCCACACTTTTCTACATCCACTTCAGAATCAGAAAGGGTTGCACTCGATATCAATATCGATTCAAATGTTTTACAATTATCTTATTCAATGGCCATAGTTAGATTTGTAAATGGTTTATTAGATAGAAGACAAAATTCCGAATATGCAATCCCATTATATAGTTTAGCCAAAATGGCTAATCTACCTAGTTTCTTTGTTGAGTTGAGACATATGGCAACACATGAAAAGCTCCCAAGTTTGATGATGCTTAGAATTGCTGTTAAACATGCATTAAATTGGTTATTCGATAATTACTGGGATAAAATTGATACTTTAGATAATGATGATGATATTGAAGAGGATGAGTTGGTCCAAAGAGATACTGATTTAATTACGAAAGTTGTAGAAGAAGTAAAACAATATGAAGATGTAATTATTTCCAATTTAAAAATATATAGGAAAATACGAAAGAAGGATATGGATTTTATTTATAAATTTGGGAATTCAACTGAGACGGGACAAAAATATTGGAAAGCTGTTAAAAGCATTAAAAGATGTGTTGATTCACAAGGATTTGGAGTATTTTGTAAACTTTTAATATTTCGTGATTTCATAATAAGACCAAAAGATTATAATGAGAAATACTGTAAATTATTAGGTAAGTTATATGAACCACTTTTCCAAGAATTTGGTTTAGTTTTTAAAAACCAATTACTTACAAGTTTAATAGATTGTTTTAGAGAGAAATCAATTGTAGATGAGAAGATTAGTAAGAAATTAAATTTTGAATTGAATGATGATGAGGAAAAACAAGTAATATTTTGGATAGGTCATTTATCACAAGGTTTTATAGATCTAACTAATCTGAAAAAGTTCAAATCAAGTACTTCGCCGTTCAATTCACCTGAATTTTTGAAATCGATAATAGAAAAAATTGATACAACAAAAGTTGAACCGAGATTACAAATCCTTAAAACCATCCAAGATCTCGAGTTCACACAATCCATTAAATCAAAGATAAAATCCACTGTGGATTCATTGGAAAGAGATCTTAAACTTAAACAATATGAAGATGTAAAGTCATTAGATTCTATCATAGGTGAACAAGGTGAAACAGAAGAAGAAGACTCGGAACCAGCTCAAAAGAAACAAAAATTTGAAAACCAGCATTTCTTATTCGATTCCCATCCGGACTGGCTACCAACTCCATTTGGAACACTTGTATAGCATTTATAAACAATTCAAATTATGATATCATTCTCTCTGGTTAGGTACCAAAATCCGCATTTCTTTATCTAATCGAAACCACAATACAAAATCTCAAAGGAGACGGTCTACTAAAAATACTTGTGTGATCCTAATTTTCTTGATTTATTATACAAAATAAACATCACATAGTTCCAAATATATACTATGAGTCCACAGTGGCTACCTCAGAATATACAGAAGCGTCTTCTTCTATATGTTTTACAGCAATTATCCCTATTTTCGGAGATTGATTTACCAAATTTAGAAGAAGTATCATTAAATAATATCCATTTGAAAGATGTATCAATTGATCCAGAGAAAGTTGGAAAGTTGCCAGGTTGTAATTTAAGGTATGGACAAGTCGGGAACTTGGAATTGAATGGTGGAGTTATGGGTGGGGTTAATATTGAAGCAAGTGATATCGATATTGTTATAGCGCCAAACTTGGATATTAATGAAGATTTAAGTAAAAGTGTACAACATCTGATATTTCAAAGTACAGCTGATTTAGCTAATTCTATAATGATTGATACTCGAGACAATCACGGGAAAAATGGTGAAGAACACGGTAAATATCAAAGTGATGATGATGAGGATTATGAAGAGGATGATAGTAGTAGTAGTAGCAAAACTGGGAGTAATTCATCTTCAAATAAAACTTCAGCTTTAGGTGGCGTTATGCAAAGGGCAGTAGAACTAGCATTACTGAGATTGCAAGTAAAGATTAAAAATCTAAATATAAAATTAGTATCCGAATTAACTGATTTATTAATTGAAGTTGATGAAGCTACATTGAATGTAGTAAATGGTACAAGAATAATAAATGTTAAAGGAATTAGAGTTATCTGTCTAAAACCCGATGTTGATCCAGGTGCAATAGATGAAGAAGATGAAGATACAGAAAAAGAAGAAATAAAGAAGGACAATGAAACAGATGATGATGATGATGAAGGAGATTATGATGATGAGTATGAAGATGTCGATGAAGATGTCGACCCTGCATTACTGAATAGTATGATGTTCACCCATGAAGAAGCTAGTTCTATCTATATGAGTGCAACATCCCAATCATTCAGACAAAGTAAATATGAAACCTCAGAGAATAAATCTAAATTAGAAAAAGTTATAATGTATATAGATGATTTAGATCTCGAATTTGAAGGATTAACTCAAATATCTGAAGTTTCTATTGGTATAAATGAATTGGTTGTTTCAACAAACCCGTTAATTCCTTCAATAATATCAATAATAAATGGCATTTCAAGAGGTTTAAAATTGAAAATGTATAACAAGCGTAAAGCAAATATAAATATGTCAACCACACCTGAATCTAATACCAAACCAACACCAAGTGCAAGTTTAAGGCAACAAGCTTACGCTAATTCAGAATCACAACCTCAAAGAAACGTTAAATTCCCGCAATACGATATTGATGATGATGTTGAAATTGATCCAAATGAAATCCCTAATGATTTTATTACAAATGATGATTCTTTATTTTTTAATAAAATTCATATATCCAATATAATTATTAGTTTAACATCAGCTATATTAATGAATGGGAAATTTGCATCAAAAAACAATTTATTTATTAATTTAAAGAATTTCAATATTAAACAAAAACGTCATGATTTAATATTTGGAGGAATTGAAATATTTAAAATTATTCAAAATATTAATAATATTCCAACTGAATTAGTTAGTTTTGAAAATAAAAAGGAAGAAGTGGATATTAATGGTAATGAAAAGGTTGAACAACCAACGAAGGCAGATATAAGATTTGAAAAATTTACTAAAATATCAAGTGATTTTAAGGGTAATGAATTTACGGTTTTACTTTCTAAATTTTGCAATATTAAATTGAATCCTTATAGTATAAGTGTTTATTTATCATTAATTGAATCAATTGAATCAATTCTGCAAGCTTTTAATGGTTTAATGAATAATTTTGAATCATACAAGCAATTAACTAAAAAACCAATAATTAAAAAGCCTGAATTGGATAATCAAATTATTTTACAAACTGCAAATTGTAAAATTAGTTTAATATTAAATGAATTAACAAGCCTTGATATTAATTTATTGCCTATATCATTCAATTATTTAAATAATGGATTAAAATGTCAAAAAATAAGTGTTGATTTAATTGATATAAGTAATTTTGAAGGGATTAAATCATTTAAAATTGGATGTATTGAAAATATCAATTTGCTAATAAAATTAAAAGAATTTAGGAATTATTTAGTTTCTTCAAATGTTCAACAATTAATTAAAATGAATTCAAGTAATAATATTCGAATATCAAAAATTGAATTTAATTTATCATTAGATCAATTAATTGGAATTATTAAAAATTTCCAAATTTTTGAAACTGAATTAAAAAATTATAGTAATATTATTAATTCCAAAAAGAATCTTTATCATACTAATAAAAGAGGATATGATCTGAAAATAGGTGGTGGATCAATTCAAGCTTCAATGTATAATCCTAAAAGATTAAGAAAAAGAGTTGTAATAAATAATAAATTCACTTGTGATTATCGTTTAAAAATAGATGAATTATTACTCAATTTAACTGATGTTGTTAATTTTGGTAAAATCCTGACAGTAGTTAAGAATACGCAAATTTATAAAGTTAATGGTGATATTCATTTAGTCGTTCAAAGTATATTAAGTGAAAGAAGATTAAATAATATCAATAATACAATTGAAAAAATCATTTATAGTTACAGAGATGATCCAATGATTTTAGGAGTTTTCAGAAATAATGGTGGATTTGAAATTAAATTTTTTAATTTAATTATTGAATATTACACATATTGGCAAAAATTATTTAGTGATGATTCAGAAATTAAAAGTCAACAAGATAATGATCAAAATTCTAGTAATGAAATTATTAAATTAGAACCAGAACCATTTGAATCTGAATTACAATCTAATAATAATAAATCTAATGTTGGTAAGAATAATATGAGATTTCAATTCATAAATTGTTTAATATCTTTAATGCCTTATCAATTACCATGTAAAGCAATCTTAGTAATTAGTCAAATGAATACAGATTTAATAATTGATGGACAAACATATATTAAATCAAGTATTAGAGATTTAAATTTAATGATTATTGATGATATTAAAAATATTCAAGCTTGTAATTTAAAATTAAATATTCTTGATTTATTAAATAAACAAGGATTTTTAAATATTGGTAATATTAATAATTTACATATTGGTATAAATTTTAATTCTGATGAAGAAAAATTAATTGAAAGAGCCAAAATTAATAATTATAATAAATTATCAAAAATTGATATTAAAGTTAATGTTGATGAGATTAATTTAGAAAGTTGTGGAGATTCATTTTATACATTTACACAATTATTAAGTGATTTAAAAATTCCAATTTATTTAGATGATAAAGATAAATTTAAAGTTAAATTAGCTAAAGAAATTAATATCTTGGATGGAATTGAAAATTTAATTTTTGAAAATTTTCAATTAAGTACAGAGAAACGTCCACAAGATAAAGAAAGAAGAGAAAGTGAAACTTTTGATATTGTTGATGATTATAAAGATATGATTAAACATATAGATGATTTGGATTTTGAAGATTCGGAGGATTTACCAAGTATTGAAAATGAAATCATTAAAGAAGAAGTAATATTCGAATCAAAAAAATTAAATGTTGATGATAATTATTTTGATAAAAGTAGAAATAATGAACAAAATGAAATTAATCCTGCAAGTATAAATATCAATGTGAGTAAATTGAATTTATATATGTATGATGGGTATGATTGGAAAGAAACTAGAAAGATTATTAGAGGTGTAGTTAAAAAAGTTGAGCAAGAATCATTTGAAGATGAAATCAACGATCAAGATCAAGATCAAGATCAAGATCAAGATCAAGATACAAAAGATGAAGATGATAATGAGGAAACTTTGGAAGTTATTGAAGAAACTTTATTTCAATCTATACATGTTACGTTTCCTAGGGGGATTAATCCAAATGATTTAACTACAAATATTAATAAACAAGTTAATGAAGAGAATATTGAAAGTAATGGATATAAAGATTTAAAATTAAGAAGATCTAAAAAATATAAAATGTTAATAGCATTAGATTCAATTGATATGAATATAAATATATTAAGTTTAGGAGATCCATCAATTGGAAATGATCAAAACAATAAAGATTATGAAGTTTTAAATGAAATTGAATTAGTTGTTGATCTTTTAACTATTTATGATAATTTAATTAATTCAACATGGAATAAATATTTAAGTTATATGACAAGTATTGGAGAAAAGGAAATTGGTAAAAATATGATTAAATTTAATTTAATCAATTTAAGAACACCTAAAGATTTAAATTTTAATGAAAGTATTATAAAATTATCATTATTACCAGTTAGATTATTTATTGATCAAGATACTAATGAATTTTTAATTAGATTTTTTAAATTTAATGATTCAAGATTTAATTTACCAAAAGTTGATGAAGAAATTTATATTAAAAAATTTATAATGAATAATTCATTTAAATTTAAAATTGATTATAAACCTAAAAAAATTAATTTAACAGGTATTAAAAATGGAGAATTTAATCAATTATTAAATTTAATTAGTATTAATGGATTAACAATTAATTTAAATTCTATTAAAATATATGGAATTAAAGGTATTGAACAATTATTTGTAAAATTATTTGAACATTGGTTACCAAATATTCAAAATACTCAATTAATTAATTTAATTAATGGTATTGAAATTTTTAAACCAATTATTAATATAAGTGAATCCTTTAAAGATATATTTGATATTAATTTAAATGATACAAATTATTATAAAAAATTAAATAAGCAAAGTAAAAATTTTTTAAAAATTACAAGTTTTGAATTATTAAGATTAGGTTATAGATTAACAAATGGTACACAAAATTTATTAGAACAAGGAGAAGAAATTTTAGGTGGAATTGGATCAAAATCAAGAAAAAATTATATTGATTATGGGAAAGAAGATGATAATAATGGGAAAATGAATGGTAAAAAGAATAAAAAGAATAAATTAAATGAACTGGAAGATTTACTTGAAAATTCTGTAAGATTAAATCAATCTACATTAATTGAAAGTAATATCTATAATAGTAATAAGAAATATTCAGAAATTGAAGATAAAGATGATATTGATGATGAAGAAGATAATTTAAAAATGAGAGTGAAAAGTTTTAGATATTCTGATGGAGAAGTGGAAGATTATGATGATGATTATGATGAAGATGATGAAGATGATGAAATTGAAGAAACTAAATTAATTAGTCTTTATTCAAATCAACCAAAAAATTTTAAGCAAGGAATTAATTATAGTTTTAAATCATTAAATAAAAATTATAATTTAACGAAAAAGGAATTTTTAAAATTAATTGAAAGTTTTAATCAACTGGATAATTATGAAGATTCAATAAAGATAATATTAAAGAAATCACCTTTGTTGCTAATTAGACCATTAATTGGTACAACTGAAGTAATTTCTAAGACATTAATGGGGATAAGTAATGAACTTAACTCCGTTGATCAAGTTGAATCAAAGGATAAATATAAGTAATCCTATAAAAATATATATCAAATTAGTATTCTCTGTGTATCAAGTAGTAACACACCAAGTCTAAAACCTCCAATTCTAAAACCTCCAATCTTCAATCACCAATCCCGTTTCTGATATCAGACTATCACTTGTATACAAAATTAAATCTATTTCCCCCGCAATATTTATATAACGGTCTCTCTATTGTTTACCTATTTTAGTTTTGATATAAACTCCTAAAATACCTAAATGACCCAGTCCCGTACACCCATAGTAATTATTATATTAAAAATAGAAGACGCAAAGTCTAAACATAACAGACCTTATAAATGAGCTAATAAGCCCATTAAACATCCTAATTAGAAGATTCCAAAAAAAAGAGTTCCCCAATTCACTGTAAAACCATAAAAGTATAAAATATCTACCCAATAATTTACACAGAATAGTAACCAGTCGTGTGATGTTTCCTCGCTCTGTCTTTCTCTTTGTCTTTCCGGTTTGACACATTGCGCAGTGTCAAGGCAGAAAAGAAAGAAAAAATTACTGTTTTAGGAGTAGTGCGTCAAGGCGAATGGGAATTAGTCCGAAACACTATAACGATGGTTTGTATAACTTATGTAAAAAAATATTTGAATAATAAGTTGAAATAATCAATTTGCAATAATCAATTTGGAATAAGACGTTCAGTAACAAACATCTATTATAATACTATATTATATATAGGGTATTAGAACCTTGTGAATTTAGAATAAATAGTCGCACAGAGAAGATTTGGCAGATTACCGTATATACAGAACGGCTAGAAAATATGCCAGGGCTTACATGATGGTATTTCTTTTTTTCCGTTAGTTTTGGGTTTGATGGTGAAGAATTTTCTTGGGAAACTATGATTATTATAATGTAGTTGTAAGGGATGAAGTTGGGGTTGTGTTTGGGGTTGGAGAAGATAAGCTTTCTATCATTTCTTAACTTTTTAAATTCATGTGGTTGAACTAGTTTCTCCGAGCCCTTTTAGTGAGTGGACGTTAAAGTATTGTTATCAAAAAGATAAGCATATACGTTGCAAGTTCTGAATTCTCTTACTAAATATATGGTGTTATACCACGTAAAAAAAAGAGCTTAGATTATCTAAAGGTTTTATAAAACTTAACTTGAAATTTAGGAAACGTTTAACATAAAGATTATCTAAAGACAGGTCTAAGCTTCGCTTAAAGAATATTAATGCCCTTTATTTCATTACTTTCATACCTATCTTTCGTTCCTCCATTCTTATTCGCTGTTTCTATTGATCGTTCCCGTTTCTCTCTCCTTACAACAAAAAAAAGCCATACGGTGATTTTATTTTTTTTTTTGTCTTTCTTTTTGGGGCTTTTATCTCATCTCTTTGCGATAAGTATATTAACTCTCTATTTTGGCTTTTTTTTTTTCTCTTTTTTTTTCTTTCTTCTTCTTCTCTTTCTCTCTTTCTTTCTCTGCCTAACTGTTTTTGAAAAGCTTTATTTATTGAACAAGTATTCTATTATATTGATATAACTAGGAATAACTTGGAATAAGCAAATAAATAAAAATCTAAAGCAGGTAAAAAAAGCAACCAAAAAAAGCACTAGACAGAATGGAACAAGCAAAGTCTATAAAATCAAATAAATCAATTGATTTAGTTGAACCAAATCTTGAAAAAGTAGCTGATGTTGAATTAGATAAACAAATTTCAAATCAACAATATGAAACTACTTCAACTGAAGAAAATTCAAATGAAAATGGTCCAAAAAAATATTCTTTACCATGGTTAAAATCAAAAATCCCATATTATAGACTTTTAATTCATATTATTGTTGGTGCCTTTTTCACTGCTTGGTGGTTGTCAATTGTTATCCAAGATAAACATAGACACAAATGGTTAATTCCGACTGTTTTATGGGGTATGATTATGGTTAGATTAATTACTTTCCATTGGAAAATTTTACATCAAATTTTACATTTAATTTCTATCCCATGGAATGCTTGTACTAATATGATTTATGAAAAGTTTTTACCTCAACCATATCAAAGATTATTTGCTGGTGGTGCTGTTACAGTTGGTGTCTTTTTATTAGGTACTTTTATACCATCTGAAACTCCATATTCAAAAAGAGAAGATAGAGCTATTTCATTTTTTGGTGTCATTGTTGCAATTTTCTTGTTATGGTTTACTTCTAAAAGTAGAGCTCATATAAATTGGCAAACTGTTATTGTTGGTATGTTAATGCAATTCATTATTGCCTTATTTGTTTTAAGAACTAAAGCAGGTTATGATATTTTTAATTTCATTAGTACTTTAGCAAGAGAAT
The DNA here is from genome assembly GCA_030571035.1 of Yamadazyma buinensis. Taxonomy (NCBI): domain Eukaryota; kingdom Fungi; phylum Ascomycota; class Pichiomycetes; order Serinales; family Debaryomycetaceae; genus Yamadazyma; species Yamadazyma buinensis. The sequence continues at coordinate 293,360 of JAJLWZ010000002.1, read as the reverse complement.
TATTAGGTTTTGCTAAAGATGGTGTTGCATTTTTAACTAGTACTGATGTTGCTGCACTTCCATATTTCTTCTTTGGTGTTTTACCAGCTGTTGCATTCTTCGTTGCATTTATTCATATTTTCTTTTATTTTGGTGTTATTCAATGGGCTATTGGAAAATTTGCTTACTTCTTTTTCTGGACTTTAAAAGTCTCAGGTGCTGAAGCAATTGTTACCGCTGCTTCTCCATTTATTGGTCAAGGTGAAAGTGCAGTTTTAATTAAAGATTTATTACCATTTTTAACTAAAGCTGAAATCCATCAAGTTATGTGTGCTGGTTTTGCAACTATTTCAGGTTCTGTCTTGGTTGGATATATAGGTTTAGGTTTAAATGCTCAAGCTTTAGTTTCATCATGTGTTATGTCAATTCCTTGTTCCTTAGCTGTTTCAAAATTAAGATATCCAGAAACTGAAAATCCAGTTACTAGTGGTAAAATTGTTTTACCAAAAATTCATAGAGACAATGATGATGACAAGCCTCAAAATGTTTTACAAGCTTTTGCTTCAGGTGCTACATTGGGTTTAAGAATTGCTGGTACTTTAATGATTCAATGTATGTGTATTATTGGTTTAGTTGCTTTAATTAATGCTTTATTAACTTGGTTTGGTAATTTCTGGAATATTAAAGAATTAAGTTTAGAATTAATTCTTGGTTATCTTTTCTATCCAATTGGTTTCTTATTAGGTACTCCAAGAAGTGAAATTTTAGATGTTTCAAAATTAATTGCAACTAAAACAATTCAAAATGAATTCGTTGCTTATTCTGTATTAATTAAAGATGCTCCTTATAATGAAATGAGTGATAGAGCTACTTTAATTGCTACTTATGCTTTATGTGGGTTCTCGAATTTCGGTTCAATTGGTATTACAATTGGTGTTTTAAATGCTATTTGTCCTGGTAGAGGTAAAGATATTTCAGCAACCATTATTTCAGCATTTATTTCAGGGTTCACTGCCACTTTAATCTCTGCTGCCATTGCTGGTATGGTCATCCACGATTTATCTGGATATATCTCAAGATCTTAGGCTTTCCTTCGTTTTTAAAAAAGGCCAATGAATTTATAGATTTGTTTAATAGAACTAATTGTATGTGAATAATTTTTAGAAAATGACACTCTCAAAGTTCCGCACTTTTGACGATCAGTCAAAAAACACACAATCTCAATCTCAATCTCAAATTTCGATCTCGATACAAAGATAACTGATAACTGACAAGGATGAATAAGGATACCAAGTCAACGTTGCAGAGCAGCTTGTCAATGATCTCGCATCAATCGAACTTGATGAAGCAAGCATTGAACAACAACACATTGATTCCAGCGTTAAAGAATTGTTCTAATTTTTTGAATGAATTAAGAGGGACCCATTTATCTCCTAAACAATATTATGAATTATATATTAGTGTATTCGATTCTTTAGAACTTTTATGTAATTATTTGATGTCTGTTTACAAATTGAAGAAATCCAAGAATCAAGATACTTCATATTTAACTGATGTTTATGAAGTTGTTCAATATAGTGCTAATATAGTTCCAAGATTATATATGATGATTGCAGTTGGTACAACTTATATATCAACTGGTGATGGGCCAACTAAAGATATAATGAATGATATGATTGAGATGTGTAGAGGGATTCAAAATCCAATTAGAGGATTATTTTTAAGATATTATTTAAGTCAAAAAATTAAAGATTTATTACCAATTAATAATGAAGAAGAATTTAATAATACAGTTGATTTTTTAATTAAAAATTTTATTGAAATGAATAAATTATGGGTTAGATTACAACATCAAGGTCATTCATCTGAAAGAGAATTAAGATTTAAAGAAAGGAAAGAATTAAAAATTTTAGTTGGTTCAAATTTAGTTAGATTATCACAAATTATTGATGATTATACATCAATTAATGATAATTCAAATGAATCATCAAAATATTCAGCTTCTGAATTTTATACTTTAAGAATTTTCCCAATTATAACTGAACAAATTATTCAATGTAGAGATCCATTAGCTCAAGAATATTTAATTGATGTTATAATTCAAATCTTCCCAGTTAATTATCATTTTAAAACTTTACAACAATTATTAAATAATGTTTTTTTAAATTTAAATCCTTCATTAAATAAATCTGATTTGGTTAATACATTAATTGATAGATTTATAAATTATAATGAAAATGAAATTAATTTAAGTGATTTTGAAAATGATGAAGAAAATTTTAAAATTTTAAAGAAAAGTATATTTAAAATATTTTGGGAATTTTATTTAAATTTAATTAAACAAGATTTATCATTATTTGAACATTCAAATATTTTAGTTAATTTTTTAAAATTAACTTTAAATTATGATGGTGAAAATTATAATAATTTAAATGAAATTTATGAATTTTTATCAAATTTTAATTTTGATGAAATTACAAATAATGAAAATAATAATTTAACTAGTAATAATAATTTAAATAATTCTGAAACAATTGATTTAAAAAAAACTAAAGAAGAAATGTGGTCAAATTTACTTATAATTCCAATTCAAAATTTTAATTCAATTATAAATTTATTAAATTTACCATTCTTTAGTGAAATATTTAATAAACTTTCAAATAAATTATTTCAAAAAATTATAGTTTTAGAAATTTTAAATAAATTATTATCACTTGAAGAAATTAAAATTAAACTGAATGAAGATATTGATATAATTTTTAAATATTTATTAATTTTAATTAAAGAACTGAATGAATTAAATTTAAGTAAAAAATTTGGAATTGAAAAAACTTTAATAATTAATGATGAAAATAAATTAATTACTAATGAATTTTTAATTAATCAAAATAATATTTGTAAAATTTTAAATAAATTAAATTCAAAATCTTTTAATTTTTTTAATAAAATAAATGATTTAATTTATATAAAGAAAAAATATTTAAGTAAAAATATTTCAAGTTTAATTTATACTTATCCAACATTAATTCAATTAATTTTAAATAATTTAAAAATTTCAGGTTTAATCAAAAAAACTGGTAAAAATATTAATTCAAATGATGAAAATATTATAAAATTTAATAATAAATTAATTAATAATTTTAAATTTTTATCAATTATTTTAGATGAATTATATGAATATCATGGTAATTATCATTCAGATTTAATTGTAAATTTATATTTAAATATTTCAATAATATGTGATGAATTAAATTTATCAACACTTACATTTGAAATATTTAATAAAATATTTATAATTTTTGAAGAGAAATTAATTTTTGGTCAAGGTTCATCATCAAATTTAATTAATTCAAATTCAAATATTTCAAATAATCCTCATGATTCATTAAATTTTAATTCAATTCAATTTCAAACTATTTCAACTATAGTTAATAAATTAAATTTTATAAGGAATTTACCTCAAGACGACTATCAAACTTTAATTACTAAAATTACATTATATGGTTCAAAATTATTGAAAAAGCAAGATCAATGTAGATCAGTTTTTTCATGTAGTCATTTATTCTGGTGGACTGAAGTATCCCCTTATCAATTTGATAATTCAATTGAAGAAATTAATGAAAAAGTTGAAAATTTAACCTTGAAAGAAGAAGTTAAAGAAGAAAAGGATGAAGAAGTTAAAGATGAAGAAGGAAAGGAAAATCAAAATGAAAATGAAAATGAAAAGGAAAAAATTGATGAACCAATTGAATCCACTAAAGAATTACCAGAACCATTCTTATTCAAAGATGAAAAGAGAGTTTTAGAATGTTTACAAAAATCTTTAAGAATTGCTGATTCGTGTATTGATCCATACTTATCAAATAAATTATTCATTGAAATTTTAAATAAATGTTTAATATTTGAAATTTATGGTAATGAATTAATTAATTCTAATTATATCAATAGATTAATTGAATTAATTAAAACAAATTTAGATAATCTAATGGAATCAAATAATTTAAAAGATAATGATGATAATGAATTTAAATTATATCTCGAAATAAAATCTTATTTTGATAGAACTTTAAGTTACATTGACCAACAAAAGGAAGATGAAGAGAGATTCTTAGATATTGAAACTTAGTAAATATAATAAATATAATAAATATAATTTCTAAAGTCGTGCGCGAGTCCCTAAATTTTTCTATGGTTATCAGAAAGGACTGAGGCATTTGATAAAAATAGGCAGATAAAGTTTTGCGACTAAGTAATGACAAGGATTGCAACAGAATTCAATCTTTTCAATAAGATAAAGTATGGAGACCCTAGAGTTATAAGTACTGGGAGTGGGATTGAGAGTCATGAATCAACAAAACAACCATGTTCCGAAGGTCCCATCCCAATTAGAGCTTCCAAAGAATTGAATGAAAAAACTTATAAGATGAGTGAAAAATTAGATGAATTAGAATATGGGAAACTTAAGAAAAATAACCAATTTAAAGTTACAAGGTTATCTAAAATCAAGAATATCTTGATATTCATCACAATAGCCACAGTATTACTTATCAGTTCCAACTCAATCAGCAACACCACCACACTAAACCCAATCTCATTCACCCACAAAAGTTTACAATTACCATCCACACAATTCAGAATTCTTGACCAAACAAACACGAATGAAACAACTGCCAGCGTACGTGAGATCTTCCAAGTCACCTACCCAAACGTTGTGAAACCTTCGTACGGCAAGCCAGTCCATTCAGAGACTTTGATTAGTCATTTTTTTGGGTACAGTTGGGGTCAACCGGCGATAACCAAGTACTCACCACCACCAAGTACAAAATTCAATAAAGTTGTAGTTACTTTGGATACTACAAGTGAAGGAGTCCAGTATGACAGATTAGCGCATTTCTTTGTTGGTGGAGTCGCTGTATGGAGAACATCGACTATGGAACCAGGTGGTGGGAAAGTTCATTCAAAATTTACAAAAGATATAAGTGATTACGTTTCATTATTCCAAGCTGATCAAGATTTGGTATTCCAATTGGATAATGTAATGAGTGGGAGATTAAATGGTGGATTTAATGTTACTTTAACTGCAGATTTTTATTATGATAAAACATTAGATGAAACTTCAAACACAATTGAATCAATTTTAACAACCAAAACAATTCCAAAAATATATGGGTTAGATGTATCAAATATTCATGCACCAAACAAAATGTTACCACAATCCAAATTCAAAGTCACAATTCCAGACTTGAACAAAAACACAACCAGATTAAAACTTTCAATTTTCACCTCAGGTAATGGCGAAGAAGAATTCTGGTACTCGAATGTTTTAAATTCCAACACTGGAAAATTTTCCTCCAATGGAGTCTACTTACTTGGTCACAGTCCAATCCGTGTCGTTGTAGCTAAATACAATGACCAAATCATAGCTGGTGCCATGCCAGAACCAGTACTTTTCACGGGTGGTATGTCACCCTCACTTTGGTCACCAATGGTTTCAATCTCAGCGTATGATCTTTCATCCATTGACTTTGACCTTACCCCGTTAATCCCAACTTTGAAAAGTGGTGATACTTTAGAGATAGAAGTTAATAATGGTGGTATTGAAGATGGTAAAATTGGTAATGAATGGATTACAACTGCTAATCTCCACATATGGGAAAATCACCTTGTTAAATCCTCGTCCATGAGTGATGGCTCGGGATTATTACCATATTCAAAAGATAAAGTTTCAGTAATTAGCGCTGGATCTAGAGGATTATCTCAAATTATAGATTACCAAATTACATCTCAAATATCATCGAATATCTCATATGAATTGAAAAATGGATCAATTATAGATATTCACACACTGTTCCAAACCACTGGTAAAACTTCAAATGTTCAAACTTTCAAAGATGGTGGATATGTTCAAAATATAGTTCATTCAGGTACAACAATTAGTGAGTTTGTATTAGTTAACAAATTAGATGATTCAGTGATCGATGATACAATCACACATATTAAATACCCATTAGTAATGAGTTCAGGTCAAAAAACTGAAGGAGATTTCACAAATATTGATATTGATTTGGTACTTAGTAAACTGATAAGAGTTTCCAAAAATAATGAACCATGGCTGTACTTGAGCGATGTTCAAAATGGTACTTCTCAATTCAAAATAACACCATCAGGGAACCATGGGACTGGTCAAACAGAGACAAAATATACGTTTCAAAATAAAGAGGATAATATAGATTATTATAGACATGTTAAAGTGAATAATAATGGGATTATTGATAATGATTTTGAAACTTTTGATGGTGAAAGGGATTAATTTTAGGTACTTAATATATACACATGTATTCTCTATTTAACCAAATCCAGCCCATTCAATTGAAAAAATATTTAAATCTTCAACTTCATCTTCATTTCCTTCATTTTGATCTTGTTGATCTTCTTGTTCCACTAATCTAACATCAATTTCATCTAAATCAGCAACAACGAATAATTTCTTCACACCAGTGGCTAATCTTCCACTAACCACCAACTCCACGTAATCCACCGTTTCCAATGGCTCCACAATCAAATGACTATGGAACATCGACGGATCCCCAGGGTACGCTACAAACTCTCCACCGAATTTAAGACCTGGTAAAACCCAGTACCCCTTATTCTTCAAATATTTGAAAACATTGTACTTCTTAATATCTACTTTCTCCCTAAACATCGAATCCAGAACAGCAATATCACTTAATTCATTAATTTTGTACCCATAATCAGTAATATAGTACCCGTCATGTTTTAAATCCTTTAATTTGTACCTATCAGGGGATGTTATCTCCGGTAATGGTAATTTTGTACCATCTATTAAAACACCTATCTTCGCATCGATTAACCAAAGTATCTCATAAATTGTTAGAAGTTGTGGTAAACCAAGGAAATTATTCTGTTGTGGAGCGGCCAGTAGTGAACCTATGAACTTCCCTATGATCCCATGTTTCCGTAATTCTTTCACAGTATCAAGATCAAAGATTAAAACATCTTTATCTATCACAGGTAGCAAAATCATTATTTTCTGCGATGTAAAAAAAATATGGAGTATTTTATTTTGCAAGTATAGTAAAGAGAATTTGGTGGGAGAAAAAAACTTTTTATGTTATTAATATTTACTGTTACTATTTACTATTACATATTAATCGATTAAACTTGAAACTGAAATTTTTGTTTCCTTTTCATCATCAGCGGTTAAAACATTTGATAAATTTGATCTAAATGAATTTGTTGGTGAAGTAGTACCTGTACTACTTTTTTGACCATTTGATTGTCCATTTAATTGTCCATTATTAGTGGTGGTACTAGTGGTACTACTAGTAGGTCCAGGTGGAGTGTGATTTGGAGTCAATTGATTATTAACTGGTGATAATATTGAAGATTGAGAACTCAGAATTGGATTTAAAGAATTACTTGAATTTTGATGATTTAAATGATAATTTTGATTATTAATTGGAGTTAAAGGATTTAATTGATTAAATGAAGGAGTTTGGATTTGATTTGAATTATTTGAATTAGATAATTGTAATGGAGGTATTGATGAATTAAATTTATTTGAATTTGATGAAATATTCCTTTTATGATTATTTAAATCTTTTAATGGATTTGGGAAAAATTCAGGATTAATTGATGATCTCCTAGAATTTGATGATGAATTATTATTAGAAATTAATCCATTAAATGTATTTAAATTATTAATACTACCATTTAAATTAAGATTAAAATCAAAAGTAGTTGAAATACTATTATTCCTTGAATTTGAATTAGAATTCGAAAATAATAATGGACTTTGATTCCCATTACTTGATGTAGCTGATAATGTTGATAATGTTGATAATGTTGATAATGTTGATAAATTTGGATGAGAACCATTTGATAAATTTGAATTATAAAGTGATTGACTTTGATTTGGATTTGGATTTGGATTTGGATTTGAAGTTGGATTAGATGTATTTGAGGATGGATTACTTTGTCCAATATAATTCGAATTAGTAATAGAATGTCTTCTTAATGAAATATCTTCAAATAATCTTCTTTTATTAATTAAAGGAGGTAATTGATTAGTATAATCAAAACTTGAAGATCTTAATGATGAAGTTGGATAATTACCAACATTCTCATTTCTAGTTGGACTAATTGAATCATTTGATTTATTTGGTTGATTAGGATCATTAAACATCGAAGTATTAAAAGCAATTTTGGAAGCTGGTTGACTTGGTGGAGGGAAATTCGAAGAATTTGTATTTCCATTTGGATTTGCATTTGCATTATTATAATTTACAGGTTGACTTGGAGGTCCCATTGAAATTGGTTGGATTTGTCCATTATTAGGATACACGATTGGTAAACCATTAATAATTTGACCAGGACCAGGAACTTGTTGAACTTGTTGAACTTGTTGAACTTGTTGATGTTGAAGATGATTTACTTGAATTGGTTGACCAGAACCAACTGGTACTAAGGGAGGTGCTAAGCCAGTTTGGATATGGTACCCTGGATTTGATTGGCCTCCTGGACCTAATGGAGCCTGTCCATAAAATTGTCCATGAAATGATTGAGCTGGTAATTTTGGATCAGTAGGTAGCTGACCTATGAAATGTGGAATAGATTTAGGATCATCAGATGGATAAATATGACCTTGTACTTGATTTTGTACTTGTACTTGATTATGATGAATTTCAACTTCATTATGATTTGTATTTATATTATCAATGGGTATATTATTATTACCAGATTGGAGTGGAGATACTTGAGTTGGATAAGTTATAATTCTATCCATTTGTAAACTTGCTCTTCTTCTTTTAGAAGCACCACCATTCCACCAATTTTTAATAGCATTATCAGATCTACCATTTAAATGTCTTGAAATTTCAGCCCATTTTTTACCATATTTTAATACTAAATTTTCAATTAATTCACCTTCTTCTTGACTTATTGGAGTTCTATTTAATGAAGGTTTTAAATTTTGATGATACCTTTCTCTACATTGTTTTGGAGTTCTAGTTGATAAACTATTTGAAATTCTAACCCAATTTGTTGGACCAAATACTGATATTAAATCCATTAATTTTTGATCTTCTTCTGGTGACCAAGGACCCCTTCTAGATCCATTGGATATATTCCCTGACATTTTCTTTTTATGAAATTTGGCGATTTATGAAATTTGGCGATTTATGAAATTTAACAACTTGTAGATTTGATTGATGAAACGATGATAAGATGTAGATGGATGATTCGTTTGTTATCTTTGTTATTTGTGATGAAAGGTATATGTTCCCCTGTTTCAGTCTTATTATTTATTACTTATTACTTATTACCTTCTACTTGTTTTTTAACTTTTCACTTTCTAATTTTTTTATGATATTTTTTTTCTTTTTGGTTTCAATCTTTTGGGGGTCCCTTGAGGGTTTTTGGTTATAGTCAGTCTTCCCTTTTAAAAAATAATTTGAAACCAAGTGGGGTAAAAAAAAGGTAAAGATTCTAAATTAAATATAAGAAGAATAAGAATGATGATATTCCCAATAATTCCTTATAATGATTTAACAACCTTTTAAAGAATTTAAAATTTGGTTAAATGGATGTAATTTTAAATTATTTGCAGTGTTTAAGATAAGTTGAACGATTCTCAAAAGTGAGAAATTCCAGAAATGCAAAACTTTTTGGGAAAATAATGTCCAAAATTTGTCTCATTTACAAAACATTAAAAGTATAATGTTTTAACTAAGAGGGGGGATTGGTGGAAAGGGGGTAATGGGAAGTAAGTAGTGATGCAAAAGTGATGCAAAAGTGATGGAACCATTTAAAAATAAAAACAATTCATTCATCATTCATTGCATAATTATATTAATTATAAAAACTAAAAGGTTATAAAATTAAACCGTTTAAAACCAAAGAGACAAAAGGAAAAAACACTGCGAGAGGATCTAACGACTTTTAAATGAAGAGATCTTTCCATTACTTTAACAAATTATTAGTTGTAATATTAGTTGTAACTAAAATAAAAGGTACTAAAATTACACTTTCATCTATAAGTAGGTTAAATCCCCTTTATTGACAACTTTGACATAATTTGTATAATTTTAACATATTTAGTCGAGAGTTTCAGATGTTTTGGTTTAATTGTGCGGGATTGCCTAAAAACGAAATTTACTGTACAAAGTATTATTCCTCACTGTTCTATAATTCTATTAAAATACTTTATTATTACAATATTTATCAATTGTTATTGAATTGTTATTGAATTGTTAAAAGTTATAATTATTTTTTTATAATCCTTCAACTGATATACCACTGTTTTACTATTAATTTACCTTATTAATTTACCTTATTAAGTATCTCTTATAAAGTTAAACTTTACGTTTACGTTAAAAAGAAAATTTATTTTTGTAGTGCGGCTATTCTTGATAGAATAGAAAATTAACTATGAGAGTACAAAATAATATCATTTATCAATTCGTTAATAATATTAGTCTAATTTAGCCTAAATTTCTTATAATATAAATAGAAGATTTTAAAACAGTCATTATTTATATTACATATTACATATTTACATTACCCTTAAATGACACCATTTCTTATATAAATTTACCCCATTATTCCATTATTCATTAAAACTATTAAAACTATTAAAACCATAACAAATTCAATCCAATCAATCCAATCAATCCAACTCTTTTCATTCTTCAAGATATTCATCTAAATCTTCTGGTTCAAATATAACTTTAACCATTAAACTACAACTTGGGCAAACTGCAATATCTTCACCATCTAATAAATCATCTAATGCAATTGCAAATCTATCACCACATGGACATGGATGTTGGAATATCTTTAATTGTGGGTCATATGTGAAGTCTTCGATCTCTATTTCATCATAAATATCCATCTTTCTCTTTGTGTGTGTTTTTTTTCTTGTTTTTTGAGTATTAGTCTCTCTCTGTGATTTATAAGAATGAAAAAAATCTATGTGTAATCTTTTCAGTTGTGCGATGATCTCTTCTCAATGGGAATGGGAATGGGATTGGTAGCGGATGGGTCTCGTCACGTGTGAGTATGGTCTAGGGCTCTCGCCCCTATATTTTCGCAGTCACGGCAAAACAATTAAATTAACAGTACATTCTCACAAAAAAAGAAATAATTTAATTTTTTGTTAAAAAAACTCAAAAATTAACGTGTCCATAACAATTTATTGAATTTTCTATCGCATTTGTGAGAAATATTTGAAAATTTTTAAAATCATATAGAGGATCCTTTAATTATATTAAAACTTTTAATATGGGTATTTCAAGAGATTCACGTCACAAGAGATCCGCCACTGGTGCTAAAAGAGCTCAATTTAGAAAAAAGAGAAAGTTTGAATTAGGTAGACAATGGTCTTCAACTAGATTAGGTCCAAAAAGAATTCATTCAGTTAGAACTAGAGGTGGTAATCAAAAATTTAGAGCTATAAGAATTGAAAGTGGTAACTTCTCATGGGGTTCAGAAGGTATCTCCAAAAAAACCAGAATTGCTAAAGTTGTTTATCATCCATCAAATAATGAATTAGTTAGAACTAATACTTTAACTAAAGCTGCTATTGTTCAAGTTGATGCTACTCCATTTAAACAATGGTATGAAAATCATTATGGTAAAACTTTAGGTAAAAAATCAACTGAAGAACCAGCTAAACTTTCTAAAAAAACTGAAAGAAAATTTGCTTCAAGAGCTGCTGATTCAACTATTGAACCATTTGTTGATTCACAATTCGGTAGTGGTAGATTATATGCTGCTATCTCCTCAAGACCAGGTCAATCAGGTAGATGTGATGGTTACATCTTAGAAGGTGAAGAATTAGCTTTCTACCACAAAAGATTATCTGCTAAAAAATAAACTCATAAATAGCTCATAATAAATGTAAAAGTAATCATATTTCTTGTTATTTCTTTATAATATCTATTAAAATATCTATTAAAATATCTATTAGAGAACTCTGAAAGGACTTCTAGTAAAAGAACTAGTAAAAGAACTAGTAAAAGAACTTCTATTAAAGAGCTATAATTTTTGGCTCCAGTTTTCCAGGTTTTTTGGGATGGGATATGAAAAATAGTCAAGGACTTAATTGGTCTTCAGTTGACTCCTTCTATCTCATCTTAAAGAACCCAAGTCAGCCTACAGCGCAGAGTAAACTTATACCAAAGCTCAAGAAAGAGTATTTTTACATTACTAGAGTCTAGGACATCTTCCATTCTACAAATGAAATCACTTAAACCTCTTTGGAACGATCAAGTAAACGATCACATAAAATTCTCTTAAATAAATAAAAAACACAATTCAATTGAAGTCTAAATGTTAGTATGGTACTCAGAAAAGGCAATATGGTTATCCACAGTTAATTCGGAACAGGTCTGTGTAATATTTTTTTCATCCTAATACATACATTAAAGTAAAATGATTTTTAATGATGAGAAAAAAAAAATTTTCGAGTGTCTAATATACTAGTAGATATCAGGGTAACCCATGATGTTTTAAAAATTGTAAAATTATTGTATTTTTTGGTTTTTAGTGTGTAACGTAAGTATATAATGATTGTCAGTTGTTTGTTTATCTGTATGGATGTAAGTGTCTCTGATTGTTAATTTTATTGATTTTTTAAAGTTTTAAGATTTTTTTTTTTTTGTTTGAATTACTGCAAATTTTGCAACCGTTTTAATGTTTTTTTAAAAAAATAAAAGAATAAATAAATTGATTATTTTTATTTACTAGAGAATATACAATTGATACGCTAAATACCGTCTCAATTATGCATGATTTATATTTTTGATATGTGAATGACTGAAGGGTACTAAAACTCATGTTCACGTATGATTGCAAAACGTGATTATAAGGTAGTCTTGGAAGGTTTACTTATTAGAACTTCTTGTAGTGAGATCTTCTAGTTAAGTATATTTACACTGTTTAGTTCTCCATTCCAATCGAATAACATTACTTTCAACTCCATATCTTTAGTTAAAAACGAATTGACCAAAAAAATGGCATTTTTGAAAATTGAATCCTCTTATTGAGACTATCTCTTTAGTTTAAAGAATTGGAACATAAAAATACCATCTAACTGATCAACTACATGCAATAGATACCTGAATATCGTCTAGTATGGTATTATTCCTTATAGGAAAAAACTATCTATCAATACATATCGACTGGTCACATTGATACATCCAGAAGAAAAACTAGTTACTAAAACACTGGCGGAAATTCCCTACTGTCGGCAATTCCTACTGTCGGAAGTTCCTACCAGAATAAAGAGATCCAAATATTATCTATATGTATCATTAAAAAAGAGCTCTTTCCTCTCAGAAAGTACTCTAGATCAAGTATTAACTTTGAGAGTACTACTACTCCAGATCACTCTAGAGATCACTCTAGATCTACTTCCACCAATTAAAACTCTTTGGATTTTACCTATGGGTGTACCATTTATCCATAACTATTGGTGTACCAATTTAAAAAAGAGGTGCTCTCGTAAAATCACCTCTAAAGACACCTCTATTGAATATAGGTGCCTCTCTTTTTCTCAAATTTGAGAATTAACTATGGGTGTACCAACCTTTCGCGAGGCGTCGATAGTACAAAAAAGACGTCTTTTTACGATGAGCTTTTAGGGTGAGGACACTTGGTTAAATTTTGTAAAATTGGAAAAATTGAGTATCGCACTAAATTCTTAACTATGGGTGTACCATCTGGAAGAATTCAACAATGCTCTAGAGGTGCTTTAGAGTATCTTTGAAACTACTTTTAACTATCATGAAGATACAAAAGGTTAATTAAATTCATATTAGATCTTAAAATTTACGATTATAACCACTTGTGAAGTAAATAAATAGGTCATTCTTAACTATGGGTGTACCGAACTGGCGGGAGTTCCGCAAAAAATTTGATGTTGTGAACGCGTGATCTATCACACAAGAGGTCCCTTGGCCCAGTTGGTTAAGGCGCGGTGCTAATAACGCCGAGATCAGCAGTTCGATCCTGCTAGGGACCATTTATTTTTTCAATTTTTTTTTTTCTTTATTAAATTATTTAAAAGTATTTTTTTTCCATTTTTTTGAAAATCAAAGTTGTTCACCGGGTATGGAAAAGTATTATTGTGGAGTTTGGATAGGAAAGAAGGAGATTGGTGTGAGATAATTGAAGTTTCGTGGAATTACGTGTTTGCAGCCAAAATACTGATCTTATATTTTATATACTCAATGGTTTTCTAGTGCATTAGTTTATGAATTTGGAATCTGAGATTTCAGAGATGTTCTTTAGTACCATAAGTTATAGCCTCACCAAATATTTCTCTACAGTTTGTCTTCTCTAAGTCTTATATAAAAAACAGATCAAAATTTAAAACATTTGATCTTAATCAACTATCGTGAGACTGAGAAAAAAAATTGTCGAAAATTTTCAGTTATGGAATCACCATTAGGATTAACAGTAGGTAATAGACTTACTGCATACCTTAATACACCTGAAGATTATCATAAATATAGGAAAAGAATCAATAAACAATTATTAAGGTTACGTCATGAATTAAATTTGATTACATCCGATACAAAAAATTATAAAACTAAAGAAAAGATAACAAAGATTTCAAGTAATGATTATGATAAAGATAATAAATTTGGATTATTATTATTATTAACTAGTGAAAGAGATTTATTATATAGTCTTGAAATTAAATCATCATTAGAAATTAGTAATGAAGGGAATGCATCATCTTATAAAAATTTAATGATTAGTAAATTAAAGAAATCAATTAATGGAGGTAAAAAATTATTAAATATAATTGAGAATGAAACTGATGAAAATAAATTAATTGAAATTTATTTATATATTTTAATTAGTGAAGGATCATTAGCTATATATAAAAGAAAATGGTTAAAAGCTTTAAATATTTATTCAATTATTAGATGTGGATTAGAACAATTAATTTCAATTCAAGATTCTAAAGAAGATGAATTAAATCAAGAACAATATTATGAAGATGAATTATTTAATAAATCTATTATAAATGAATTAATTAATAATTTAGTTGATCCATCAATTACATTATCAATAAATCAATTAGATTATCCATTAATTGATATAAAATCAATTTCAAGAAAATATAATAAATTAGGTGAATTACCAAATTATTTAAAACCAATTTTAAATATAATTAAACCAAATTTTCAAAATGAATTAAATAATGATGTAAATTTAAAAGATAATAAAATTGAATTTATTAATTGGAGAAATCATGAAGCAAAATTATATAATGAAGAAATTAGTTTTAAATTAATTAAATTAATTGATCCAAATAATAAAAAAATTGAAACTGAAGAAAATTTTGATGAATTAATTAGTGGATGGAATGAAATATTAGAATTACATCAAATCGATTTAAATAAAAATCAAGATGAAGATGATAGTGATAAAATTCAAGATAGAGCAATTTTATTAACTTTTATTAATTATAATTTATTATTTACAAGGATAAGAAGAGATTTAATTATAATTTCAAATTTAAATAATGAACTGTTATCAACAAATGTTTCCAAGACAAGAAAATTAATTATTAATAAAGATATAACAAGATTATATATTTCAATTATTTTAACATTAAATGATATTAAAGAATTACCAGGTGTTTTCAATGATGAAGATTTATTAAATTCTTTAGAAAATATGATTTTATATTTTGAAAGTGAAAAATTAATTAAATTATCAAATTCTTTTATGTTAAATGGTAAAATTTTTGAAAGTCTTAAAATTTTAACAGAAATTTCTAAAAAATTTAAATCTGATAAGATTTATTTAGTTGAAGATTTCCCATTTGATATAACTAATAATGAAGAATTTAAAATTTTCTTAAATAATTTAAAGAATTTAATAACTAATACTCATATATTATCACAATTTTTATATGAATTTTCAAATTTAGATAATTCATTCATTTGTGAAAAATTAAATAATTTCCCAATTTCAAATGATTTCTTTAATTTATCAAAGAATATTACTCCAATTTTACCAAAACCAGTTTTATTCGATATTGGATTTAACTATATAAATTATAGTCCAACTTCAACTTCAACTTCTGGAACTCCTGAACCTACATTCCAACCATCATCCTCATCATCATCACAACCTGAATCTGAAGATAAGAAGAAAGGGTTCTTTGGAATCTTTGGCCGTCTGTAATACTCCTAAAAACACACATACACAAATACATATATAATTATATTTTGTATACTCTCACTAAAAAACCTCTGAAAACCTCTGAAAAATTTATTTGTGAGATTCGTGTTGTAAAAGTTCCCCAAATGCTGGCAATAACATTAATTATATGTGTTTTAGGACTTTATGGTTCATTCATTACATGGTCAATCCTTCAGGAGAAGATAAACACTACACCATATGGAGAAAGTGAAGGGAGTCAAGAATTCTTTAAAGCTCCATTAATAGTTAATTTAATTCAATCATTTTTTGCAATTTTAATTTCATTCATATATAGTAAATTACATACTAAAACTAATCCATTTTCAATTTTTAAAAATGAAAAATCTATAAGTTTAAATTTTTTTAAACTGTTTTTAATAATTTCAATTACTTCAAGTATTTCATCACCAATTGCTTATAAATCTTTAGCTCATATAGATTATTTGGTTTATTTATTAAGTAAATCATGTAAATTAATTCCCATTATGATTGTTCATGGGGTTATTTATCGTACAAGGTTCCCAATGTATAAAATTATAGTTGCATTATTTGTAACTATGGGAGTTTTAGTATTCACATTATCAACTTCAAAATCTAAAAAATCAAATAATGATGGTAAAACCCTTTTAGGTATTTCACAACTTGCATTATCAATGATCCTTGATGGTCTTACAAATAGTACCCAAGATCAAATGTTTAAATATCAGAATAATATTCAAAATAATACAAAATCACTTATTAAGATTAATGGAATTATTCTTATGTGTGTATTAAATTTTTTCATGTTATTAAATACTGGGATTTATATCTTGGTATTTAAATATAGTGAAATCACATACACTTTAGATTTCACATCACGTCATCCACTGATTATATATGACATATTATCATTTTCATTACTTGGTGCAATTGGTCAAATCTTCGTATTTATAATATTAGAGAAATTTGATTCAATTATTTTAACTACTGCAACAGTTACAAGGAAAATGATTAGTATGATCACAAGTGTTTTATTATTTGGCCATTCACTTAGTATTCAACAATTTTTAGGGGTTATTTTGGTATTTTTAGGTATTGGGTATGAAGCATTAATTAAAATTAAATCTCCAAAACTGAAATCAACTAAAAAATCATCAGAAAAAATCAAAAAAGACCAATAGGTCACTTACACATTCATAATACCACCACCATTACATACATAATAGAATAGAATAAATAGAATAAATAGAATTATAGAATTTTTAAATATCTAACAAATTTGCAAGGCCTCTATTTACCCTCACTCTCAAAAAATCAAACGCCAATGCTAATATCACAACCATCAATTATAATGAATCAATGGTTGAATATATTATTAAATCTAGTGATAGGTATACTTCGGATCTTCCCACAAATCTTCTGTACTTCAACTTTAACATGGTCATTATACGTATTGATTTGGGAAGCATGTTATAAGCAAATCAACATATCTAAAAAAAGTCCGTTATCAGCCTGGTTAATTGGAATTTTAGGATTTGGATTGTATAGTTTATGTATAATTTCATATTTCCAAGTTTTAAAAGGTGGTGGATCACCAGCTGATTTTGAAGAGTTGAAGATACGGGATTTAGAAAGATTGAGAGTTCAATCTTCAAGAAATGAAAGAGCTCAACAAGAAGAAGAGGAACAACAACAACAACAACAACAAGGAGAAGTAGTAGCAGGAGAACAAGCAAGAGAAAATGAAGGAGCGGAAGAGGAAGATGCATTATTGGAACAGATAGATGCTCCACCAACGGAGTATGTAGAATTCCATCTTTTAAAACCAGGAAGTAGTCCATTCAGATATTGTGATAAATGTTTATGCTGGAAACCAGATAGATGTCATCATTGTTCAAGTTGTCGTAGATGTGTCTTACGTATGGACCATCATTGTCCATGGTACGCCACATGCATCGGGTACCACAATCAAAAGTTCTTTATACAAAATTTATGGTATGTTGCAACATTTGCAGGGTATTGTTTCTTTGTTTCATTTTATTTATTATGGGGATTTTTCACTGAAGAATCATACCAAGATGAATATTTATCAATTAGTTTAGTATTTTTATTTATTGTTGGGTTAGCATTTCTGGTAACAGTTAGTTTATTTACTATGTTTCTGATTTGGTTAATTTCTAGAAATACAACAACTATTGAATTACTGGAATCAAGACTGGATACTAGAAATTCAGGTAAATTTCAATATGAATTCGATAGAAATGGTGATAAACTGGAAATAGGGAATATTTTCAATATAGGATACAAAAAGAATTTAAAACTGATAATGGGACCTAATATTTGGTATTGGATTTTACCAATTTCATTTACAAATTTCAATATAAATTCATCAGTAAATGGATTAAATTATGAAATTAATGATGAAGTCTATGAGAAATGGTGTTATAATATCAGATTACAAGATCAATTGAATAAACAATTGAGTGATTATCGTGATAGAATTAGAAGGGAAAGGGTTTAGTGAACAAAATAAAATAATATATATATAATATGATAAAAGACCGGGTAAGTAAAATTTGCACCTCTCACTTCTCATTAGAAAATAATCTGTCGCGGACTGATAAAACCTCCAACAGGAAGAAAAAAAAAGAGTTCAAGTGAGACAGTGAAGATAATTATCAAGATGTTTGTTCAACTCCCATTTGATGATATAAAAGTCAACGAGAATGAAAAGAAGAGGGTAGCATACTTCTATGACGCAGATGTTGGGAATTATGCGTATGGAGCGGGTCATCCAATGAAACCTCATAGAATTAGAATGGCACATTCATTAATTATGAATTATGGATTATATAAAAAGATGGAAATTTATAGAGCTAAACCAGCAACAAAGCAAGAAATGGCACAATTCCATACAGATGAATATATTGATTTCTTGAGTCGTGTCACGCCGGATAATTTGGATTTATTTAATAAAGAACAAATTAAATTTAATGTTGGTGATGATTGTCCAGTTTTTGATGGATTATTTGAATATTGTGGTATTTCAGGTGGTGGTTCAATGGAAGGTGCAGCAAGATTAAATAGAGGTAAATGTGATATTGCAATCAATTATGCAGGTGGTTTACATCATGCTAAAAAACTGGAAGCTTCAGGTTTTTGTTATTTAAATGATATTGTTTTAGGTATTATTGAATTATTAAGATATCATCCAAGAGTTTTATATATTGATATAGATGTTCATCATGGGGATGGTGTTGAAGAAGCATTTTATACAAGTGATAGAGTTATGACTTGTTCATTCCATAAATATGGTGAATTTTTCCCTGGTACAGGTGAATTAAGAGATATTGGAGTTGGTAAAGGTAAACATCATGCAGTTAATGTCCCATTAAGAGATGGTATTGATGATGCCACTTATAAATCCATATTCGAACCAATTATTGGTGCAATTATGGAATGGTATCAACCAAGTGCAATTGTTTTACAATGTGGTGGTGATTCATTAAGCGGTGATAAATTAGGTTGTTTTAATTTATCAATGTTGGGACATGCAAATTGTGTTAATTATGTTAAAAGTTTTGGTGTACCATTAATGGTTTTAGGTGGTGGTGGTTATACAATGAGAAATGTTGCAAGAACTTGGGCTTTTGAAAGTGGTTTATTAAATAATGTTAAATTACCAAAAGAATTACCTTATAATGAATATTATGAATATTATGGTCCAGATTATGCTTTAGATGTTAGACCTTCAAATATGTATAATGCTAATACCCCTGAATTTTTAAATAAAATTTTAACAAGTATTATATCCAATTTAGAACATACAAAATTCGCTCCTTCAGTACAGATGAATTATGTACCAAGAGATCCAGAAGATAAAGGGGATGAAGAAGAAGATTCAAAAGAAGCAATGGATACAAAAGGTGGTTCACAATTCGCAAGAGATGAAAGAACCGAAAAGAATAATGAATTTTATGATGATGATGAAAAAGATACTGATGAAAAAAATATTCAAGTAACTGAGGATGAAATGAAAGAAATCAATGAATTGAATAATGAATCTTAAAATTTATTAATCTTAAATTTAAAATTAAAATTGTAATATATGTATACGTCAACTTTTTTACTCTGATATCTAAATATTGAAAATATATGGATTATATGCTGATTTGGCTGTCCCTTTAAGAGATTAAAAGATTACGAGGTAAGGGTAATATCGAAAATAATCTCTTATATACTCTTTACAAGTAATAAAGCCACAATTGTCAAGAAATTGATCATATAAAATAATTGTTAAAGTGTCATCGAAAGTGTCATCTTCGCAAACCGAAATCACCAAAATACCACTAATTTTGTATGGTAAGATTATATTTTTCACTAACTAATATCACTGTAACCATTATATACTACCCAATTATGGACCTTATTCAATGTCCTTAATTGAAATTACAATATTCGTCAAAAAACCATAGTTCAAGCCTCACAGACTGAGTCGTCTAAGAAAAATCCATTGATTGCGAAAACTTAGACAACTCTGCCACCAGTTTCATAAAAAGGTAAATAGAGGCATATACCTCCCCCATTACAATTCTATAGTATCTTTATAAGGTATGTATGCGTAGCTAAAGTTGGCAGCAAAATGCATACCCCTTTTACTGGATGTAAATACCCCTTGTAAAAGTTTTATTCGCTAATTGCAAAGTGTATCAGAATTGCCTGCTGAGTACAATTTGCGATGCTAAATTAATTTTACTAGAAAAAAGCTAGATTTTTATATTTTATTAGATAATTAGATTCTTCTACCTTATCCGAGTAACATTAATTAGACTCATTACAGGTTCAATAATATAACAATTTCGAAATAATAAGTAATTTAATGATTTTTTATGCATAAGGTGACAAGAAACTTTGACTCACGCACAAAATCTAAGATACATAAAAAAAAAAATAAATTAAAAGATGATAAAATCTATAAAAATGTTAAAACTAATACGTTCTTTCCATTTAGAACCAGCATCTAAATTATCAGATAGGATAATACCTCAATACATACCCAATAATAAATTATATAATTTAAAATGGCCACAAACTCCTAGAAATATTTATATAACAAAGAAACCAAATAATAAAGATGTAATGAATTCAATGATTAAATTAATTGGATTTTTAACAAATTATTATCCTAGAGTTAATATAATATTAAATAATCAAGTTATAAATGAATTAAATCAATATAATACAAAAATAGAATTAAATGAAGAAGAAATTAAGAACTTAAAAGATATTAAAAATACAAAATTTTTTAATGCTGATCTTGAAACAATTAAATGTAAAACAGATTTATTAATTACAATTGGAGGTGATGGTACAATTTTAAATTCAGTTGCACAATTTCTGAATTGTAATGTGCCACCAATTTTAAGTTTTTCAATGGGTACTTTAGGATTTTTATTACCTTTTGATTTTAAACAATATAAAGAAGTTTTTAAAAAGATAATGACTAATGATAGTAAAGTAATGCAAAGAAGTAGAATTGAATGTCATGTTAAAAGAGGTGAAGTAAATGAAGTTGACCATAATAAGGAAGAAATGTTATTGATTGAAAAAAAAGAAGATAAAAAAGAGATGAAACATGCATTAAATGAAATAACATTACATAGAGGTAGTGAAGGTAATATGGTTACATTGGATATATTAGTAAATAATGAATTATTAACATCAACTACATCAGATGGTGTAATTTGTAGTACACCAACAGGATCAACAGCATATTCATTATCAGCAGGAGGACCAATTATTAATCCATTGATTGATGGAATTTTACTTAATTTAATTAGTCCAAGATCTTTATCATTTAGACCATTATTACTACCAAGTGATAGTGAAATAATGATTAGAATATCACCAAAAAATAGAAATATTGAAATTAAATTAAGTATTGATGGTATAAAACAAAAGGATTTTAAAAAGGGTGATGAAATTCATATAGTTAAAAAGATGAGTGTTGATAATAATATATGGTGTGTAATCGATAGTGAGAATGATTGGACGAGGGATATAAATGAATTGTTGGGATTTAATAGAGGATTTAAAGATAGACCTAGGATATAGATTTAGATATATAAATTTTTGAGTACAATTTTATTTTTTGCGAGTACAATCTGAGTACAATCTGAGTACAATTTGAAGTGCTAATCTCTGATGTAAGATTAAATTGTAGTATACAGAAACATTGTCAGAGTAAGAAGAACTTTAGAAAAGTACAAGTGTATGGTGCATTAAAGTAATTATATATTGAAATTTTGACTATGCTAGAAGTAGTTTAACATATACACTTACTCTTTTTATTAAATATTTTATCCTTTATTATTAATTAGCTAGACATCTTTTTCAATTTGCAGTTGTTGAGGTTTTCATGCATCCTAGTTTAATCTTCCTTTTTGCCTTTTTCAACCTAGGTTTTAAATTACCTCACTATTAAAAATTTTTGTATCAGTATTTTTGGCCCTCTATAGCATCAAATTCCATAATTAATTTCTGTCTATCCTCTCTACTTTTATTTAATTCTGCACTCAATTTTGAAAGTTGGTAACTAATACCTCTTATTTTATCAATTATTTGACCCATCTTGTTATTACCTTCCCCCAAAATATCAAGCTTAGCTTCTAATATCTCTAACCGAGTTCTTGTTTTTAACTCTTTTATTTCCTCTTTTAAAAATAATTGCATTTTTAAAAAATTAAAATCGTTAGATGGGAAAACGTTTTAGAGGTATGTAACTTATATGGATTCTAGTATGTATTAAAAGGATATCAATTCTTGCCAGATTGTGTTCATAATTGCCTATTTCTAATTAATTTGTGAGAAACAAAAAGTGCTGGATTTGCAATGGTTGCAAAATTGAATGTTCCGCTAAATTCGAAAAGGATAAATATGAAAGGGATAAGGTTAATAGATGTTGATCCAACCTTTAACTATCGTAAATTGGATATTAAAAGACAAATACAATTATTCTAAAAAAGATAAAACTAAGTAAAATTATTTGGAATGGTAGTGCAAATAACCAAAAACCAATTATAATCACATGACACATATCACATGACTGTTCCGGCTAGATAATCTAAAAAATATTAAAATTCTTCTATTTAACTAAGCCGTGCAGAAATTAACGAAAACCAAACAAAACCAAAAAAAGCACAAAAAATGTGTTAAAATTCCTTAATTCCCTAATTCCCTAATTCCCTAATTATCTAATTTCAATAGGGGAGAATAAAAATAAAATTGAGAAGAAACAAACCACAGAGATTTGCACCCCCCCGTCTCTCGCTCGCTCTAATCCTACCCCTTGCTCCGTCATTGCTTGGTCGGTACCACTGCCGTGGCACTAAATTTACCGATAACTTTACGCCGAAAGATATAGTTAACAACTAAAACTACAAACCCGGTCACACCCCGTCTTAAAACGGCAATAGGGGGTGTAGAGGGGGTGTAAACATCTGGGAAAAAGGTTAAATGGGTGTAAAAAAAAAGAAATTTTCCTTAAGTGGTAAAATAGAGCCCACACGTACAATTACGTCCAATTGGGGGGTGCAAAATTCAACACACACTCAGAAAAAAAAAACAGACACCCACCCGACCAAGGGGGTGCAAAAAAGTGCGGAAGACACACACTCAACGTAGGGGGTGCAGAACTTTTACCACAACAGGGGGTGCAAGCAAGAGGACAGAGAGAACGAAAGGGGCGTGTGATTCCAATTGTACAGGAATAACAAGTCACTAAAAACTTTAAATTGATTGAAAATCATTTCCCTTGGTTATAATAACACCTATTACGTATTATCAATTATATCATTAATCTTATCTCTATCCTTGAAATACTAATATTCCAAGTCACGTTCTTGTTACGCTGTGGTTGTTAAGTTTGTTGGTAGCAGTTTTGTGTGTGTTGTAGGTGGCAGTCCTAATTACGTGCATTAGTTAATCTTCGAAAGTCTCGTAAAAAAACTGCTGAGAATCTTATCACCAATTTCAACGATTTTATTTTTTCCTGCTCACTGTCAAAAAGCAAAAAGTGGAAAAAGGGCAAAAAGCCCAAAAGAAAAAATTAAAAAAAACTTTCTCGAAACCCGAAGAATTTATTCAAACTTTTTTTTTTTTGTATTATCACTTTTGGAAAGAACTTGGGCGGGTATTATAATAATTTTTAAGATCTATTCAATATGATGCAGATGTTAACAAAGATGGACCCTCATCAATCTTCAAATGGTCAAGTTCCATCTCAAATTCAACAAAGCCAGCAACAGCAACAGCAACAGCAACAGCAACAACAACAAAATAGAAATCTGACTCAAAATCAATCTAATCAACAACAAAATAATGGACAACCTACAAATCAATCAACTAATCAATCATCAAATCAACAATCAAATCAACAACAAGCACAACAAACCCCAGGTCAAACTTTATTATCTGAAACAACTGGTGCAACCTGGTTAGCTATTGGTTCATTAGCTGAAAGTTTAGGTGATTTAGAAAAAGCTTTAGCTTCTTATGATGCAGCTTTAAGACATTCACCAAATAATTCAGAAATTTTAATAAAATTAGCAAATATTTATAGATCAAAAGATGTCTTTTTTAAAGCTGCTGAATTATATGAACAAACTTTAAATTTTAATCCTGAAAATGGTGATATTTGGGGGTTATTAGGTCATTGTTATCTTATGTTGGATGATTTACAAAGAGCTTATGCAGCTTATCAAAGAGCTTTATATTATTTAGATAATCCAAATGTTCCAAAATTATGGCATGGTATTGGTATATTATATGATAGATATGGTTCATTAGAATATGCAGAAGAAGCATTTGTAAGAGTTTTAGAATTAGACCCAAATTTTGATAAATCAAATGAAATTTATTTTAGATTAGGAATTATTTATAAACATCAAGGTAAATTACAAAATGCTTTAGAATGTTTCCAATATATTTTATCAAATCCTCCTCATCCATTAACTCAACCTGATGTTTGGTTTCAAATTGGTTCAGTATTAGAACAACAAAAAGATTGGAATGGTGCAAAAGATGCTTATGAAAGAGTTTTACAAGTTAATCCTCAACATGCAAAAGTTTTACAACAATTAGGTTGTCTTTATCTGCAAGCTGAACCTGAATCAAATGATTCAAATTCTTCACCATCGAGTAAAAAAAATGGTGGATCAAATAATTTTACTCAAGATCTTAATATGGCTTCAAAATATTTAACTCAATCTTTAGAAATTGATCAAAGTGATGCTCATAGTTGGTATTATCTTGGTAGAGTTCATATGATTAATGGTGATTTTAATGCTGCTTATGAAGCTTTTCAACAAGCTGTTAATAGAGATTCAAGAAATCCAACATTTTGGTGTTCAATTGGTGTTTTATATTATCAAATTTCTCAATATAGAGATGCTTTAGATGCTTATACAAGAGCTATTAGATTAAATCCTTATATTTCTGAAGTTTGGTATGATTTAGGTACTTTATATGAAACTTGTAATAATCAAATTTCTGATGCTTTAGATGCTTATAGGCAAGCTGAAAGATTAGATCCTGGTAATCCTCATATTAAAGCAAGATTGGATCAATTAATAAAGTATCAACAAGAAGGTAATACTCATCCTCCTCAACCTCCTCCAATTAGTCAACAACCAAGATTACCTCAAAGTATGGTTTTAGAAAGTACTCAAGAACCTCCAATGATTAATCAAGGTCAAAATCCTGGTCAAGGTCAACCTCCACTTGGCCAACCTCTTGGTCAAGCTCCTCCACAATTAGCTCCAGGTCAATTGGGTCAACATCAACAACAACAGCAACAAGCTCAACAACATCACCAACAACAACAGCAGCAATTTCAACAACACCAACAACCACCTCAACATCAAGCACAACACCAACAACCACCTCAGCATCATCAACAACCACAACACCAACCTGCCCCACCTCCACAACATCAACACCAACCTGCTCCACCACCAATTCAACCACAACAAATCCCTGGTCAAGCTCCAGGTCAACCAATTGGATACCAAGGATATCCTGTTCTTCATCAATTACAACAACCACAACAACCACAACAAATCCAACAACCACCTCAACAACAACCAATTCAACAACCAAAGATTGAAACTCCAAGGAAACATGAATTAGATGATAAGAATGAGAAAAAGGACAAGAAAAAGAAGAAGAAATCAAATAATTCAACTCCAAAAATTGAAAAAAATGTAATGAATGGTAATTTAAGTGATTTAATGAATGCTGCTAATCAAGCTAATCAAATCGATGCTAAATCTCCATCAATAAATCGTGCTGATGCTGTACCACCTCCAATTCAATCACAATCACAAACTCCAGCACCAGCACCAGTACCTGTTCCAGCTGCTCTTCCTGTTCCTTCTGTGGTTCCACCTCCAATCCAGCCATCTTCAGCATTACCAGCAATTGCTCCAATCGCTCCACCAGCTCCAGTATCTTATTCACCACCAGTGCCAGTTGTACAACCAATAGTTGCAGCTCCAGCTCCGGTTGCTTCAGAATCAGTAACTCCATTACCACCAGTTCAAGTACCTGAACAATCTCAACCTATTGAACCTAAACAAGAAGAATCAGCACCAGTAGTTGTACCTCCAGTTTCAGTTGTTGCTCCAGTTCAACCCGAAGAAGCTAAATCTGAACCACAAGTAGAAGCTGCTCCTGTCCCTGTCCCTGCTCCTGCGCCACCAGTTCAAGAATCTGCTGCTACCCCAACTCCGTCTGTTGATGCCACTCCTGCTCCTGCTCCAGCTGCTGAACCAGTTTCAGAACAAGCTGCCCAAGCAGTTGCTGCTCCAGCAGAAACACCAACATCAACCACTGCAACACCAGCAGTAGCGGAAGCTTCATTAAATCCAACACCAACCCCAACCCCACCAACACTTGAAAAGGCTAATGGTGCAGGTGAAGAAGAAGAAACTGAAGAACCTGAAGAACCAAAAGAACCTGAAGAAGTTGAACCTCCAATGCGTAAAATTGAAGAGGATGAAGATTATGATGAGTAAGATAAATAAAAAGTGTGTACTATAATGTATTGTTATCTCTTTAATTTTTTACCCTAATGACCTTTATTTACAAATCCCTATATACTGAATACTTGAATATTTAAATTCTGAATATCTAAATTCTCAAGTTATGATCTCTGTTCATTTAAAAATTTCATATTATTCAATTGTTCAAGATTCTTATAATTGAAATATAAAGAAAATAAATCTTTACCAATTGCAACAATAAACATACCAGCTAAATTACATAAATACTTATTTCTATCAGATTTTTCAAATGACCCAATTAAAATATCACCGATTTTACTTGATACAAATGGCCAACCAATAGTTACTAATGCTTTTAAAATCATTGAGGAGAAATCCAGACTGCTTTCAAATAATGGATAATCATTAGCTAAACATAATTTAATTTTTAAAATTGATAATTTAACTTGAGATTTTAATAATTTTAACATTTTAATAATTAATTTTTTAAAATCAATTTCTTTATTTTTTAATTCATTCAGTAATGAAACTTTTAAATTATTTATATCTTCATAAAGCATTTCTAATTGATCAACTTGAAAAGGTTTTAATTTATTAGTAATCTGTCTTGGTTGAACTTTTAAAGCTAAATTAAATTGAAGTTGGTTGATAGTTAATCTATAAACAATATCATATAATATTCTTAATGGAATTCCAAGTGAAATTAAATGATCAAAATTATTTAAATCAATTTTATTAAAAATATTAAAATATTTATAAAATCTTAATGGATCTTTAAAAATATTTGTAATTGAATTTGAAATTCCTTCATATAATGCTTTGACTAATCCATGATTACCTAATGATGATAAATAAGTATTAATGGTTAATTCATATAACCATCTAGATCCACTTTTTTGAGTTAAAAAGCTAATTGGTGATGATGAATTCATATAATATAAAACAAATGGTAAAACTGGCACTCTACTAAATTTAAAAGGTTCAATAACTCCTCTTGCTAATCCTATTTCTAAATCATCAACAAAAAAATTAGACAGATTAAGTAACGAATTTAAAACAACCCCACTACCAAATTTATCACTTTTTAAAAAATTAGTTAAATATGCTGAAGGTAAAATTGAATCCATCATTTTAATACCAACTGCCGTCACCCCTAAGTAACCCATCGATACAACCCCAGTCACTGCAGATGTTAAACCCAAAAACACACCAGAATAGATTACCAGTTTAGAAAGCACAGCTTTTGATAGTTCTTTAAAATCAAGTGCTTTGGAAATTTTAATTGAAAATGATATAGATCTTTGACATTGTGGACAAGGAGCTCCAACAATTAAATACTCATCAAGAAATGAGAAATCAGAATCAATTGGTGGAGTTGAAGGTGAATCACTTGAACCATCAGGAAATAACCAATCCACTAATTGCCAAGGTGATAAGTTGATATTATAAGTTTCCAGTTGTTCAACCGTAAGTGTCCCATCATCATCGAGGTACAAGTAAGTATCTCTTCCGTCACGTCTATTATCTCTGTCACGTCTACGACGATCATATTGAGTTCTTGTTCCGTTAGGACTAGTATCAGCTTTAAATGTAAGTTTACCAGTTGGTAACGAAGCAATCCAATCAATAAAACATTTACGATGCATTGCAATTTTACATGTACCACATGGTGATATGAAATCTCTCGCTTCCTTTAGGGTTCCAAATGGTGGAGCTTCGTCTTCATCACCTAAACAAAATGAACAAGTTTTCATAATTGAGTCCTGAATTAATGTGTGTGTTTTGTGGGTCTCTCCTCAATTCGATTATTCTCCGTGTATTTTGGTCTCAAGTGGCGCGTGACATTGGAAAGCTCGTGTGAGGTGGTGCGACAGATGGTGCGACGCTGGTACCATTCGTGGCTAGAGGTTTTAGTTATGTCTCTGGGTGACTGTGACAATTTTTGTTACTTTACTATGACACTGTTTTCAAAAATCATTTCAAAATGCCAGAAACTTTGTATATAGAAAACCGTTTCTAACGCCTACATTAAACTAACTACACTACCTACAATTTGTATAATTATATCACGAATTTCTTAACCTCTTATGGAGCCATACTTAAACCCACAGCATAATGATACAATCTAGAATCAATTACACACCCTTCAGTCTTACATACACCTTTCAAATCATTCAATAAGTTCTTTAAAGGCAATGAGAAAGTCTCTATGAATTCACCATCTTCTAAATGGGCTACTGGATTTTCATTGTCTGGATCGGTTAAATCAATATCCATAAAAGCTAAGGACATATTAGCATTAGTTAACCCTGGATCACTAAATAATTGGAACTCAGGCTCAGTCAGACGTAAGAATTTACCCTTGTACCCTGTTTCTTCGAATAATTCTCTTATAGCAGTAGTTTCAATTGATTCTTTTGGATCAATAAGTCCAGCAGGTAATTCAATTACTACTTTCCCAGTTGGTGGTCTAAATTGTTTAGTCAACACAATTTCAGGAAGTTTTGAAGGGTGACGTAAAAGCGCAAGAATCGATACAGCGTCAATGCCAGTGGTCTCTGTCCTAGTTGTTCTAATAGCCATTTCCCAAACTCTTGGGGTACCATTAGGATCTTCATAATTAATTTGTCTAGTTTGGATCCATTTTCCTTGAACTAATGGTTCAATTGACTTTAATTTCGCTTTATAAGGGGATGGTTTCATTGTTCTTCACTTTAAATATTTACCAAGATTAGTTTTAGGGGGTGTGAGTAATCCGGTGGTTTTTTAAGTTTTAGTTATAATTTTGCGATCAAATTTGGTTTCTCAAACGTCATAAACTCAAACAGAGTATTTACCAAAATGATACAAGATCAAGAACTCGAGAAGATAAAGTCAAAGATCCAAGACCATCTCATATCGTCTGGAACATATGAAAGTATCAACCAAAACTTAAAGTTGAAGTTATACGAGTCAGGGTGGTATGATAAAATCTCATCTTTGACATTACAAGAGTTACAATCAAATGATTCTAGTTTCAATGAGTTATTAGGGTTCATCAAACCTAAAGCAGAAGCGTTGGTTCCGGAAGATGTAAAGAGGGAAATAATGGATAAGATCAAGGATTATTTGGATGATGTGGTTCAATAGGTTAGTGATGCGTTTTGATATTGCTGATGCGTGATGTTTTTGTGGTTAATGATTATCATTGAAGTCGGCTTTGGGTGCATAAACAGTTCTGGTGTCAAGTCGGTGAATTGGAATGATTAGAGTGAATTTTGGATTTCCCTGTGGTGTTAAATGTTGGAAATGGTGGTTAATCCATATTTTGAACAATTATAAGTCTAAATGGGAAGAATGACTTGAAAATCTTAGAAATTTGATATAAGAGAATCTTTTAGGCTGGTATAGAGAACTGTCAACGTATAAATAGGTAAATATAATATAAAATTAATGAATTAGTTCATCTGAACCTATCACTCTCAACTTCGATATACCCTTAACCACACGTCTCTTAAAAAAAAAAATACCAATACAATTCAAACTCTAACTAATACCTCCCACCTATATAGTTAATTCATAGTTTCTATACACTTCTTCTAATTTTAAATTCAATAAATCATAATAATTCATCTCTTAGTACTTATCCAGCGTCGTGCGCCAATCCCAAAAATTCACCCAATCAGTTCAAGCATTTTAATGCTGATTCTCAAAAAATTTTCAGAAACCTATAGTAAATACCAATGTTTCCCTTAAGAACATCGGTTACCAATGTTGGTAAACGTACCAATTTAAGTATAATAGCATCTCCATTACATTCATACCAAACCTCATTAATACTTTCAAGAAATGTATCGTCCAAAGAATTAACTCCATCAAATTTACCAACTGATTTCCCATTAATGTCACAAAAATCTGCAAGTTCACCATTAGATTATGCATTAACATCATTAGATACAATTGCCAATTGGGCTAGAAAATCCTCCTTCTGGCCAGTTACTTTCGGTTTAGCATGTTGTGCCGTCGAAATGATGCATGTTTCAGCTCCAAGATATGATCAAGATAGATTAGGGATTATTTTCAGAGCTTCACCAAGACAGTCAGATATTATGATTGTTGCAGGTACTGTTACTAATAAAATGGCTCCAGCCTTAAGACAAGTTTACGATCAAATGCCAGATCCAAGATGGGTTATTTCTATGGGTTCATGTGCTAATGGTGGTGGTTATTACCATTATTCTTATTCAGTTGTTAGAGGTTGTGATAGAATTGTTCCTGTTGATGTTTATGTTCCAGGGTGTCCTCCGACTGCTGAAGCTTTGATGTACGGTGTGTTTCAATTACAAAGAAAAATGATGAAAACAACAATCACAAGATTATGGTATAGACAATAATGCATATTTATAGGTTTTGACTCTTTTTTGCTGATATTATTTTTTCCTTCTTAATTCCTCTACTTGATATTCCAGTTTCTAATTTGTCATATTGTTCTTACCATTTTAAGTAAGAATTATAAAGGAATAAAGGGTAGACTTGCAGTCAATTTATCTGCATAAAATTGAGAGACTCGATTTTCATGAGATGTGCAGCATATGTAATTGAAAAATATACAAATTATGTTATAGATGATAGAAAAGGTTATAGAAGAAGGAATCGTTACCAATGAATTTGTATTTTAAATATTTTTATATAAATATAATTTTATAATATATTATTTTTTTTCAATAATAATTGGCAAACATTAAATATATCAAAATTTGTAAAATTTGTAAAAACTATCAAAATAATAAAAAGTCAAAAATTTCTATAAAATTACCCTGTATAAGAATATCTAAACCATATATTATTAATAAGATGAAATCTCTATAAACCTCCCAAACCTTTAAATTTATAGAAAGTAGTTACCTCTTTTTTTTCCAATTGCTGGTTTTCATATGGGTGCAAAAATATAAAGAATGCCCTAAAAAATCAATTTTTTTTTCACTTAATACAATTACAATAACAATTACAAATGGAAAACTTACCAAACGAATTAATCATCAAAATTCTTGGGTACTTACCTAATGGAACCTTAGCAAAGGTCTTTAATAATTTTGTTCTACAAAGTCCAAGTCCTCCACCAGATAAGTTTTCATGTTTTGCAGATATTGTGAATTGGATAACATACTATAAATTACCCACTGAAAGTGTATTTGAAGAATGCTTCAACAAATACCCGTTTTCAAGATTATACAAAGACTGTAATTCCCCGGACTTTATTAGGAAACTTAAACAAGTTTCTGATGATCAAAGCTTGATTGAAAGAATTGAAAAGATCCAAGAAGAAGATGGTTTAATGTTAATAATTAGAAAGAAATATCTTTATTCCATAATATGTACAACTACAACTGTGGATGATTATTTTGAAAGATACAAATTAAGTGAAAATGAAATAGATTCAATGAGAGATTATTTGAATAATTTTGTTCCTCCAAAAATACATCTCAACAATTCTATAGGAGAACCTGAATGTTCAAGAAAGGAATTCAACAAGGAATTCGTTTTGAAAGTAGACCAATTTCATTGTATGACTGAAATTTTTTTGGCACTGATGACTCAAGATTTTAGAGGTGACTTATCACATATAAAAACATTAAAGAAAATTGAAGTAGCTCTTTGTAGGAGTAAAAATAATTTTGAAGTTTACTTACCAGACACTTTAACTATATTAAAAATAAGGTCACCATGTTTTTGTGTGCCTAAGGATTTTAAATTTCCTTCTAAATTAATTAGTTTTGAGTGTACAGGATTTTTTGCTGTTCGTAAGTTAAGATTCCCTCCATTATTAGTCAATTTAGTTGCAAATGACTTTATGCCTATCACTCAGAGCAAAGTTGACTTATCATATTTACAACATTTGAGGTCGTTAACTGTAAGCTTCAAAAATTCCCCAAAGGATTTAATAATCAATACTTTACCTAAATCATTGGTATATTTGGAAGTAAAGAATATTATAAATAATTTTATTGATTGTACCTCATTAGTAAGACTAAATTATTTACAATTCGAAGCTAGTGATTATAATTGTAAAGGATTTAAATTGCCTGATGATTTAGTAAAGTTTTGTGTAAGTGCTAACAATATTAGTAGACTTGGATTAAATGATAAGCTTAAGGTTTTACAAGTATCAGGAAGATTACTAACCAAATTTGAAGTTCCAAAATCAACCAAATTCCTTTCGTGTGAGTACACTCACTTCAGGAAGATATCAGAAAAGTTACCAGATAATTTATCAGTTTTAGATTTGTCACTTTGCCCCCGTAGAAGAGTTCCAGTCACGGAAAGTACAGATACTATTAGAAGTTTTCAATATCCATTTATAAAAGGTCCCGAAATAATTGAATTGCCAAAATATTTGAAGACAATTGAATTCAGATTGCCTATATACTACTTAGAAGTTATGAAAGAGGAAATTCCTAGAATTCCACTTAACAGTCACTTGGAGAAGATGATAGTACCTAATATTATGCTTGAAAAACTCAATACTGCTAAATTGGGTAATTTGAAAACTTTAATAATAAACGGGTCATTTGAACATATATTGAAAAAGGATATAGATTTTACTGAGTCTAACATTGAAACTTTATTATTTGATTTGAGTATTATAGAATGTGGAGAGAAGAAACTCATTGGACCAAAATCATTAAAGTTAGTACATTTACCAAGGCAGTCTACAAAGTTACCAGAAGGTTTAGATTTGAGTCAGGCTGAAGAACAAGTAGATATTATGGTTTTGGATCCTTTAACCTTTAAAGTGGATAAGAAGAAGGATAAATTACCAAAAAACTTTAGATTAGTCCCTCATTAGAGTATTTTTTATAGTTTAAATAAATTATAGTTTAAATACATTATTATTATTATTATTATTATTATTATTACCTTTGAATATAGTTAGTATTGAAAAATTGCAAAATTTGACCACAAACACGACTGGCAACCATAATGTCGCGCGCTTTATAATTTTTAATTTTTCTGGGGTGTCGCGTGAATCCCAAAGTTCGCTAACAAAAAAACATGAAATGTCTCCCCTCGAACTCTGTCACAAAAATTGAACAGTTCGTCACATTGCGAATTGTTAGTACAAAGGGCAATGTGCTCTCATATAAAAAATACTGCGGTTTTATTGGTTTAGAGAACAAAGTTTCACACTAAAATAATCATCCCTTTTTTTCCCGCTTACTATTTTTTTTATAATAAATAAGACCACTCTCGCCCATTTTTAAATTTTTTTTTCCTTTCTCCTTTCTACATAGTTAATTAGTTTTATCAAACAAAATGGCAAGAACTAAACAAACTGCAAGAAAATCAACTGGTGGTAAAGCCCCAAGAAAACAATTAGCTTCTAAAGCTGCAAGAAAATCAGCTCCAGTCTCTGGTGGTGTTAAAAAACCACACAGATATAAGCCAGGTACTGTTGCTTTAAGAGAAATTAGAAGATTCCAAAAATCTACTGAATTATTAATCAGAAAATTACCTTTCCAAAGATTAGTTAGAGAAATTGCCCAAGATTTTAAATCTGATTTAAGATTTCAATCATCTGCTATTGGTGCTTTACAAGAAGCTGTTGAAGCTTATTTAGTTTCTTTATTCGAAGATACTAATTTATGTGCCATTCATGCTAAAAGAGTTACTATTCAAAAGAAAGATATTCAATTAGCAAGAAGATTAAGAGGTGAAAGATCATAAATGGGTTAGGTTTTATGAATATGTTTTTTGGTTTTAAATATATACAAGGTGGTAACACATCACTCTACTCTCGCCCCCCTTTTTTTAACACTTTTTTTTACTCTTATCTATCTATTGTTTTACCATGTTTTTAACCCTTAGATCTCTGACGGAGGTAATACAGGCTCTATAGATGTTTCTCTTACACCTACCAGAGTATTAGAGTATATTATAATATTCTATGTTCCCTTAAATTTTATTCGGCTAAATGTGTTGATGATTTTGGCTTTGTGGACCCTCAGGGAAAAAAAGATAAACAGGAAATGGGAAATTCAAACAATAATATATTTTAAACAATCTATTTTTCTAAATTCATGGATTTCATAGCTTCAGTCAATTCATTATCATCACTTTTCTTCTCTTCTTCTTTGATCTCTTGAGAAGCAATTGGGGGCATATACATCGGAATAGGTACTACATTTTGAGGTGATATAGGTATTGGTTGCATTCCTATTGCTCCACCTCCTTGCATTGGTGGTAAGCCTGAACCCATTGGTGGTATAAGTTGGGAAATTGGAGGTGGAATACCCTGTGGTGGAATACCCTGTGGTGGAATACCCTGTGGTGGAATACCCTGTGGTGGAATACCTTGAGGAATCATACCATAACCAGAAGCTGCAGCAGCAGCCATTGCACTGGATGGATCCATACCCATTGATAAAGCAGCAGCAGCATGTATTTGAGCATTTTGAACAGCTTGTTGTTGTTGATGTTGATAAAATTTTTTATTATTCATTGAAACTCTACCCCAACTTAATCTAACTCTACTACCTCCGATTATATAACCTTGCATAGCAGCAATTGCTTCTTCCGCTTCCTCTCTTGTAGAATATTTTACAAATCCACAATTTTTACCTGGTGGAATTTTAATTTGTTGAATTATTCCAAAGGTTTTGAATAATGTGAATAATGTTTGTTCTGATATATCAGATGATAAACCTCCAACAAATACTGTAGTATTATTAGGATCATTAAATGGTTGGCCTTGTAATGGTTGATTATTATTTGGTAAATGTTTAGAATCAACGTATTCTTCATTTGATTGATTAGGAATTGAAGAATTAGGTTCATTAAAACTACCACCATCAGTTGAAATACCAGATGAAGTAACATTTCCAATTGTACCAGTTGAACCAGAATTAGTTGAAGATTGTAAAATATTACTATTACCTGTGGAACTTGTAGAAGTATGATGTGAATGACTAATAACTCCTGAAGGACCTACAACAGATCCTTGACTTTGACTATGACTATGACTTTGAGTATAACTACCTTCACTTGGAGTTTGAGGTTCACCGCTTGATTCAGGTAATATTGGAACAATTGGAGGATAATATCCAAAGCCGCCATTAAACATCATATCTTGACTACCATCATAATAACCAGCACTTGAAGGAACTGACATACTACCAGCTGATCCAGGTGGACGAGGATCCATATTATTCCTTCTCAGATTTGGATTTGGTGAATAACCACCATTAAATTGACTTTGAAATTGACCCATTGGTGAAGGAGTTGAA
Organism: Yamadazyma buinensis; assembly: GCA_030571035.1. NCBI lineage: Eukaryota > Fungi > Ascomycota > Pichiomycetes > Serinales > Debaryomycetaceae > Yamadazyma > Yamadazyma buinensis. The sequence continues at coordinate 256,831 of JAJLWZ010000002.1, read as the reverse complement.
GGTGGGAATTGATTAAATGGAATATTACCTATATTACCTAAATTACCAATATTATTTTGATTTCTTGGAGTAGCTAAAGCAACTCTTAAAGGTCTACCACCAAACCAAACACCATTCATTTCAATTAAAGCTCTTTGTCTTTCCAGTTCATCAGTAAATCTAACAAATCCAAAACATCTTGATTTACCACTAACAGGGTCAGTCATAACTCTAACAGTTTTAACAGAATGAGGAAACAGTTTTTGAAAAAATGCTAATAAATGAGCTTCAGTAGTTGAAGCAGATAAATCACCAACAAATAATGAAAATTCAGGACTTTGAACAATTGGAGCTGATAAAGTTGCACCACTTGCCCAGTTTAATCTAAAATATTTCTTTTGATTATCTGGATTATTAGGAAATTGTCTTTGAGATGGCATTGCAACATCAGGTAACAATTGACCATTAAGACTTAATGCTTGCTTTGCATCATTAAAAGTTTCAAATTCAATAAAACAATAACCACTATGACTTAAACCATTCAAACCATTTAAACCATTTATATTCATTTCAGGTTTAAGAAATTTGGGCCTAATAACTTTAACTTGAACTTTCTTATTAAGAATTTGCCACCATAAACTTTCAATTGATGGCTCTTCTAGCCAAGGATCTAAATCTCCCATCCATAAAGTTCTTGGTCCACTTTCTTCACCATTACTTGCTAAAATATCTTCATCTAAAAATTGAGATTGTTGAGTTGATAATGGAGGGTTAGGAACGGCAAATCCAGCCAACATTTCTTGTTCTTGTTGATGTTGCTGACTTGCAGTTGATGAAACAGTTGTTGGATTCATTTTTTTTTCTTTTATAAAAATGTGTTAAAATCTAAAATTTATTATAAAACTTTAAAATTCAATCTTTCAAATAAATCGGGTTGAAAAAAAAAATATGGAAATAAAATGCAATTAAACAATAATTTCAATAATGGGAAAAGGATAAAATATTTTAAAATCGGTAATGAAGATTTATAAAATAATTATTAATAATAATAAAAAAAAAATGATATTTGAAAAACAACAATGAATAACCTAACAAGATACAAAAACCAAATGTATGTTACAAATGAACTAAAATATCAAACTTAATGTACAATTGTATACCAGTATACAGAAACCACTTAAAACAAAAAAAAAAATCAATTACTTTTTTCTAAATTCAGCAAAATATAACCAGTTATAAGATTCTATTACAAAGTTTTTTCTTATGAATGATGTGATTTGAAATAATAATGTGATTGTTTTGCAAACTTTACTTTAATTGGGATATAGTATATATTTTGTTTATATTTTGTGGAAAATAAAAATTAATATAAAATATGATGAAAAAAGGGAAGTCAAATTTAATGGACCAAATGGTAACGTAAAAATCTGAATTGAAATTCCAAATTAACTTTAACAAATGTTGAAAATTTGACTAATTGATAGCTTTAATAATAACAATAAGTGTATTGGGAAAATTAAAACTTTTCAAAAACTTGTTAAAATTGGATAAAATGTGTTAATTTAAATTTCAAAAAACTTTTTCGCGGTTGAGTCTATATGTGGTTGCGATATTTTTTGATTCATCCAACTCTTTTCAAAACTCTCTTGATTTTACAATGAATCAGTCTTATTATAATTTATATTCAATTTCTTGTATATTAGATTTATATTTTAAATCAAAATTTTCAAAAAAATAGTGTATTTTCAGGGTTTTTTTTGGTCTAATTCTACTAGGAAAAAGCGGACTTATGTTTGATTTATATATAGTTTTTCCTTACTGAAATTAATCAGTTAAGGGTCTAATAGAGTTTAAACACTAAAAAATTATCGTAGACTTGATTAATTTAATACAATTCAAGGCGGATCAACATAGTATCATAGTTTTATATAAAGTAAATTTACTTCCCTTGCATTTATGCTACTCTCTGCACGTTCTAGATTCACCGTGCATCTTCACACAGGGGATTAAGATGAACTTAAGTTTTAACTTTTTTTCCATAAAAAATAAAATAAAAATTCTTCTTGTTCAAGCAGGTCAATGTGGAAATACATACAGAATTCTAACCAAATGAAACCTCAAGATAAATTGAATCTTGATGTGAAATATCGGATACCTCTCGGACAATAGGTTTCGGTAGTAATTTCTATAAATATTGTGCTACTGAGACACAATATCAAAGCCTTTTAAAGATACATGTATCACACTTCGAAAACGCAATATCTTTATCAATTGGTATTATTTTAGATAAGGTGATGTTAACGTAAGAATGTAGTTAATTAAAGGATATTTGAAACTCAATCGACTCAATAGACTCGGATAAAGCACTCTAAAGCCTAAAATCCAATCTAAAGCAATCCCCCAATTCATCGATTCAATTGCGTTTCACAATCAAGCGAGAGTAATTATTTTTGTAATTAAAAATCTACAATAATTAGCCCATAAAATTCAATAACTTGAATACAACTTAACACAGTATCTATTTACTATTAAATTAAAGGGAAATGTTTCAAATAATTTAGGGATCAGTCTGTTTCTATGAGACGACACCGACATTTCAACTGCAAATACGACATCAGATTCAGCCAAAAAAAAAAAAGAGGTGCATTTGTGAAAAGTAAACAATCAGTTTAATAGCGCTTAAATATTTAATAGATGGATCAGGTATCTTTGGGGAAGAATCATATCGACGAGAACATAGATATGTTCATCCAGAGCACTGACATATCAGATAGAAGTGGCGAAAGAGGGAATACTAGTCCTAGAAATAGTACAATTCCATCATTTGATAAGCGCTTAGGTACAATTAATGAGGAATCAAAATTAGATGAGTTTAATTTAAACTTGAAGATTCATCCAGATGAGAGTATAGAGGAAGAAATTAGAGTTAAAAATGTAAAGTATTTACCAAATAAAGATTTCCATTTTACTAATAATGAATCGATGATATCATCTCCAAATTCAATTCCAAATACTTTTAAGAATAAATCACATCCAAATGCTAGAACCAAGGATGAATTAGGATCTAGTAATTTGATATTAAGAGAACCTCCTCATTTTGAAGCATTTGGTACTCAAGATGATCACAAAATTCAAGATATAATTAATGAAAGTGATGATATAAATGATTTAGAAAAACATTTGAAGGAAGCACCAATAAAGACATCAACTATTAATAAATTATCATCTGATAATACTCCAGAATGGATGCCTTCAGTATTAGATGAAAAATGGATAGATGATCTTGGATCATCAGTTCGTATTACTAAGAAAGCCAATGACTTCCAATTTAATTCAGGTTCTAATTCAAATTCTATTGTAAGAAATAGTAATTCAATTAAAACTCCAGTTTGGAAAAAATTTCAACAAGATTATCAAAATAATGCAAATCAACAACATTTACAACATATTTTCACCAATTTTGATAAATCAAATTCAATGTCTTCAACTTTATCAACTCCATATAATACAAATTCTCATTTAAAGAATCAACCTTATAGAAATATTAACAATAATGGATCTGATGCCAATGTAGGTAATTCCGCAAGCATTAATAATAATAGTAGTAATGATGATGATGTTATTAACTTAACAAGAGACCAAGTTAATGAATTGAAACATTTAATGAAAGGTAAACCAAATGATTATTTAATTGAATTACCTGATGCTTCACCTTTAAAATTATTTGGTAATAAATATAATACTTTTACAAAGGGTAAATTAAATGAAATTATTTCAAGTTTAAAACCTGCACCTGAATTTAATTTAAATCTAAATGATAAACAAGGTAAAATGAAATTTGATGACGATGAAGAAATCGAAGCTAATGAAGATAAGGTAATTGATGAAGGAACTGGAGCAAGTGACTTAGAACAAGCTGAAGTAAATAAAGTACCGGATGTAAATGATCATGAAGATAAAGATTCAATAGATATAGATGAAGAGAAGGAAAATGATTTTATTAGTAAACCAATGCCAAAAATGAAAGTGAAAAATTATGATAGTAATGATATTGAAGAAAAATATAGGAAGAAAGCAAATAATATATTTGATAATATTCAAAAACGAGGTCAATTCTTAAATCAACACAGATCAATAAGTTCCATCAGAAGTCCTCATCCTTCAATTAATAGATCATTTAATCCACCTTTAGGTAATTCATCTGGCGCAAGTAACTTAACTGGTTCATTAACAGCAACTGCAACAGCAACTTCAACTCCAAAAGTGAATAAAGTGCAAAGTAGTTTAGATGAATTGAATGAATATTCATCATTTACAAGTGGGTTTAATCAAGATAGTACACAGTTTCAACAAAATACCAATGATTATACTTCATTTAGTGATTCTATAGATTCATCTAGATCAGGTTCAACTAATCACAATCATCATGTCCATAATAATCCTCATAGGCTTGAACACAGTCATAGTGAAAATAGTGTAGACCCAACTAGAAGTTTTAATATTAAAGATCAAACATACCAATCAACTCGTTCAATACATTCAAATTATGAATTAACAAATACTTTCCAAGAAGGAAATTCACAATCTAGTTCTAGGCTTGATAACTTTTCTGATTATACAAATTCACCAAAATTATCACCAAAGAATTTAAAAGTATTACAAGATCAATTATCTCATACTAGTTCATATACTTTTGATGAGCTTGCAAATGGTGACAGTAGTAAATTTGTTGTTAACAATAGTAACGATAGAAGTAAAAATCTTCAATCCCAAAAAAATTCTTATGAAGATGAACTAATAACTAAAATTAAACATTTAGAATCAACAGTTAATAATTATAGCATATATCATAAAAATATGGAAGCATTAATAAATGAAAATAATAATTTAAGAAATGAATTAAGAAATCATATTTCACAAAATTCAAAAGATCCAGTAGAAATTTTTAATGATGATAAAATTCCTGAACATGAAATTGATGATTATGATTTTGATTTAACTAATGATAAAGCTATCAATTTTAAATTGAAAACAATAAGTAAATTAAAATTACAAAATACCAATAACATGATTAATTCAGGTAATTTGAAACCAACTATAAAGTTACCAAGTTCTTATGATAACATGATTCTTGATGAAGCTAACCACAGGTGGGTAGTTAAAGATAAAGAGAATTATCATGATAGTTTGGGTTCAATAGAAGATTTGGTTTCTAATGAACATATAGAACATGAATTAGAACGTGCCGCAGAAGAAGAAGAAGATGATGAAGAGGAGGAGGAAAAAGAAGAAGAAGAGGAAGAAGATAACGATGACGATGACGAAGATGAAGAAATTGAAGGAGTTTTCAAAGCCAGTACCACAAAGAATGTTTCATTCCATTTACCTCATTCAGATGGTGTTCATTCAAGTCCAATAATGGGTGATGTTACTAAAGTTTCAGAGATCGATGAATTATCTTTTAGTCAACAACAAAAGAGATTAGTTTCTGTGATTACTGATACTTTAATGGAATCTAATAATAATTCTAATTGGAATACTATTAGTGATATTGATCTTAGTGATAAAAATTTGAATAATATTAAAGATTTAAAGAGCTTCTTACCAAACTTAAATAAATTAAATTTATCAAGTAATAATTTAAAATTTTTAAAAGGTATACCATTAAGTTTACTTAAATTAAATATAAGTAATAATAATATTGAAAATTTAACATCATTTAATGATTTTGGTAATTTACAAACTTTAGATTTATCAAATAATTTCTTAATGAATTGTAACAATTTAAAATTAAATATTCATTTAATTAAATTAAATCTATCAAATAATAAAATAAGTGATATTTCTGGATTAAGAAATTTAACTAATTTAATTGAATTAGATTTATCGTTAAATAATATAAAGGGAGAAATAAAGTTTAATAAATTTAATTTAGAAAATTTAGAAAATTTAAATTTATCAGAGAATAAAATTTCAAATATAAGTAATTTACAAAAATTAAAGAATTTAAGAGTTTTAAATTTAAATGAAAATAATTTAGCAAATTTATCAAGTGAATCGAAACATTTACATTTGAAAAAACTTTTAATTAAGTTTAATAATTTGAAGACTATCGATTTAACAAATTTCCCATATTTAAGATCGTTAAGAATGGACGGAAATAATTTTAAGAATATAAATGGTAAATTAAAATTTATTGAAGAAATTTCAAGTAAATCACAATCAGAAGTTATGTTAAATAAGGTTTTTGAATTTAGTGAATATTTGAAATCTCTTGATTTATCAGGTAATTCAAATTTTTTAAAGTTTCATAATTTACCAAAATTCCCAAATTTAAATAAATTAGTTATTTCAGCAATTGATTTAAGTAGTTTATCAATTGATTTTAATGAATATTTCCCAAATTTAATTGAATTGAATTTAAATTTTAATAAATTAAATTCACTTGACTTTTTAAGTAATTTAAAATATTTAAAAAGATTATATTTAGTAAGTAACAATGTTTTCAAAATTGAAGATATCATAAAGAATTTAAAGAATTCTAGAATCAACTTAAGAGTTTTAGATATTAGATTAAATCCAATTAATATCGAATTTTATCCATATGTTTTTAATCCTCATGAGTTAGAGATTAATCTTGGTAATGATTTAAGATCTACTTCTTCAAGTTTTGAAAATTTAATTCAATTGGACACTTTAGATGATATTGAAAATTTTGCAATTCATTATGAATCCTTAAATAATGATAATAATGATTGGGAATCAAGGAATGAAATATTCTTAAAGAGTTTAAAACAAAATAAATCACAAAAGAGAATTAGTTATCAAACTTTATTAATTAACTATTTCCCAAATTTGAAAAAACTTGATGGTTCAATAATTAGTTCGAATAAAAGGGTAGAATTCGAAAATAATTTTAAACATTAGTAAATATGTATTTTTATGGTTTTATATATGTTATATTATATATATTAAAATAATTTTAGATTTTCTTTATTTTCTAGTGTAAGTTTTTCATTTCTGTTCTACTTACCTACTATGGAATCATTTCCATTTTTTGCGGCTCCGAAATTCCGCTCTGATTCACTGATAAAAAGCTCAAGACTTTTTGATTTCACTCTTGAAATATTTCCAACAACTTGAATAATGTTATCTAAAAGAGTTTCAATCCAATGGCCACCAGAAGAAGCTGGCGAAAACACCAGCACCTTAGTTATATATTCCAAAGTTGGCCATTTCGTAGATATCAGAATTCATAGTCACCTGTACCCAATTATTGATGAAAATCCTGAAAGTGTATTTGATTCAGTTTTTGAATGGGCAATGGTTGGTGATGAAATTCCAATGGAACCAACTATTCCAGATACTTACGTTACTAAATTTACTCATGAAATTGATTCATTAGCTATTATGAATTCCGTCAAGAATGGTATTCCTTTAGAAGAATGTGCAGTTGAACCTGATTTTGGTACTTTTTGGAAGACTGAAACTGCTGATAGAAAAGAAACAGGTAATATGAAGAATTTAGAGACCGGTAAGATGCAAGATTACATAGAAATCTGGAGATCAATAAGTTCAACTAAATCAACTCCAACTGAAGAAGTTAGAGAACTGCCAGAAGATTTAGAAAATAGTTTCTTCGTATTAAGAGTTGATCTGGACAAATTCCATGGTCAATTAATCAGATCAGGTAACTGGGCACAAGGTCTTCTCCACGATAAATCAAACAATAAAGTTCCTTTACAAGTAGTTAGAGCCTTTTTCAATGGTACTAAATGGGAATACATGATTAAATACGGTAGTTATGAATGGCCATTAGATTTTGAAGGATCAAAAGGTGACCTGATCGAAGCTGATGGAATCACTTGGACCTCAATCGAATAAATAGAATTCATTTGAATTATCTACATTTTTATATTAATCAATTAAATACTGATAAAGAATAAACTCTATTCTATAATAAATGTAGTAAGTCTAAAAAATTTAAAAAACGGTTATTGCCACGACCAGAAATTTTTTCGCAGTAGTTATCGAGAAGAAGTTTCAAGGATTTTGTATCAGTTGATAAGGTCTATTTAAATGTCAGGCGAAAGCATGTATGTAATCATATTTTGTAAGAAATCTGGGTATAGAGGGCAATAAGATTGATTTAAGGTCGATAATACCTATCTACTCAAAAAGTTTGGTGAAAAGAGTAGATCAAAGCCATAAGATGATGTCGATCGCTCACCCGTTCAGATTTCCACGAGCGTACCGAATTGGTTACTAACTAATGTAGTATATTCATTCTTGCAGTTATTCTTAATGCAGTAAACTTGTTCGCACAAGTCTTCTTTACTATTATGTATTCCGATTTGGAATGTGATTACATTAACCCAATTGAATTATGTAACAAATTAAACCCATGGTTTATCCCAGAAGCTAGTTTACATGGTTTCTTAACTGTTTTATTTTTAGTTAACGGTTTCTGGTTCCCATTCTTAATCAATGCTCCATTATTAGCTTATAATGTCAACAAACTTCTTAACAAAAACCATTTATTAGATGCTACTGAAATCTTCAGAACTTTATCTAAACATAAAAAGGAATCTTTCGTCAAGTTAGGTTTCCATTTATTAATGTTCTTCTTCTACTTATACAGAATGATCATGGCTTTAGTTTCTGATGATATGTAAGGTTTCCTTGCTCAATACATCTAAATATTCTTATTTTAAATAAATAAATAAATGGAAATAAAGACCAAGGAGTAGGTTAACGAAGTGAAACATATAGTCTACCAGAGATTGGTCGCAATAGAAAGATTACGATCGATACTGTAATACTTATCATTATTCATCACACCATGTATCTTATTAGTAAATATATATTATTTATTATTAATCTAGTATCGTATTATTTACGTTACTTAAGACTTGATTTATTTCTTTTAATTTTGCATCCATTCCATTATCTATATTAAATATTTTATCCAACCTTTTGAGCTTATTACCAACACTAGTAACTAACTCATTCTCTATAATTCCATCATTCTGTGTTTGCTCTTTTAAATTATCAATACTTTTCGTTAAATTAAGGAAATTTTCATGATTCTCTTTTGACTTTTGATAATCATTCCTCATTGCATTCATTTCATTACCTATTCCACCATGGCTTTTCTTTAATTCAAAAATTCGTATCCTTGTCTTTTCTTTAGCCCTTTGTACTCTTGCTATTTCTTCATTTAAATCATCTATACTACCATGAACATCACTCAAATGATTAAGATAATCTAATATATGCGTTTTCATATCTCTTTGAATAATTTTTGGTTTTATACTTTCATTGTCACTTGGAATTGGTTCAAAATCTTTGACTAAATACTTCAAGACATCAAGTGTATTAATCTTGTTTCTTTTATTAGTGCTTGATTTTAATCTTTCCATATCAACATATAATGGTCGTTGTGCTTGTAAATGATTAGTCTTTGTTAAAGGTATTGGTGGAAGATATTCTGGGGCATTGACCTTTTTATGAATCCTTAATGTACGAGACACATCAATTTCTCCAAGATTAGACGAATATAAGTGTGATGGTTCATGTCCTCTTCTAGGTCTACCTCTTTTCCGTTTTATAACAATAGCTTGACCAGTTACCAACTTTCTAGGCCTACCCCTTCTCTTAGGTTCCACCGAAGATTCCCTCAGTGATCTTGATGATTCAGGGCCAGGAGTGGACCTTGGGGTAGGGGTTGTACCCTTTTTCTTTTGACGTTTAACAATTTTAGGTTCATCCTCTTCTTCTTCAATGTCATCTTCGTCTTCTTGGCCAGAAGTCTCCACATTAGAATAATCATCGTTTGCATTGTCATTGTAACCGTCATCAAATATCTCATTATCAGTATGATCACCATTCCCATCATAATCATTGAAATTGCTTTTTGATTCACCTTTTAATTCAATATCCAACTCCATATCTTCACCATCTTCATCATCTTCATCCTCATATCTCGTCTCAGCTACCAATGTACTTTTACGTAATCTAGGAAGGTTCATATCTTCCAGTTTAACTAAAACAGACTCTAGTAATTTAGGTTTTGGTGATATTGGATCATTATTTATTTTTAATGGACTTACATGCACATTTCTCAAGCTATAATAGTTAGTAAACGTTCAAAGTTTCACAAGGATGTAGAATTATCCTATTATTATACTTATTTGTATCGGACGAATCGTTACATACTCTGCTCCCCTTCGTCTAGCCTCTTCTTTACCCTCTCTTGTATCCATTCTTAGACAAACAACGCGCTAAATTATGCGCGTGATAGCTTATAAAAACTAGAGTCCTAAGAGACAAATATTTCAAGATTTTTAGTAAATTTAACAGGAGTAAGATGACTTCATTAATTTTTCTAAAAAGGATGAATACTTCTAAAACCAGGTTTTAGTTTGTGAAATTTGGATTAATAATCATAGAGAGGATGGAACTTTTCTCATGACTGCGATGGATTTAGTGGATTTAGTTAGATCATATAATTAAACAATATATGCCAGTATGATTTACTTCAAAGTAATTTGATAATCAAGCCTACAAGAAATAGAAAAAGAAAGAGAAAAGGAAATATTAATATATATTACAGTTCATTTAAGAACTTGCATACACACAAAGATCAAAAAATCTATTGTTGAGCAAAGTGTTCTAAGATGATAGCTCTTTCTTCAGAATCTTGACCCCAGTTTTTGACAACAACACATGAAGCACCAACGACTTTTCTGGCGTTACCTTCTCTGTCTAATTGACATAAACCAGCCCATTCACCTAATTGTTTAGCATCTGAAACTTTGATTAATGGAATTTTTTCTTCTGGTTCGTTACATAAAGCTTCAACTAATTTAACAATTGAGGCTTCAGTGACGGATTCACATAAGACACATAATTGAGCTTCTCTTCTTGATAAAGCTTTTGAAGCTTCTCTTAAACCTCTAGCTAAACCATCGTGGACTAATGAGGTTCTTAAGACAACTTTTAAAGCATCTTCAATGGTGATTGAGGCTTCTTCTTCAACGGCAACTTCTTCAACGATTTGTTGTTCTTCAACGTCTGACATTATTGATATTTAATTTACTTCTTCGACAGGCTACTGCTCAGTATTAATCAAGAAATTTTTCACAGAAAAATGCGCAGAGTTTATGTGCCAAAAAGCAAAAAAAATTGAGATAATTTGCAAGTCACATATCTACACGTGATAAATAGGGTACGCGCCCGCGAAAAAAATATAGATAAGATTAAAAGTATTTCAATATTATTTATATTATTTAAATAATTAGTACAAGAGTGGTACAGAAATGAAACAAGATACAAACTCTCAAAGTTCATGAAATAATTTGTGGTGGGAAGTTGCCAAGTTAAACAAACTATAATTCCATTTCATCAGCACCAAATGGATGTGGGACATGATCATCATCTTCTTCATCACTAGAGACAATTGCCAGGTCAATATTAGATGTTTTGACACTAGCCTGCTGGTGGAATCCAGTACTGTTAAAATCGTCTTCATCTTCGAAATCAACATCGAAAAAGTCATCATCAGCCCCAGTTACCAGTCTATAAATCAGTTTACATTCTCCTACAATACCATCATAACTAATCTCTGATGATGGCATATTAGTAAAGATTATGTCTTCACAATCTTTAGTCTTACGTAATGATACATTATTAGCTTCTGTTGGATTTAATATATTGGATAAATCATTCAATACAAATGTATTTTGTGTATATCCCAATTTACAAATAATTTCAAGTTTCTCCGTAGGAACAAAGTTTTGTAATGATTTTCCTAATTTCACAGAATTAACAACTATTGGAGTTCCTCTATCATTTACAGCAAAATCAGTTTCATCTAATACATCTTCTAACCCACTTGAAGATTCTCTTAAGATAGAACTTTCCATTCTTTCAAATGCACACTGTAAATCTTGTTTTGCCTTAGCTGTATCTTGTTCAAATGAAGTTAAATACCAGATTGATTGACCTGGAGGACAAACTCCAGTACCTCCATTCTGTATTAATGTTTGAATACTGGTGGCGTTGTTGGAAGTTAAAGAATTTGGTGGGAAGACAACAATAGCTGAGTTTTCTTGTTCTGCTATCCATTCTTTACAATCTTTCTTCACAATGACAACCAATCTAGTAACATTAACTTTTTTCAATGATTCACTTATTTCTTTATATGAACTTTGTAAAAATTTTGGAACTTGAGTTGGTGCAACAATTAACTTTTCATTTATCTTAACTGAACTTTTATCACTAAACTTTGCAATCTTCAGTTGTGGATCGTAATCAGTTAAAGCAGTATTTAATTTATATGTAGTACCGGCAACAGCTGCACTTCTACAAAACCCTTGAGAAATTTCTCCAGGTCCTCCATATTTCAGTACTAAAACTGGGAAATTACCATAAACATTAAAACTTACTAAAAATCTTCTTATTCTAGCTAAAGCTTCGGGAGTTTTAGTTGTTTGTTTAATACAAAGACCAATTGAATAAATTAATTCATTGATTTGAGAAGGTTCTAAATTAAATTTGGTTGCTAAGAAATCATAAATTGAAGTCTTTGCATTTTCTGATAAGATTTTCCTCTTATCTTCATCATTGTTATCTTGTAAAACAAATTTTAAAAATTTCATCAAATATCTTTTAGTTAATAAAGATAATGATTGATCTTTGAATATTTCTTCCTTTGAGGTAGCTCCAGCAAATTTTGTAGAAAAACTATCATTTTCAAAAATATGGAAATTACTTAAACTTTGAAATTCCAAGTACTTATAAACTCTAGATTTCACCAATAAACTTAACAAGTCAGATTGAGCAAACATAATCTTTGAAGTTAAATCAATTCCATAATCTTTACTCTTGAATTTACTTAATGGGTGATATAAACTACCAGATACGTAAATTTGTGCATCTTCAAAATGTTGAATTCTACCACCATTAACCTCCTGACACCACAGCTTAACTTGTTCAATTGTTAAAGTAGAGTTCAGATCTCCATAACAAGTTTTATTATCAATATGCAACACGTCAACACCTTGCCAGGATAATGCCGCCGCGACTATACTTTCGATTAAACCAGTTCCCATTATTAATACATCACATTCGCCAGTATGTAAGTTTTGTTCTTGTGGTTTCTCTAACCCCACCAAATGAGGAATACTATCTGGAGCGTATGATACGCTTGGGCTTCTTTCTGCCACTGATTTACGCCTTTCAGCTCTATGAAAAGAAGACATGCTTTAAACTCCTAAACAACCGCCCTCGTGAATTTCTTTTACTTAAACTTAGAATTATACCTGAAAATGTACACTACGGTTTCTTTTGAAGTATCTATACAATTCTTTAGATCTGTACTGGTGTTCCGCTATGAACTTTAACTTGAATATGTAACGCCAAAAGCCTTATAAATATAATTCAACTGTTGGAATCAATTTGAATTTTTTTGTGCGACAAAAGATTACTGAATATACGATTATAGAACATTTTGAGTAATTCTGGAAAAAAGTGTGTAATTATGAGTTTTGATAAGAATCCTAACGAAAAGAGAGGTTCGCTATTATTAGCATGGCAAGTAAGGGATAAACACTGTTTGGTTATAGGTAGCGGGGATGTTGCCTTAAGTAGGATAGAGCATTTGATTGTAGCACAAGCAAAAATTACTGTCATAACGGGAGAAACTAAAGTGCATCCACAGATTTTAAAGTTAAATGAGGAAGGAATGATCCACAACTTGATCCAAAGAAATTACCAACTGCTGGATTTGAAAATGTATCACCAAGAAGTTGAAGTTGACTTTGATACCCTCACAGAAGATCAATTCAGCAAGATCGATAAATATTTGCATAACAATAGATTCGAAATTGTTTGTTGCTGTATTGATGATCATATCCTATCAGCTAAAATTTATTATCAATGTAAGATACTAGGAATAAATTCTAATATAGCGGATAAACCTGAATTATGTGATTTCTACTTTGGTGCAATGATCAATAAAGATAATTTACAAATCATGATATCAACTAATGGTAAATCCCCCAGATTACTGAAAATTATTAAAGATATAATAAAGAAAGAAATAACTGATATTGATATTAACAAGGCGATTGAAAATTTAAACTTAATTAGATTTACTTTACGTCAAGAAAAATTACCTGAAAATGATGTTAACACTATCGATTTAAGAATGCAATGGATTAAAAAAGTCACTGATTTCTTTGAAATTAGACAATGGAGTGAATTAGATATAACATCAGAGAATGTTAATAAAGTGGTCAACTCTTATCCAGAGTACCCACCGAAGGATTACACAGAATTTCAGAAATTATTGAATTAAACCCTGTATATACAAAACTACATACACTTATTAAAGTTTGACATTAATATCTAAATCTTCATGAACGAAAACCTTATCTCCACCAGCACCTTTATATTCAGCAGCAATATGACCATTACCACGTAATTGATATTGGTAACTCATAAGACCTTCCAAACCAACTGGTCCTCTAGCATGGATTTTATTAGTACTGATACCAACTTCAGTACCAAACCCATATCTGAAACCATCAGCAAATCTGGTTGAACAGTTCCAGTATATACCTGCAGAATCTATAGCTTTCAAGAATATATCAGCATTTTCTTTAGATTCAGTCATAATACAATCTGTATGTTTGGATGAATGACTATTAATGTGAGTGATTGCATCTTCTAAAGATTTTATTGAAGCAACAGTGATGTCAAGTGATAAGTATTCAGTATCGAAACAATTTTCATCAGCATCAACAGTACTTTCTGAACTTTTGAATAATTTTTTAATTTCTGGGGTAACATGCATAGTCACACCAGCAGCTTTTAAACCTTGATAAATTTCATCTAATTTACTTTCATCTTGAGCAACTTTTTCATGAATTAAAACTTGTTCAACAGCATTACAACCAGCTGGGTAATTTGTTTTAGAATCAACTAAAACTTTAACAGATTTTTTAATATCTGCAGATTCATCAATAAAGATTGAACAAATACCATCAGCATGACCTAAAACAGGAATCTTGGTATTCTCTTTGATGCTACGAACTAATTGGTTAGAACCTCTTGGAATAACTAAATCAATATATTTATCTTGAGATAATAAATCTCCAACTTCTTCTCTACTTTCAATTAATTTAATAGCATCTTTAGGAACTTTAGTTTTTTCATTTAAGATTTGATTAACTATATCACTTAAAATCTTAAAAGTTTGAAATGATTCTTTACCTCCTTTTAAAATAGCCGAATTACCTGATTTAATAGCCAAAGCAGTAATATTTGCAATAACTTCTGGTCTACTTTCGAAGATGATTAATAATACCCCAATTGGAGCAGTAATTCTATATAAATTCAAACCATCATCTAATTTTTTAGCTAAAGTACATTTTCCAATAGGATCTGGCAACTCAGCAACATCTAAGATACCTTGTAACATACTATCAAATTTCCCCTTACTACTTAAATCCAATCTTTTAATTAAACTAGATGAGAGATTATTCTTTGCAGCATTTTCCATATCAATCTTATTGAACTTTAAGATTTCTTCTTTTCTCTCTTTTAACCCATCATGGATTTCTTTTAAAGCTCCAGATCTATCATCATTTGATAAAGTCTTTAATACACTAAAAGCTTTATTAGCTTCAATAGCGATAGTTTCAGCCATTAGGTCTTTAAAAAAGTATCTTTCTGAGTCAGATTCGCAAAAAAATCCTGGTTTACACGACTGAAAATTTGTTTTCTTTCTGATCACTGATCTGAGACTGAAAGGCTCAGTCTAATTAAAAGTTATATATTTGAGTTAATTAAAGGCAATTGATCGTAATAGATATTATAGTAATTGAATATATCATATTCCATTTGAAAGTATCAATTATTCTTTAATAGAAATACCTTAAGTTTTCTCAAAAGTTTAATTGTATAGTATATTTTATATTTTTAGACCAAAAAAAGTCTAAGTGAGTGAGTATATATAAATAAACTTGTTTCAAAGATGTATTCGTCCAATCAAGGAAGATCCCAACAATCTAATCCATTCGAAGATATCAACACCGATTTGATAGATATGGATAACGGGATTCACAATGACCATGTGGATGCATCCAGACAAACAAATGGGACACATAACAGAAGTACTTCAAACTCCAATCCATACGATAACATACCGTCAAGTTCATCGCGTGCATATGATCCATTCCAAGATCAATTCACCATAAATGATGAAGATTATGATGATTTATACCAGGACAATTCACTGAGTCATTATTCACGTCCTGGACCTTTGCTAACTGATAATTCAACGCAAAGAAATGGTAATAAAGATGCCAGCGGTACTCAAAATGGATTTTTCAGTAGATTCAATGCTAATACTGGTGATTATATGGAGATGCAAAATCCTTTCGATGATGGTGAAGCTCCGGGAAGAAACATGAATGAAACAGAAGGAAAATCAGATTTTGATATTCGTAGAATATTCAAAAAAATTAAGAATCCATTTACCAGAAATCCTACTGCAGAGGATGACACACATGTGAATAAAGGACCAAGACAAATTTATGTTATGGACCATGCCTCAAACTCGCCATTTGGATATTATGGGAATTATATTTCAACTACAAAATATAATTTTGCAACTTTTTTACCAAAATTTTTATTTGAACAATTTTCCAAATATGCCAATTTATTTTTCTTATTCACTTCAATTATTCAACAAGTTCCTAATGTTTCACCAACTAATAGATATACAACCATAGGGACGTTATTCGTTGTCTTGTTAGTTTCAGCTATTAAAGAAATCTCGGAAGATCTTAAGAGAAATAGAGCAGATAACGAATTAAATAATACAAAAGTTCAAGTCTTGGACTCAACTACTGGCGAGTTTGTTAATAGAAAATGGATCAAAGTACAAGCTGGTGATATCGTCAAAGTTTTCAATGAAGAGCCATTCCCAGCAGATTTATTATTATTAAGTTCATCAGAACCAGAAGGTTTATGCTATATTGAAACTGCTAATTTGGATGGTGAAACCAATTTGAAAATTAAACAAGCAAAACCAGAAACTGCTTATATGGTGAATCCTAGATTTTTGTTGAGTGATATGTCCAAAACTGAAATCATGTCTGAACTGCCAAATTCTTCCTTATATACTTATGAAGGTAATTTAAAGAATTTCGGAAGAGGAGGAGATATTCCAATGACCCCCGAACAATTATTATTAAGAGGTGCTACTTTAAGAAATACCCAATGGATACACGGTGTTGTTGTTTTCACTGGTCATGAAACAAAATTGATGAGAAATGCTACTGCAACTCCTATTAAGAGAACAGATGTTGAAAGAATTATTAATCTTCAAATTATTGTTTTATTTTGTGTTTTAATCTTTTTATCATTAATTTCTTCAATTGGTAATGTTGTTAAAAGTCAAGTGTCTAAAGATTCTTTAGGTTATTTATATATTGAAGGGACAAGTGTTTCATCATTATTTTTCAAAGGTTTATTAACTTATTGGATTTTATTTTCAAATTTAGTTCCAATTTCTTTATTCGTTACTGTCGAAATTATCAAATACTACCAAGCATATATGATCGGTAGTGATTTAGATATGTATGATGAAGCTTCCGATACTCCAACCGGTGTTAGAACTTCATCTTTAGTTGAAGAATTAGGTCAAATTGATTATATTTTCAGTGATAAGACAGGTACTTTAACCAGAAATGTAATGGAGTTTAAAACGTGTTCTATTGGTGGTAAATGTTATATTGAAGATATACCAGAAGATGGTCATATCCAAGTTATAGATGGTATAGAAATTGGATATAATACTTTTGATGATCTTAAAGTTCATTTGAATGATACTTCAAGTCAACAATCTGCCATTATTAATGAATTTTTGACTTTACTTAGTGCTTGCCATACAGTTATTCCAGAGGTCAATGATGTCACTGGCGCTATTAAATATCAAGCGGCATCTCCAGATGAAGGTGCGTTAGTGGAAGGTGCTGCTTTCTTGGGTTATAAATTCATCATCAGAAAACCAAAAAGTATAACTATAGAAAATACTTTAACTGGAGTTAACCTGGAATATGAATTATTAAACATTTGTGAATTTAATTCTACTAGAAAAAGAATGTCTGCTATCTTTAGATGTCCTGATGGAGCTATTAGATTGTTCTGTAAAGGGGCTGATAACGTTATTTTAGAAAGATTATCACAAGTTGAAGAACAACCATTTGTAAATGCTACTTTACGTCATTTAGAAGAATTTGCAGCTGAAGGTTTAAGAACTTTATGTATTGCTTCTAAAATTGTAGGAGAAGAAGAATATCATGATTGGTCAGAGAAATATTATCATGCCTCCACATCAATGGATGATAGAGCAGGCAAATTAGATGAAGTTGCCGAGTTAATTGAAGACGGTTTATTCTTGTTAGGTGCTACTGCCATTGAAGATAAATTACAAGATGGTGTACCTGAAACTATCCAGACTTTACAAACTGCTGGTATTAAAATCTGGGTTTTAACTGGTGATAGACAAGAAACTGCTATTAATATTGGTATGTCATGTAAATTATTAAGTGAAGAGATGAATTTGTTAATTATCAATGAAGAAACTAAACAAGATACTAAATTGAATTTAAGAGAAAAATTAGATGCTATTTCACAACATAATGTTGATGGGTTTGAAGATTCTAATATATTAGATTCATCATTAGCGCTTATCATTGATGGTCATTCCTTAAAATTTGCATTAGAACCTGATATGGAAGATATGTTCATTAACTTAGCTTCACGTTGTAAGGCAGTTGTATGTTGTCGTGTTTCACCATTACAAAAGGCACTTGTCGTGAAAATGGTTAAACGTAAGAAGAAGGGATCTTTGTTATTAGCTATTGGTGATGGTGCCAATGATGTTTCTATGATTCAAGCTGCTCATGTCGGGGTCGGTATCAGTGGTATGGAAGGTATGCAAGCCGCAAGAAGTGCTGATGTATCCATTGGTCAATTCAAGTACTTGAAGAAATTATTACTTGTTCACGGATCATGGTGTTATCAACGTATTTCAACTGCGATTTTATATTCTTTCTACAAGAATATGTGTTTATATATGACTCAATTTTGGTTCGTTTTCGCTAATGGTTTTTCTGGTCAATCATTAATTGAATCTTGGACTTTAACATTCTACAATGTTTTCTTTACTGTTTTTCCACCATTTGTTTTGGGTGTCTTTGATCAATTTGTCAGTGCAAGACTTTTAGATAGATACCCACAATTATATCAACTTGGGCAAAGTAGAAAATTCTTCAATGTTACTGTATTTTGGGGTTGGGTTATTAATGGATTCTATCATTCTGCCGTTATTTTCATCACTACATATTTCATCTACTTACATGGTGATACATTACCAAATGGATTATTAGCCAATAATTGGGCATGGGGTACTGCTATTTTCACAACAGCTGTTTTAACTGCATTAAGTAAAGCAGCTTTAGTTGTTACCATGTGGACTAAATTCACATTAATTGCCATTCCAGGTTCATTTTTATTCTGGTTAGCATTCTTCCCAGTTTACTCATTTATTGGACCTGCTTCAAATATTTCACAAGAATATAGAGGTGTTTTAGCTGCAACTTATCCATCTTTGACTTTCTGGGCCACTGTATTTGGTATTACAACCTTATGTTTATTACGTGATTTTGCATGGAAATTTTATAAAAGAACTAATAATCCTGAAAGTTACCATTATGTCCAAGAGATGCAAAAATACAATATTCAAGATTATAGACCAAGAATGGAACAATTTCAAAAAGCTATTAGGAAAGTTAGGCAAGTTCAAAGAATCAAAAAACAAAGAGGTTTTGCATTCTCTCAAGTTGATGATCAAAATCAAGAAAAAATTATTAGATTGTATGATACTACCAAAAAGAGGGGTGTATTTGGTGAATTACAAGAAAGTAATTGATATGCAGGTTGTATAGTTTAATGTATTATAGTTTTATTCAAGATCTCTAAACTAAAATTGTATACCTAAGTAAAACCGCGAGTAAGGGAAAAATTTTTGGATCAATATTGATGAGTGAGTCTAATCCACCAAAAGTATCGTCCGATACTAAGGTCGAGAAGAATGAAAAGAAACCAGCCAAGGGAACCGAAGCTCCAAAGGCAGAAGAGTCAAAGGCACTTTCAAACAAAGAGTTAAAGGAATTGAAGAAAAAAGAAAAGGCGGCTAAAAGAGCTGCTCAAAAGGAAGCCATTGGTATTAGTCCTGAACAACAAGCCAAGATAGCTGAACAAAAAAGAGAGAAGAAACAACAAGCAACTAATTCAAACTTGAAGAAACAGTTGATTCAAACAGTTATCAAAGATGATAAGAAAAAGAAGGTTCCAACTTTATTTAGTCATTTAGAAACTAGGGAACAAAGAAATGCTTCATCACCATCTATTTCACATATTGTTCATCCAGCTATTTTATCATTAGCCCTTAAGATCTCCAGTTATAAGATTGTTGGTTCTATCCCAAGATTAAAGAGTATGTTGGAAGTTTTCAAGATTATTATACAAGATTATGTTACCCCAATTAATAACACCTTACAAAGACACTTAACAGGACATTTATCACATCAAATCGAATACTTGAAAAGTGCTAGACCACTTTCTGTGGCTATGGGTAATGCCATTAGATGGTTAAAACAAGAAATCAGTCATATTTCAATAGATAAAACAGATATAGACGCTAAACAGTTATTATGTGAAAAGATCGAAGATTTTATAAGAGAAAAAATTGAATTGTCAGATAGAGTTATTATTGAACATGCATCTAAACACATCACAAATGGTTCAACTATTTTAACATTTGGCCATTCTCAAGTTTTAGAAGATTTATTCAAATATTGTGTTTTAGAACAAAATAAAAAATTCAATTTAATTATTGTTGATTCAAGACCATTATTTGAAGGTAAAACTTTATTCCATAATTTAATTAATACTGAAATCTCACCAAATGGTAATACCGATGATACTGTATCGGATACTAGTTCAGTAAGTAGTCGTGGTCCAAGATCCAAACCAATAACTCAAGAATATATTAAAGTTCATTATGTATTAATCAATTCATTAAGTTCAACTATTTTAGAAGATGTAGATTGTGTCTTCTTAGGTGCACATGCCATGTTATCAAACGGTAGATTATATTCAAGAGTTGGGACTGGTTTAATAGCTATGATGTGTCATTCAAGAAATATTCCAGTCTTAACATGTTGTGAATCTGTTAAATTTTCAGATAAAGTTCAATTGGATTCAGTTACAAATAATGAATTAGCAGATCCTGAAGATTTAGTGCAGAATGTCAACAGTAAAGAACCACCAAATAAAAAAGCTTTTGCCTTGGAACAATTTATGAAACAACTTGAATTGGAAAAGAAAGAAGAGTCTAATAAAATTAACAATAAAACAAATAATAATAACAATAATAATAATAAAAACAAGGGTAAGAAAGTAGAAGAGGAAGAAGATAACTGTTCGCCATTAGAGAACTGGAAAGATATTCCAAATTTGAATATACTTAACATTATGTATGATTTAACCCCACCAGAATATATTAAGAAAGTCATCACTGAATTAGGTGCATTGCCACCATCTTCAGTCCCAGTTATTTTAAGAGAGTATAGAAGTACATAGATAATATCAATTTGCCTTTGAATAATTACGTAAGTAGATCTGAGATCCTCTCTTTTGTCTCCTTTTCGGTTTATTGACATTTTTTGCAGCTAGATTTTTGAGATTCAAAAAGATAAAACCTCATTTTGCCACCAGTGATAACGATAGTATTATTTGAACAATTGTAGCTATTAACAATGAGTTTGGGTGAAAAGGGTGAACTAGACTTGGTCAATAAAGTAGAGCTTAGAATATCTTTGACAGCGACCGATGGACAATTTGAAAATTCATTGAATTTATATTTGGGTCCAGTACTTTTAAAACTTAGTAGTCCTCATGCCAGTGTTAGACAAGCTGTATTTAAAATCATTCAAACTGTGATGACTAGATTGAATGCGTCTAGAGGTGTTAAACTTCCAAGTAAAGCGTTGTTGGACCAAGTTAAAGATCCTAAAATTCCAGCAGGTGCTGATCCTACAAATGTGAGATTGTATTTACTTTTGTTTATTTCCAAGTCAATTGAAAGAATGAATATCGAAGAGAAAAGAGCATTATTGCCTGAAATATTACACGGTATAAGTGGGTTCCCTATTGGTGCAAGTGCTAGACTTTTCAATATTTTTTGCAAATTGATAGAATCTTGGAAAGCTCCTGAATTTGAGTCTGCATCGTATAATGATTTGCTTAAAGATCTTGATTTGAAATCACATCCAGATGATGAATTGTTCATCGTTGATAAAGTTTCCAAGTTTCTCATGTTGTTACCTAATCAGCACGCCGTACCGATCCAATTTCCCGGTTTAAGCGTTGATGATGTTTCCTTTTTCACTAAAGATGCTGGTGTAAGTTATAAAACTCCACAAGAAATAAACGCTGTTAAAAAGAATTTGTTGGAATTTTTAAAAGTTGGATTTAATAAAGAAAATTTAAAAATCCCATTATTAATTGCCGCTAGTGATTCTTCATCAATAATTAGTGATGGATCTGAAATCTTGTACAGGAAATTAAACACTAATCTTGAAGATGAAGATTACATAAATAAGATAATTTCATTATTTATTGGTGAGACTACTAAAACTCCACCAATCCCACCAGTTAATTCTGTTGTACAAGAAAAAATCTTATCACAATTGATTAAAAGTATCGTATCTACCAAGAATCCAAATATTTCAAAACTTACAGATCTTGGACTTATGAGTGAAAATAATAGATTAAAACAATTAACTATCCAATTCATTAAATGGGTTAGTGTAAATCAAGAAAATCAAACATTAAACAAATCAATGGTTGAATATAATTCAGTTATGGCGAAGAAGTTAAAGGAAAATATAATGAATGAAGGATGGCCACAATTAAATTTAGAAAATAATAAGACAACTTATTCAAGTAATATTCAATCAAGACTGTCACAATATGAAGCATTAACCAATATTTTAAAAACTAGTCCTGAATTATTTTTAAACGATTTTGATTACCTTGAATTTTTATTGGATTCTTTAGAAGGTGAATCAGTTGATTTAAGATCAACAATTCAAGAAGGATTATCAAGTTTAACTGTATTTTTACCTAAATTATCCCAAGATTGTAAAGATAGATTGAAAAAAATAGCTAATACTTATTTAAATAATTCAGATTCATCAAGTTCCAACATTCATGCAAGCAGATTTATAATTTTAAAGTATATTAACTGTACTTTCCCATTCAATGATAGTGAATCAAGATACTTAAATATATTAGGTGCATCCAAAACTAATAGATCAGAAACAATTGAGGAATCAATGAAAGGATTACACCCACATTGGTTTAATATTACACAATCATCAAATACATTAGAATTTAAATCTACCGCTGAATTATTAGGTCATGGGAATGTAATCGATTTCCCTGATTTTAAAGACTTGGTTTATCTTATTAATTCCAAAATAAAACAACTGGGACTGGATGATATGATATTCAAATCTTTAAATCAAGCTATCAAATTCAGTATTCAAACACTTGTAATGCAATCTATAAAAGGGAAGAAAACAATTGTTATACCTGATGAAGATTGGGATGTAAGAGTTGAGAAAGCTTTGGAAGTCGACACTAAAGTTAGAAATCTTTTTAAATTAGAAATAAAGAAGGTTAGTGAAGAAGATTTTGATATGGATAGTGATGAATCCGAAGATCCTTTTAAAACTTTATTATCTATAGTATTCAATGCTTTTGACAAGCGATTTGAAACACCAGATATAACTTTCGAATCAACATTTTTCAGATTACTTTCACTTTCACCATCTAAAATAGTCGGTGGATTATCACATTTAGTTGATCCATTTTTAAGGATTTTAAACGATAGAGTTTTAGCTGATCAAAGTATTTCACAAGTATCTAGAATTGTAGGTATTATTGCAAGTCATCCAAATGTTGAAGATACTAAATTGATTGAATTATTGGAAAAATTAGTTAATGTTGATTTACCACCTCATAAATCCAAACCAAATTTATTAGTTGTTGGTTATTTATATTCAAGATTAGCATTCCGTTCAAGAATAAATGTTATTGATTCGACACTGTTCACTAAATACTTGGATAAATTATTAGTTTGCTTAAATGATTCTACTTGTTATTATTGTGCATTAGAATGTATTGGTGAATTGTCCATCTATGGACTTTTGGGCCCAGATTTGAAATATATTGATGAGAAGTTTAATGAAAAAGTACTTGAAATAATTAAACCAAAAGTTAAAAAATGTGATGAAAGAACAGTACTTGTTTTATCATACCTTAATTTATCTAACCCAGTTCAATCAGAATCTGATATGATGAATGAATATGAACAAATGATTTATGATACTCATATTTCCAAACAAACTGAATATTTATTCACCAGTGGTGAAGCATTGCTGATAATCTCAATTGGTTGGAAATCCAAAGTTTTACAGCGTTCAATTGATATTCAAGAAGAAGAAATCAAATATATTCCTGAAAATTCTGAAAGATTATCTTTTATCTTGAATATGATCTTAACTTCTTGTTCTAATACTAAACCAGCATTAAGAAGAGCTGGATGTATTTGGTTGCTTTCAATTGTTGAATTCTGTGATAATGAAACCGTAATTAAAGAAAATTCATCTAAGATTCATTTAGCATTTATGAAATTTTTAGCCGATAGAGATGAATTAGTTCAAGAATCTGCATCAAGAGGTTTAAGTTTAATTTATGAATTAGGTGATGTCGAATTAAAAGATAGTTTAGTTAAAGGATTATTAAAATCTTTTACTGATACTAAATCTAATACTGAATTAATTAGTGGTACTGTTGAAGAAGATACTGAATTATTTGATAAAGATTTATTAAGAACTAATGATGGATCAGTTTCCACATATAGAGATGTTTTAAATTTAGCATCTGATGTCGGGGATCCAAGTTTAGTTTATAAATTTATGTCATTAGCTAAATCATCTGCATTATGGTCATCTAGAAAAGGTATGGCATTTGGGCTAGGATCAATTTTATCCAAGACAAGTCTTGATGAGATGATGAAAAATAATAAATCATTATCAGATAGATTAATTCCTAAATTATATAGATATAGATATGATCCAAGTACATCAGTTTCAAATTCAATGAATGAAATTTGGAATGTATTAATTGATGATAGTTCTAAAACTATTCATGAACATTTTAATAATATTTTAAATGAATTACTTAAAGGAATGGGTAATAAAGAATGGAGAGTTAGACAAGCTAGTACAACTGCAATGAACGATTTATTAAATGTTGTTGAATTTAAAGTGTTTGAAAATCAATTAGAAGAAATTTGGAATATGAGTTTTAGAGTTATGGATGATATTAAAGAAAGTGTTAGAAAGGAAGCAGGTAAGTTAACAAAATTATTATCTAATTTATTAATTAAATCATCTAAAAAGGATGGACTTCAAAAATTAATACCATTTTTATTAGGAAATAAAGGATTATTAAGTGATGCAGAAGATATTAGAAATTTTGCATTAGATACATTATTAAAATTAATTAAAAGTGATAATAAATCAATTAAAGAATTTATACCATTATTATTAGAAAATTTTATATTATTAATGTCAAATTTAGAACCTGAAATTGTTAATTATCTTGTTTTAAATGCTGATAAATATAATGTTACAGGAAATGAAATTGATGCTAAAAGGTTACAAAGTTTAGGTAACTCACCAATGATGGAATCTATAGAGAAATTAATTGAAATTTTAGATGATGAAAATATTGAACAAGCAATTGAATCAATAATTAAAGCAATTAAAAGATCAATTGGTTTACCATCAAAAGTTTGTGGTAGTAAAGTATTAGTAAGTTTAGTTACCAAGAAATATGAATTAATTAAACCATATGGTGATAAACTTATGAAATTGGCAATGAATCAAATTAAAGATAAGAATGATACAATTTCATCATCTTATTCAATTTCAATTGGATATTTAAGTAGATTATCAAGTTTAGAAATTATTTTAAAATATGGTGAAACTTTACAAAAACTTTATTTTGAAACTGAAGATGAAAGGAATAGATTAATTTCTGCAATTTGTAATGAAAATTTTGCCAAATATTCTAAAGAAAAATTTGAAAAAGTTTCAAGTTTCTTTTTACCAATTTGTTTTATTGGTTTAAATGATATTGATTCCAATATTTCAAGTTTTTTTGAAAAAGAATGGATTGAAAATACTTCAGGTAGTAATGTTATTAAATTTTATTTATCTGAAATAATTGAATTAATGTCAAAATATATTACTTCACCAAATTATCAAATTAGACAAATTTTAGCAAAATCAATTGTTAAAATAACTAATGAAATTAATGATTTTGCAAATATTTCAGATTTAATAATTTCTAAAATGTTTGAAATTTTAATTACTAGTTGTAAAGGTAAAAGTTGGTCAGGTAAAGAATTAATTTTTGAAGCATTAGTTAATTTTTCAATAAAATTAAAATCAAAAGTTGAATTAAATTCAGAATTAAAGGAAACTATTGATAAAATTGTTTTGACTGAAGGTAAAAGAAAGAATAAAGAATATCAAAAACATTCAATTAAAATAATGGGTAAATATTTATATGATTTCCCTAATGATGAAATGATTGAAACTTATTCAGAAATAATGTCATCCATTATAAATGATGAATATGATGATAGTGATGATGAAATGGATGTTGATTCTAATTCAAATAATAAAAAATCAACTAAAAGAGTCAATAATAATAAATTAGAAGAATATAAATTAGTTTATATAAAGAATTTATTTGATACTTTTAATAAAAATAATTGTAATGAAACATTATTTGAATTAATGATTAAATCAGTTATAAAATTATTAAATGATGAAAATTCATTTGAAATTACATGGAGATCAAAAATAAATTCAAATGATTATTTCCAAAAATTAATTGAAGAATTAGGTGAAAAGGAATATAAAATTGATTCAATTTTTAAATTTTGGGTCAAATTAAATCAATTATGTTCAAATTTTAATAATATTGAAAATGTAAAGATAAAATTTATAAGAAATTCAAAATTATTTATTACTTACCTTGAAAATTTACATTACTTGGATAAAGTAAAAGAAATTCAACAGAATTTAGAGAATTTTAATTCGGATTCTTCAGTAATTAAAGCAGAGTTAATGAAATAGAAGTAAGTAGTATATATTCACTAGAGTAAAATTCAATACAACACAATACAACTCAATTAGTTACCACCTCTTAATCTTAAGACTAAATGTAAGGTGGATTCTTTTTGGATGTTGTAATCAGCTAAAGTTCTACCATCTTCTAATTGTTTACCAGCAAAAATTAATCTTTGTTGATCTGGTGGAATACCTTCTTTGTCTTGGATTTTAGATTTAACATTATCAATAGTATCAGATGATTCGACTTCTAAAGTGATAGTTTTACCAGTTAAAGTTTTAACAAAAATTTGCATACCACCTCTTAATCTTAAGACTAAATGTAAGGTTGATTCTTTTTGGATGTTGTAATCAGCTAAAGTTCTACCATCTTCTAATTGTTTACCAGCAAAAATTAATCTTTGTTGATCTGGTGGAATACCTTCTTTGTCTTGGATTTTAGATTTAACATTATCAATAGTATCAGATGATTCGACTTCTAAAGTGATAGTTTTACCAGTTAAAGTTTTAACAAAAATTTGCATACCACCTCTTAATCTTAAGACTAAATGTAAGGTTGATTCTTTTTGGATGTTGTAATCAGCTAAAGTTCTACCATCTTCTAATTGTTTACCAGCAAAAATTAATCTTTGTTGATCTGGTGGAATACCTTCTTTGTCTTGGATTTTAGATTTGACGTTATCAATAGTATCTGATGATTCGACTTCTAAAGTGATAGTCTTACCGGTTAAAGTTTTAACGAAAATTTGCATTGTAGTTTATAAGTTTATAAATATATTTTTGATTTATAATTATTGAGAATTAGGGGGGAATTGAGTGACTTAAATACTTTCTATTTTGAGTTGTTAAACCACAAAAAAAAGAAATTCAAAAAACTTGTGCGTCACTCAAAGTGTGTTAAGGCAGATGTATTGACGAGTGAAAATTTTTACATAATAAATTAGAGCGGTTATATAAGGGGGTAGTAATTGTGATATTATATTGAAAGAATAACACATTATGACATCAATTGGACCATTTAATAATAGTTATACTACAGAATTCAAATTTGGGCGGTTAATTATCTAATTATAAATCTTAAAATTAGACCCTCAGATTTTCTATTCGCTTCCTTTTGGTAGTCGCAATACAAATCGGAATACTTATCGTCACGTGCGATAGTGAGGGACTTTAAGCAAAAAAAACAGAGCTGGTTTCTCCTATGCCCCTAATTTCCTAATGTTACCGGGCTGCGGGCTGCGGGCTGGGGGGGATTTCAGCCTTTGGGGTTGCAGATTGAGGATTTATGTTATAAGCGGCTTAGTTGATGAAAAATTGCTTTTTTTACCAATGATGTTTATATTTACTCCTATGTTGGAGCCTTCTAGAAAAGATTTAGATATAAAAATATGGCACAATTAAGAGATATTAAGATGTTGTTAGAAAAAAGAAAGAATTATTTGGTAAAATGCCTCTATCGTCAAGACGAAGTTGAGATGCTTAAAGTTATGTAGAGATGAACACGAGCATATTTTCTTAGTACTATATTTTAATATGTTATTGAATCACCTGTCAAATTGTAAATAAAGGTATAATTTGTGTTATGTAAATTCAAGGTGTAAAGTGTGGCTTCTTTATCTATTTTTTCACTATTGTATTATCTTCTATTTTTTTTTAAGTAACAAATCTTATATTGAAAAGTATAAACTATTTATAAACTATTAATTGCTATTTAATATAAGTAAGAAGTTTGAGAATGATCTCTTTCTTGTAATTTCTTTTCAAGTTGCAAAATTTGCTTAAATTAGATTACAAATTGTTTTTTCTTGTAATTACTTTTTAAACCCCTATTAGAAAAGTTGAATAGGAGAGTTGAAGTATAGAACATGATAGAATGACGATGATAACATTGATTTCATTCCACAACTACTGCTTGTAATTGCAGTAAAAGTACCATTAATTAACCATATAACTCTCGCCGTCTTTTTCAGATCAATTGATTTCACTTATCTCCTTACAACTTAACTCCTTTCTTCATATACGAGTATTAAAAGGCACACATTCACCTATAACTGATGTTACTAAATTAAGAAAAATAGATATAATACCTTCTGAATTTCTCGTATTATCTCTGGTAGTATTTATCCGATTGTCTTATCATAGAGAGACACGAGAATAAGTCTTAATTAATTATGTTTAATAGGGGAATATGAACGATAACTGAAAAGGATATACTAACAATAATTATAAATGGTTTTAAACAGTAATTAGAGAGAATTAGAGAGAATTAAAGGAATTCAAAAAAGGATTTTAGGTGAATAGGTAATTTCAAGAGAGTTGAGTATTCAATAATTTACACAATGAATTAGACTCAAGTTGTTAACTCAATAAAATTGTTTCAAGGGACTATTAAAGAAGAGACCCCATAGTTCTTTCATTTACCTTGCCATAATAAAATCTCCTCCAATTAACCCCAATTCTTTGTTTTATAAAACAACTAACTCCACAAAATATTCGCCTGTCCTCGCCCTTTAATTTTCTTGCCAATATCTCTGTTCCATTCTTTATCCCACTCTTACCTCCACTCTTACCTCCATTTTTACCATAATCTCTGTATAAATTCCTATTTTCTATGCCTAAAGTACCGCAGGTAAAGCGAATTAATCGGCTCTCCTATTTATTTTTTCCATCTCATTTTAAAAGTCACAAGAGTTTCCTCATTCCGTGAGAAAATTTTTATAACAAACCAAATCAATCACAAAAGCTTAACAGGGTTTTTATCAAATTATTAACTTATATAACTTTAGGATTAATTAATTATACGTTAATTTATTTAATTTATATAATTCTTAATTAATTCATATTCAACTTACTTTTAAAAAAGATACCATTACTAGTTTTAATCTTTTTGTTTTATTTTAGAATTGTTAACGGTAGCGTGATATCTAATTTAATAAAAGGTTAATTTGCCATCTAATACAAATTTAGAATCAACTAAACACACCACACTAAACTTTTTAATACTAATTATTTATCTGCTCCTAATAATAACTCCCCATTTTTTGGTCAAATTTATCCAAACTATTTTTATTTCATCCAATTGAAACATAATATTTTCATTTTTGTTATTTTCTTTATTCCATATATTTTAGTTTTTTGCTCCACAATATCAATAATGTATTAGTTTTTACTTAAAATTCAATACAGCAAATCCTTTCACTTTTTGTTTTATATTAGACCTTTCCATTGAAAGTTTTATTAGTTAATTTTTTATCTGTTTTCTCCACATAATATCGAAAATATCGAAAACATATAAATTCTTATACATACACATTTTTAACAGCTATTAAATTATCAATTACGTCCACATAAATAAAAGACTACAAATTTAAAATATTATAATGTCATCAGATAAACCAAAACCGTCATTTAATTATGACTTAGAAATTTTTAAATTATGTCAAAAATTTTTAAAAGAAAAGAATCATCATGGTTTAGCTTTAATTGCAAGACAAAAAGGTTTACCACCATTTCTTAGATATAAGATTTGGCCAATTTTATTAAAATATCACCCATATGTTATAAATCCATCAATTCAACCTGATGCAAAAAGTTCATCAATTTCAAATTCAAATTCAAGTTCAACATCAAGTTTATTATCAAACTCAAATCTGAACAATAATTGCACTAATGGTAATAATAATGGTACAAATTCAGAATCAAAATCAGATGCAAGAGAATCAAGATCAGATGATTTAGATAATGAAGAATTATTAAATAAAATTGATAAAGATTTGAAAAAATATTTAATACGATTGAAATATAATCAAAATTCTAAAAATTTAAATACTGTAGAATTAAAATTTTTTGAAATTTTAAAAGATTCAATTTTTAAATTCTTAATTAAATGGGGGAAAATTATTAAATATGATAGTGCATTTACTTGGATTGCACTTGGATTAGCCGAATGGTTCCCACCAATTCATGGAACTAATTGGGTTTTAGTTGGTAGAGATATTCCAAAACGTTCCAATAATACTCCACCATCTTCTGCATCATCAACAACTTCAACTTCAACAACAAATTTAAATTCAAATTTAAATTTAACTCCATTAAATGATTCAAATTCAAGTTCAAATGACGAACCAATTATAATAAAAGATTTATTTATTGATTATACAAATTATATTGATAATATAAATTTAAATTTAAATACAAGTGATGAAGAACAAAGTGATTCAACTTCAGAAAATTTTATTATTCAACCTGAAGAAAATATTAAAAATATGAAATTTCATGAAGTTTTTGAAAGATTAATTTTAGTTTTATTACATTGTCCGCAAAATAAATTAAAACAAGATAAAGATTTTAAAAAGCATGAATCTTTTAATAATGAGAAATTTTTAAATTTACCAAAAAATGGTGGTTCTATAGAAGAAAGAGTTACATTTTTTATTTATTTATTTAGAAAACTACTTCCTGAATTAAGTAATTATTTTAGTGAGGAACAAATTTTACATAAATTTGGTTCAAATGATGATGAATGGTTAATTTGGTGGTTAAAATATTGTGGTTCAAAAGTTTGGTCAAGATTAGATAGAGGTAAAGTTTGGGATATTTTATTAGGTTTTAAATTTAAAAGTAAAGGTAAAAATTATAATGATTCAAATGTTCATTTAAATAATCATATGTTATCAAAATTTTCAAGTGATAATTTTTGGTGTTTTGATGTAAATGATTTTAATGAAAATAATTCTTCTTCTTCATTATTAAATTTAAATCAATTAATGATTTCTCAACAAGATAATGATGATATACCTTTCCCAAAAGTTAATCCTCATATTCAATTAATTTTTATTTCTTTAGCTTTATTAAAAAGTAGAGAACATGTTTTAATTGAATTAGATCAACATGAAATTAGACAATATTTATCAAGATTACCAACTAATTCTTATCATTTATCAAATAAATATCATCTTTTTAAACAAAAAATCGATAAAAAGAGAGAAGAGCAAAAACTTAAAGATTCTCAATTAAATAATAATGAAAATTCATCAACTTCATTAAATACTAACACCACCACCACAAATACAAATACCACAACTATCACAAGTTCTAATGGTAGAAAAGATTCAAGATCATCAACTATAAGTGATTTAAGTGATAAAAGTATCCCAAATTCACCAGTATCTCATAGTTCAACATCAACATCATTATCATTCCCAGCTTCACCAACTGATCAAATTATTTCAAATGACTCACAAAATAATCATTCAATTGATTTAATGGATAATATCATTAATGAAGCTGGTGAGTTATGGAGAAAATGGTTACAAATTGAATCAGAATCAAGATAGACTTTATATATACGAATAACGATTTTATTATTACCTCTTTCTATTTCTATTTCTATTTCACCTTGATTTTTCTCCTTTACTTTCCCCCTGTAAAACAAACTTCAAGGGTTTATACAAGGTTTTATAAGGTGGATATATGCCAAAAGACGTTTACGTTTCAAAAATTTGTTTCAGATTTCTATAAACTTTCTCCTCAAATGCAAGTGAACGCCAAAGGTTACCAAAAACCTCAAATTTATACTAAAAATTGGTTCCATGATCATTATATGATTATTTTCTAGTTAACATAGTGTCTACAATTACATCCAATCCAATCCAATATACAAATTTCTAATTCCATTAGAACAGAGTCACTCTAAATTATTGGTGACACGTCTGTGAAATTCTTTTTATCTATTAGAGACATACATTTGAAACAATAAGATTTTGCAACCTTAGATCTAGACACATTTCTACTCCGTTTTAAACCTCTAATTAAACCAAAAAACGCACATATATACAAACCCTTCTATACCACAACCTTATTGTTGCCCCCTTAAAATTACCAAACATTCTCAATCATTTAACGTCATCGACACTATCAGGTATATTACGTACATTTAAACAGATATGGAACAACTCAACGCGAGTAGTCGCGTTTCCAAAAAATTTTCTGAAGATACTAAGGAGTTGTGAAATTCAAAAGTTTTCTAAAACAAATCCTTTTGAGATCTATTATTAGATTGGTCTTATAACTGTCTTACATACTTCGTTTTAATTATACATCAACCAATTACTTCCAAATATCACTAATCGCCCATCACAATCCAATTCTACAAGGGAAAGAAAGATACTGAAAATAAAGGTAGAAAATTTCGAGCCAAAAAAAAAAGAACAGCATAGGCGTATTTTAAAATATTCAGATAATGTACCAACCTCAATCATCTTATACACAAAAGCCTAACGCCCACTTCAGTACTACATCGTCCGTTTATTCCTCATTAGATAACAATAGTACATTAGACCAAAGTTTTAAAAGTAGTAAAGAAGCTATAATTGAAGAATCAGATGAAATAATAAATTCAAATTCTAAATTAAATCTTCTTGCTAATAATCTTGGAGTGAACGAGAGTTTAGATCTGTTAGGTACTCATTCTTTAAATTCAGATGATCGTCCTCCAATTACTGGGAATTCAGAATTCATTGATGATGATGTAACTCCTAAAATGCCAACCTCAAGTAATTATAGAGATGAAATTGACGACTCAACTCCAATAATGGTTAATCAAGGTACTTTTTTAAGTCCAAATAGTCCAGAAATTGATCCAAAACCTTTGGAAACTATTATTCAAAAATCACCAAATCCGAATCAATCATTACCAAAACAAAGTTTAAATAATAAATTTAAAAGACTTTCAGTTACTTTACAATCTTCAAGTTTAAATACATCTGATGGATCTCATAAATTTATGAGTAATTTTAATAATAATGTTAGATCAAGTTTAATAGATCAAGAATATCAATCTGAACAACAACAACAGCAACAACAAACTCAACAACAACAACAACAACAAGGTTTTAATAGAAATAATAGAGTAAGTGCATATTATAACAAAATCAACCAAACCATTCCAATTGAAGATGAAGAACAACAACAACCAACTTCAGGTGATTTAATACGAGAAAATTCAATTAATAAACCTCATGAAGCTCAATCTATAACAAGTTCAGTTAGTAATAGATCAAGTTTTGTAAGTGACGGTCCTCATTCAAGAAAATCAAGTAATGATTCAATTGATGCTAATTCTGCTTTTAATTTTAATGATAGTCATATGAGTAAAGTTGTTCCATTAAAAGTAATTAAAAATCAATCAATACCAATTAATATGAATATGAATGCGGACGGTTTACCTCCAAGAAAAGATTTACTTGATAAAATGCAAAGAGAGAATCAATTGAAAGTTAATAAACATGAAGTGAATAATTTAGATATGAAAGGTCTTAATATTAGTTATAATCAACTGAAAGAAAGTATTTCACAACTTGAAGCCGCACATTCAATTAATAATAGTTCAAATTCTTTAAGTGAACCAGTAACAGCAGTTGCATCTTCTTCATCACAACAACAAGTCCAACAAGTTCAACAGAAATCCAAAACTGATGAACCAATGATTAAACGTGAGGATATTAATAAACTTTCAAATGAAAATGAAGATGATGATCTTTCAACTTTATTTGTTAGAGCATTACACCCATTTGATTCATCTATCTTACAAAGTGAAGCAGATGCATCTATTTGTCTCGCGTTCGATAAGGATAATTTAGCCGTTGTTCACACAATCGATGAAAGTGGATGGGGTGAAGTTACATTAATCGATACTTTACAAAGAGGTTGGGTTCCAATGAATTTTTTTAAATTCGCTATTGATGAAAATGAAAATTCGGATGATGAAGAAGAATTTGATGATGAAGATGATGAAAATTATGATGATGGTAAAATCCCAAATAGTTCATTCTTACAACCTTTATTTAATTCATGTGGTAAATTTTTAATTAATCCATTATGTCATAAAAATAGATTTGGTAATTATACTTTTTCAATTAGAGTTATTAATTCTGTTAGAGATGGGGTTAAATATTTATTAGAAGAAACAGATTGTATTTCAAGATCAAGTGAAATTGTCACCAAGAGACCAATTGTTCGTAAGGCAAGAAAAACACTTTTAAGTGATTGGTATAATTTAATGGTTAAAGCAAATGATTTTAAAGGTACTTCAAATTTTAATAAAATTGAAATCTTAACTTTAATGATTTATCAAGTTATTAGAAGATCAATTGAATTTTTAAAAATTTGGTCAACTGAAAGTAAACAAATTATTAAAAAGGAAAATGAAAGAAAATTACAAAATGATATGAATAATTATCCATTATTACCTTCTCCACCATTAGCTAAAGAAAGAGTAACTGAAATCAATGGAATTTTATATTCTTATTTAGGTTTAATCATTGGTAGATTGGATTTAATTGAGCATAATTCAGTTGGTTGTGATTTATTAGAAACTTTAACTCATCATATAATTTTATTATTAAGAGAATTATTATTTATTTCTAGAACTGGTTCTGATGTTTCATCTAAAAGACCATCCAATTTAGATAATTCTTTAGATAATTTATTATCTTTAGTTAGTGATTTAGTTACAGCTGTTAAATGTTTAGTTATTAAAACTTTAAATGAATCAATTGATGATCAACGTTATCAAATCAATCATTCTCAATTACAAGAGATTAAACAAAAGGAATTAGAAGAATTAAATAATAAAGATGGGAAATTAATTAAAAAGGGTGAAGGAAATGAAAATATCTATAATTATTATTATACTCAAGAAGGTGGTGAATTAATTCAAATTTGTGCTAAAATGATTAAAGAAATTCATCTTACAGTATTATCAGTTAGGAAATTATTTCAAATTACAGGTAATTTTAAATTAAATGCTCAAAGATCATACCCTGATTATTCAAAGATGAGAATTGAGCCAAATGAATTTATTCGTCAATGTAGTATTGGAATTGCAAAATCAAATACTATTAAGAACCGTCAATTAAAAGATATTCAACCAGTCAATAAAAATATTTCAAATCGTTATTCAATTATGAGATCTGGTAAAACTGGCGAGCTTTCATTAACTCCAGGTGGTGCAGGTTTATTACATGATGTATTATTAAATGACATCGAAGAAACGTCATTCAGTAAAGATAAAGATTTTGAAAAATTCACAACTTCAAATCAAAGTAAAAATGATTTTATTTATAATTTTCAACCAGAAGAATTTAAAGTTGAAAATGAATTATTAGTTGATGCAAATGCTAAATTATTAGGTGCTTCATTTAAAGGGTTAGTTTATATTTTAACTAATGAAGATGCACCACCTGATCATTTCTTCATTTCAACTTTTTTCCTTTTCGCTAAATATTTTGCAAATGGTAATGATTTAATTGAAGAATTAATTACAAGATTTGATGTCCAAAATAATTTCTTGAAAAATCCAAATAATAAAAAAATTGTTAATTATGAATTAAAATTTAAAAATAGAAGAAAGGCAGTTTTACAAATTTTTGAAATTTGGTTAAGCAGTTATTGGAATAATGAAATTGACTATAATTTATTACCTACATTAATTAATTTTTTCAATGAAGGTGTTTCACAATATTTACCAATCCATGCAATGAAATTATTAGATATTGCTGCATTATTATCTTCAAGACCATTAACTGAAAAATCTCCTGTCAAGAGAAGTAAAACTAATGCAAAACAATTAATTAAAAGAAGAATTTCAATGACTGGTGCAGCAAGGAAAAGTATTGAACTTGCATCTGATACTGCAAGATATTCAATGACTTATGATTATGATTTAAGTAAAACTTCAACTAATTCAACTAATTCTTCAAGTTCTTCAATTCAATCAGTTACACTCCCATTTATTGAAACTCCAAATTCAACTACTAAGAATCAAATTACAACTATTGAAAAATTAGATTTAACTTATAGAGCTGTTATCGGTAATAAATGGTGTTCAAATAATTATATTAATGATAAACATTATATCCCATTAGAATTATCAACAATTTTACCAAATTGGTATAATTTATGTGATGAAAGTTGGGTTTTAACAAATTATAGACCAAATTTATTAGATTTTAAACCAGCGGAATTATCTAGACAATTAACATTAATTGAATCATATATATTTTGTAATATTAAACCAAATGAATTATTACATGAAAATTATTCAGCTAAAAGATCACATTTAAAATTAGCTCCAAATGTAAGACAATCATTATTATTTACAAATTGTTTATCTTCATACGTTTTAGAATCAATTTTACAACCAAAAATAACAAATAAATTAAGATTACAATATGTTCAATTTTGGTTAGAAATTGGTATTAAATGTGTTAATTTAAGAAATTATAATTCATTAGCTGCAATTATTACATCTTTACAAAGTCATTTAATTACAAGATTAACTAAATTATGGGAAGAATTATCACCAGAATATTTTGATTTATATGATTATTTATCAGGTATTATCCACCCAAATAAAAATTATAACGTTTATAGATTAAAATTAAAAAATTTAATGTCAAATGAAACAAGTTTACCAAAAGTTCCATATTTCCCATTATTTTTACAAGATTTAACATTTATAAGCGAAGGTAATCCAAATTTTAGGAAAAGTAATGGTTTCTTAAATAAAAAATTAATCAATATTGATAAATATTTGAAAATTACAAGAATTGTAGCTGATATTGAAAGTTTACAAATTTCTTATCCAACAATTATTTCAAATGAAGTTAATAATAATTTAACTATTCAACCAGTGCCATCATTACAAGAATTAATCTTACTTGAATTATGGAAGGTTAACCAAGTAAACAAGAAAGAAGATGATAGAGCCTGGAAATTAAGTTGTTTGATACAACCAAGAGACGCTAATTAGGACAGTATAATTTACAAAAACGTACACCAAAAGGTAAAAAAAAAATTAGAAAGAAAACAGATAAAAGCAAAAAAAAAAGATAAAACGCCCACTTATGCCCTTCTTTCCACTTTTTGAATCTACAAGAATGATATTCTAGTGTTTTTAAAAGGTTATGAATGTGTACTTTTAGACTTGTGTAATATTAATGAATTTTATTTCTATTCTGCTGTGTCTCTTCTTATGTATCCCCTCTTAAAAAAGAATTCTTCTAAAAACCCTCACGTGACACAAAAATTGACTTTGAGTCATATTATGAGAAAATCATCTTGGAGTAATCAGAAAGACACTAGAGTCTATTGGGTGAGAAAAAAAAAAATTGAAATTTTTCAGATCAGATCTCATCAGTAAAGACTTAAGAATGTTAAGAGTAAGATCTTTAAGAAGTGCTAGACTTTTAAACCATAGAAGTTTAGCTACAAATGCTTCAGTATTCAATGTTCCAGAAGAATACAAATCTAGAACTCCTCCATACGAAAAATTGATTGCAAATTTATCTCAAGTTAATAAAATCTTAGGTGATAAACCATTAACTTTAGCTGAAAAAATCTTGTATTCACATTTATGTAATCCAGAAGAAAGTTTAAGTACCGCCAATGGTGATTTAAGCAAAATCAGAGGTGAACAATACTTGAAATTAAACCCTGATAGAGTTGCAATGCAAGATGCTTCTGCTCAAACTGCTTTATTACAATTCATGACTTGTGGTATGCCAAACACAAATGTTCCAGCTTCCATTCACTGTGATCATTTAATTGTTGGTAAACAAGGTGCCGACCAAGATTTAGTCAGCTCAATTGCCACCAACAAGGAAGTTTTCGATTTCTTACAAAGTTGTGGAGAAAAATATGGTATTCAATTCTGGGGTCCAGGTTCAGGTATCATTCATCAAATCGTTTTAGAAAACTTCTCTGTCCCAGGTTTAATGATGTTGGGTACTGATTCCCATACCCCAAACGCTGGTGGTTTAGGTGCCATCGCCATTGGTGTTGGTGGTGCCGATGCCGTTGATGCGTTGACCGGTACTCCATGGGAATTAAAAGCTCCAAAAGTCATGGGTGTTAAACTTACAGGTAAATTATCTGGTTGGTCCTCACCAAAGGATGTTATTACCAAATTAGCTGGTATTTTAACCGTCAGAGGTGGTACTGGTTATATTGTTGAATATTTCGGTGAAGGTGTTGAAACTTTATCATGTACTGGTATGGCTACTATCTGTAATATGGGTGCTGAAATTGGTGCAACCACTTCAACTTTCCCATACCAAGATGCTCATCGTCGTTATTTATATCAAACTAATAGAGGTCCAATTGCTGATTTAGCAGATATCGCTAATTCAAAATACAATTTCTTAAAAGCTGATAAAGATGCTCAATATGATAAAATTGTTGAAATTGATTTAAGTACTTTAGAACCTCATATCAATGGTCCATTTACTCCAGATTTATCAACCCCACTTTCCAAATTCGGTGAAACCACTGAAAAGGAAAGCTGGCCATCCAAAGTTTCAGCTGGTTTAATTGGTTCATGTACTAATTCCTCATACCAAGATATGAGTAGAGCAGTATCTATTATTTCACAAGCTGAAAAAGTTGGTTTAAAACCAAAGATCCCATTCTTTGTCACTCCAGGTTCTGAACAAATTAGAGCCACCATAGAAAGAGATGGTTTAATTGAAACTTTTGAAAAAAACGGTGCTATTGTTTTAGCTAATGCTTGTGGTCCATGTATTGGTCAATGGGATAGAACTGATATTTCTAAAGATTCAAGTGACACCAACGCTATTTTCACTTCATTCAACAGAAATTTCAGAGCTAGAAATGACGGTAACAGAAACACTATGAATTTCTTAACTTCTCCTGATGTTGTCACTGCTATGATTTACTCAGGTGATATGTCATTCAACCCAATAACTGATTCAATTAAATTAGAAAACGGTGAAGATTTCAAATTCAGCCCACCAGTAGGTAATGAATTACCAGATGATGGTTTCATCAAAGGTAGAAACGAATTTTACCCAGAACTTAACCCTCAACCTCAACCTGATGTTAAAGTTGAAGTTTCACCAGAATCAGATAGATTACAAATCTTAGAACCTTTCAAACCATGGAGTGGTGAAGAATTATCTACTAATGTTTTAATCAAAGTTGAAGGTAAATGTACCACTGATCATATTTCAGCCGCTGGTGCTTGGTTAAAATATAAAGGTCATTTAGAAAATATTTCTTATAACACTTTAATTGGTGCCGTTAACAAAGAAACTGGTGAAGTCAATACTGCTTATGATTTCAATGGTGATAAATACGGTATTCCAGAATTAATGACTAAATGGAAAGAAGAAGGTCGTCCATGGATTGTTGTCGCTGAACACAATTATGGTGAAGGTTCAGCCAGAGAACATGCTGCGTTATCTCCAAGATTCTTAGGTGGTTCAATCATCTTAGTTAAATCATTCGCTAGAATTCATGAAACTAACTTGAAAAAACAAGGTATGTTACCATTAACTTTCGCTAATGAAAGTGACTATGATAAAATTAACGCTGGTGATTTATTAACTACCATTGATTTAAAAGATATGGTTGCTAAAGATGGTAACAATGGTGGTACTTTAGGTATGAAAGTCACCAAAAAGGACGGAACTACTTTTGATATTGTCTGTAAACACACAATGTCAAAAGATCAAATTGATTTCTTCAAAGCTGGTTCAGCAATTAATCACATTGGTAATTTAAAAAGACAACAACAACAATAATCTTCTTGTAAATTAGAAAGCATATAGAGCATAATTAATATAAACATTCTTCGACTTCTTCGTTATTCCCTATCTCTAGATACTTTTTTTAAAGAGTGCAAAAGAAATTTTGACAAATTGTATTTATTATATAAATGTGAGTAACTGTCTAAACGAGAAATAAACAAAAGAATGAATTTTAATAATTAAAATAGTTTTTTTTTTAAAAAACAAAGCATGAGGCACTAATGGCACATTTAAATTAGAAGATTTAAAATCGATTAAGCATCGATTAAATCATGTGATTTATCAGCATCTTTAACTTCATCTTCATCTTCTTGTTCTCTTTCTCTTTCATAGAATTCAGCTAAAATCTTTGGACTAATTCTGTTTAACATTTCTTTTGGATAAATTCTTAATAATGACCACGCTAAATCTAATGATTCAAAAACAGTTCTATCTTCATAAGCACCTTGAGAAATAAAATTCTTTTCGAATTTTTCTAAGAATTCCAAGGATAATTTATCTTCAGTTGATAAAGCATCTTCACCAACAACGGCTTTCATTGAAGCAGCATCTCTACCAATAGCATATTTAGCATATAATTGATTTGAAACATCACCATGATCTTTTCTAGTCATACCTTCACCAATAGCAGATTTCATTAAACGAGATAATGATGGTAAAACATTAATTGGTGGATAAATACCTTTATTAGATAATTGACGATCAATAAAAATTTGACCTTCAGTAATATAACCAGTTAAATCAGGAATTGGATGAGTAATATCATCATTAGGCATAGATAAGATAGGAATTTGAGTAATAGAACCATTTCTACCATCAACTCTACCAGCTCTTTCATAAATAGTTGATAAATCAGTATACATATAACCTGGATAACCTCTTCTACCTGGAACTTCTTCTCTAGCAGCTGAAACTTCTCTTAAAGCATCAGCATAAGAAGACATATCAGTTAAAATAGTTAAAACGTGTCTTTCAGTTTGATAAGCTAAATATTCAGCAGTAGTTAAAGCTAATCTCGGAGTAATAATTCTTTCAATAGTTGGATCATTTGCTAAATTTAAGAATAAAGTAGTTCTTTCTAATGAACCATTTTCTTCGAAATCTTGTTTAAAGAATCTTGAAGTTTCTAAATTAGCACCCATAGCAGCGAAAACAATTGAGAAATTATCTTCATGACCATCATGGACATCTTTTGTTGGTCTAACTAAACCAGCTTGTCTACAAATTTGAGCAGCAATTTCATTATGAGGTAAACCGGAAGCTGAGAAAATAGGAATCTTTTGACCTCTAGCAATAGAATTCATAGTATCAATAGCTGAAATACCAGTTGAAATCATTTCTTCTGGATAAATTCTTGCGAATGGATTAATTGGTGAACCATTAATATCTATATAATCTTCAGCAAAAATTTTTGGACCTTTATCAATTGGTCTACCAGAACCATCAAAAATTCTACCCAACATATCTTCAGAAACTGGTAATTTCATTGATTTACCAGTAAATTCAACTGTAGTTTTTTTAACATCAATACCTGAAGTACCTTCAAAAACTTGGACAATAGCTTTAGAACCTCTAACTTCTAAAACTTGACCAGCTCTAACAGTACCATCTGGTAAAGTTAAATTAACAATTTCATTATAACGAGGGAATTTGATATCATCTAAAATAACTAATGGACCATTAATTGCACCAACAGTATTATAATTAACCCTTGGTTTAATATTAAACCCTTCAGTAACGGCCTTTTTATTTAATTCATATAATTCTTTATCAGTCAACATCCTAATAGAATAATTTTACACTACAATAACCCTTTTAAGAAACTTTAACCTTCCAATTGGAGAATGAAATTCCAAAATTGACCTTGTTCGATAAGGGGATTTCCACCGTTTCTCAAATCTCAATGCTCGTTCAACGAAAAAATTTGGTGATGGAATTTACGCGCACAATCCGATTTTTACTTAGAGTTTTCATATTGAGACACCTTTAATACCCTTTAATTATATAATTAACTATATAATTCAAAATATTAATACATTTTACTTATGACATCCCAATCATCTAATTGAACTTTAGATTGAGCCATCATATTTAATGTATCTAATGTTAATTTTTGATTTTTGAAAATTGAATTTAAGTCCATCCGGTCTTTTGCGTTGATAATAATATCATGAACATCTTTCATTACAACCTTTAAATCTAATGAATTAGGATGTGTAACTTCCTCTGCTAATGCATTAGACTGTGTTCCGTCAA
This sequence comes from Yamadazyma buinensis, assembly GCA_030571035.1. Lineage (NCBI taxonomy): Eukaryota > Fungi > Ascomycota > Pichiomycetes > Serinales > Debaryomycetaceae > Yamadazyma > Yamadazyma buinensis. Next base: position 213,630 of record JAJLWZ010000002.1, on the reverse strand, counting down.
CTTGTTTACCATCTCCTATACTATCAAAATTTTGATTGGATGGGTTTCTAGAGAGCTTATCAGTCTCACTAAAGGTACCATAAACATCCTGATCTTTAGTGACTTTTACTGCATCATGGAACAAGTTATTATATAATTTGAATAACCCAATCTTATCGCCTCTCTCCCTCTTATCCTTGGTCTTTTGTCCTTGAGCATGAGCTTGTCTTAATTGACTTAATGATTTCATTTTAGGTAAACTAGTATCAATCTCCAGATCATTAGTATTAACATAAGATAAATTAGGTGATGAATTCAATGAATTCGGAGCAGATTTGGAAGCGGCTAAATATGAAGTTAGGCTATCTTCATAATTCTTGATTTCTAAATTCGTTAATTTATACTCAAAGTATTGGTTGAGTGAAAATACTTTGTACAAGACATTATTGAAATCATAATTTGAATATTTATCATCAATCCCTCTTAATTGATTTATACCGTTTAAAGTAATTAAGATCAAATTACTATTCTTAGGGATGATGTCAATAGTTAAGCTGAAAAAAGTTTGAAAATTAATCAAAATTTTAACAATTACCAGCAAGAACTTAAGGTACTCTTTAGATGATAATCTTGTGAATGGTTTAGTCAAGATCTTATGTGGAACAACAATTATCTTTTTCGGTGTAAGTTTCTTTACGGGTTGCTTTACTATTGGATCTTCTATTGGTGCCTTTGTTCTGGGTGAAATTGATGCAGCTAAAGGAATACCAAATTCATTACCGTCCTTGGGCGTACCTGAACGCCTAGAAGTTAGTGACGGTCTAGGAGACTTTGGTGACACTGCACTCGTTTGTGATGGTTTCCTAGGTGATTCTCGTGGTGATGGCAGCGCACTGTCTCGGAGTACCATACTAGCTCTTCTTAGTTGATTATTTATGGTTTTGGAAGATAATGGTAGTTTAATCTCATTACCCAACTTAACTATTCTTTCATTATTTATTTCTTGGGCATCAATTGATGGTAACGTTAGATCATCAGCCAAATCGTCTTCCTCGTCAACATCATTATCGGCTTTACCACCATTCATCATGAACTTCTCTTTCCTTTGAACCAAATCATAAAACTCTGCATCTGGTAAGTAATCCTTCAACTCATTTATATACGGCAAATGCACATGACGGAAGATTTTCACAAGTTTTAATTGTAGTTTAATCAAATTTTCCAAATACTGATTCAATTGAAGTAATTTATTATTATATTGAAAGAATTGTGATATTTTTATCACTGGTTCATTAAACAATAATAAAGTGGTCTTACCTTTGATACTCGAGGATTGATCAATAAAACTTATTTCCTTAAGAATCTTGAAATTATTATATTGTGATTGAATAGTTTGTTTTAATATCCTCGTTATCTTCTCATTCCTAAACTCTATCATGTCCACCGTTATAATCTCCTTACTTTTCTTATAATCATTCAAAACCTGTTGATTCAATTGTTTCAACTTCTGGTCCCATTTAACCATATCTTGTTCAGAATCCACCACCTTTTCATTCAATTTAATCACTTTTTGTTGCACTGATTCTGTTGATCTGTCAATATTCTTTATCTTTATAGTTGAATTTATTACTTCCAATTTTATCAATTGAAGAGCTAACATTTTCACAGCTTTATAAGGAGTTTTAAACCCCATCCCACTATACTCATTCTCCAAATCATCTATTGATTCATTATTCTTTATCCTTTCAACTATTTTGAATAATTCATTGATTTCAATTCTCTTGCTTACATTCATTATTTCATTATCATTACAGGAATTTTTGATTGTTTCCAATTTATCATTAGTACAATTGGAACATATAAAGTCCTGTAGCTTTGGTGTTTCTTGTTTCAAACATGTAGGACACCGTATTATCCTTGTGTCATTCACCATCTTATCATGCTTTTTTTGTATTCTACTTTTTTTTTATCAGATAAGACGCACTCGGGGATGAAGAGGTTATAAAATAGATGATGGAATTATACAAAGTCATCAATATTCATATATAAACCCATTTACTAGTGCCATTTCAAGTTAGTTTTTGTAATCTTTTACGTTCTACGATGTCTCGTATCATTAAACTTACAATGATTTCCAAATCTTCTACCATATCAACACCAATAAACCCACAATTCCATTCTCTTGCATATTCTTTACCCTTCTCTATTAAATTTGGTGAAGCAAGTGGGTTCTTAGTATGTGTACAAACTATCCAAATTGGTGGTGGTGAATTTGGATTAGCTGGGTCGGTAGGTAAAGAATCTAAACTTTTATAGAATTTTCTTTTACTCAATTTTGACGATTCTAAATCATCAACATTTTTATTTAATAAAACGTTTTTGATTGCATCTTTAAAAGAATAAATATCCGCTTCTTTACCTGCTTCCCAATTTTTCTTAAAATTATAAAATTCTTGCCATGCTTCATCTAAAGATAATTTTAATCTCACAAGTGCAGATAAACTATCTTTATCATCTTGTGAAGTTGAAGATTCAATTTCATCATATGAAGGTGGTTTCGAGGTAGGAACAGCACTATATACGAAGAAGTATCCATCAATGGCAGCATTTAATTCACCAGCACCACTGGCCACTAATAATGGCATTGTCAGAACTGCTCTTCTAGGTTCATTAGCTAAATTTTTCAAAATTTTCTTATCAAGATTCGAATATAATGATGATTCCAAAAAGGGGACAACATCTGATTTATGTGCTGGTGTATCTATCAATTCTACAAAAATTGGAGTGATTTTAACTGATGAAGAACATTTCCCTGTACTAGATTTATAATTATAAGTACCATAATAATCATTTTTAGTATGTATTACCACTTCTGAACCAGACGAATCAGTGCCTTTAAGTTTTTTCGGTACATTTGTTGGACCCTTTGGGTTTATTCTTCTGAAAACTGGACTTAAAACCACTTCTTTCAAATCCAAATCTTTATCAAAGCCTCCGAACTGTGGATCTAAAATTTTGACACTATTGGAGTTCTCCGGCAAGAAAGTAAGTAAATTGGAGCCAGTTCTAATAGTTGGATAATAAGTATCTGTATGAACACCTTGTGATAATTTTGTGACTATTGAGGTTTTACCAGTTCTAGCATCCCCTAAAAATGCTAGCCTTATGGGATGAGATGTGTTCTCAGGAACATCGACTTTAAAAGTTTCATTGTTCAACGGATTATTCCTTACATAAGATGCCATCTTGGATTATTCGATTTAAAATGAATTTAATGGTGTTGGGTCGATGGTGTTTCAAGTTGGAAATTTTCTGGGAGAAGCAGTTGACGATAATAATATTGGGCAACAAAAAAAAAAAGAATGGTCCTGTACCCCAACTTTAATTTAGAGGGTTCGCATTGATCAAAGTTTTACAATATACATTAAATCATTAAAACATCATTACTTGCAGGGGTGTCAAGCATCACAAGTAGCTACACCTAGTTCAGAGTCACCTTGTCCATAATATAAAAACCATTTCCCATGGAATTGAACGAGTCCCTCCGTGAAGACAACTTTATCAACTTGTCCGTTAACTTCATTTGGATTCTCAGGAACTAAGAACGGCTTATCCATTCTGGCTAATGGACTAGATAAATCATCATAGTCTATAAGCATCTGTGATATCACGTAAGTACCATTAGAGTAGTCACCTCCATTGGTGGCACTATTATAGAATAAGATATAATGGTTCTTTTGATGATCCGATGGATCGCCGTATTGAATTTTTATCGGTGCAGCACCAGGTTCAATAAGTCTATTTTGCCAATTGAACTGACCATGTGCAAATAAATTCTCTTGTAACGGTTGTTTCGGCAATTCCCAGTCTTCTAAATCATCTGAAACAGCTAAGAAGAAGGAAGAATCACCCCAAATCATATAGTATTTCCCATCTTTATGACGATCAACAAATATAGCTCCAGATTTCAGCCATATATCTTTTATAGGACTAGGAGATGCCCGCCATTTATCAGGTCCAATCATTGGAGGAAATTTAGTCCACGTAAATAAATCCTCAGACACTGCCACACATAATCTAGCTCTATGTAAATCATAAGCAGTGTAAGTCATTATGAATTTCTTTGTTTTTGGATCTCTTACAATTCTAGGGTCTTCACATCCACCACCTTGTTCCCATGGTTCTGTGGGGAAAAGAATAGGTTTATGGTACCTTACAAAATTATAACCATCAACAGACCAAGCTAAACCAACAGAACTAACCTTAGCTTTATTCTGAGCTCTATATAATAAAAATACTTTATCATCTAACACTATAGCTGTAGCATTATATAAATATGCACTTTCAAATTCATTCTCAGGGTTTGGCTTTAATATGGGATTATTTATGTATTTAGTGAAGTGTGGTCCAATTGGGAATGAACTTGGTGGTTTATAGTTCAAATCACCTTCGACAGTGTCTTTATTGATCTTTGGTAACATCATCTTATTATATGGTAGATATAAAAGTGCTTAGTTTCTTTTAACGGTAAAGAAAAGGATGGAGATTCCGTTTTAAATGATGGGGGAATCGAACCAGAATGTCTAATGAGGGTGTCGCCCTACTCAAACATATCCTCAAATTTCAATTTTACCCAATTATTGCTGATAAGGGAATTGTTAACTAATTACACAACAATTAGTAATCAGTAAACGGAACTACAGAATATAGATTAGTCTTTCGTGGTATATTTATTTGGTCATCGTTTAATAGAGCGTTTTTTAGAGTTTGTTTGAGGCTTTGGTTTTGAAAGGAAAAAATTATCATTGTTGTGATTCGGTACAAGTCACAAGACAAGAAACAAAAACTCATCTTTAAAACAATAAGGGAGTTAAGATTACTAGATTTTAATAATATAACGTATATTTAGATTGTTTTTTCATTAGATTTTTAATTGTAATAATATGGGTCATTTATTATCCCATCCAATTGAAGAGAAGGCTTTAGAGACTAGATCTCATGATAAATTAACGTATTGTGTAGGCTCAATGCAAGGATACCGAACGACAATGGAAGATGAGTATAGTGTAATGGTAAATGAAGATGAGAGTCTAGCGATCTTTGGAGTATTTGATGGTCATGGTGGTAAAGAAGTTGCTGAAATTGTTAGTGAAAAATTAGTTACTTTACTTTTCCAAAGATTAAATAAAATTGTAAAAGATGATTCAAAATTATTAAAAAATTATATGACATGTATAAAAAATACATTTTTTGAAGTAGATTCAGATTTACCACCTTCACAACTGTCTAATTGTGGTACTACAGCTGTTGTTTCAGTATTAATTAATAATTATATAATAATGGCAAATACTGGTGATTCAAGAGCAATAATGTCATTAGATGGAGGTGCAGCAAAGACTTTATCTTTCGATCATAAACCTTCAAATATGGGTGAAAGAGTTAGAATTGAAAATAGTGGAGGTTATGTTGTAAATGGTAGAGTTAATGAAATTTTAGCATTATCAAGAGCTTTTGGTGATTATAAATTTAAAATACCGTATATGGATCTTGATAGTAATAGTAACACATATGTAACAAAGAATAAAAAATATTTAAAGAATGGATTAGTTCACATACCACCAGAATTATTTCAAGTAAGTCTGGAGCCAGATTTATTAGTTTATGATTTAAGTGTTTTAAAAGATCCTGAATTTATAGTTATAGCATGTGATGGGATTTGGGATTGTTATAGAAATGAACAATTAGTGAAGTTGATACGGAATAAATTAGTGTTGGATTGGTCATTAGAACAAATTATTGAGTTTATTTTAAATGATTGTATTTCAATGGCATCAAATATTACAGGGATTGGTTTTGATAATATGACAATAATCATAATTGCAGTTCATGGGAATGAAAATATTGATGAATGGTATGAAGCTATGAAACAAAAGATTTTAAAGGAAAAGAAATTGTAATAAATGAGTTTAATATGTATCTAATCTCTAATGTCTGTCTCTCCCCACCCTACCCACTGTTTTTTTTCTCCTTCTTTTCGTGCCATCCAATCAGGTCGTCAATCGTTTCCATGAGCGATTCAAGAGGAATGAACCATAATATCTTACAAGATCTGAGTTATACTTATTTTCTTGAAAAAGTCTAAAAAATGTCAAAAATAAAGTTACACAAAACTGTAAAAATTTCAAAAACAACATGCGATGAGAAACTGATGATTTTCTCAAAACACCAATTGCATTTCATTTAAATCTATTATCACCTGACTAAATTCAACTAAAAGTCACTTGAATTCAAATCATTTATCATACTACACAACAGCATATTCATACCATAGAATCCACTTATTCAACTAAGCACATAACTTCACTTCTTTCATTGTTTACAAAAACACCACCCCCAGATTTGAAATTTCAAAACATACCGAATCTCGAACTACGCATATTCCCAATACAATTGCTTATTCTTGGTTTGCTTTTTTTTATCCTTTTTATATAATCACCCATAAATATTCAGACACATAATCGATCATGGCAACAGAAATAGAAATATATGAAGACCCGATTATCCAACTAGCTAATGATCCTGATTTAAACAGGGAAAAACTGAAAACAACAAAGTTGGTGGAATTGATACACAATTTCCCATTAACTGAACGTAAAGTATCTAAATTATGTTCATTATCCCTAGTTATCTTACAAACATTAGAGAAGGTTGAACTTAATTTAAAGAATTGGGCTTTCTTATCGTTGGATATAAACTCAAACGATCATTTTGACCAAGGAGAAAATTCAAATATTAAAGAATTTAACAATAATATATCGATAAAAGTTTTAAGTGAATGTATGAGCTTAAATATGAAATTAGGTAAAGTATCTCATGATTTAGATTTTATTACTAAAGAACTGAGAACTTTAAGTCCAATTGAATATATTCTGGATAGTGGGACACTTTTAACTTCATTAAATTTAAGAAATATTAAACTTAAAGCTGAATTAGCTGATAAAATCACAGTTGCATACCTGAAAGCTAAACTTATAAATATCGGTATGGAATTAGAATTAATGCTTAATGAAAATGAAGATGATATTGATGCTACAACTGTGGCAACTTATAAAACTTTTGTAGCTAATTTATTGAAACAATTGAATTCCACCATTGATGAAGAAGATGTGACTGGGAAAACTGAATGTTTGGCAGTTATCAATGATATGGAAAAAATGTTTGAATCATTTAAAGCTGAAAAACTAGAACAAATTAATAAACGTAAAGAAGAAGAAGAAAGAGAAAGAATAATTAATGAAAGACTCGCCTTAGCTAGAATTAATGAATCAAGATATATGAAAGAAACAAGTCCTGAACCATATGTAAATATCAAATATGGAGATGAAAGAAATAATACACCAAGAACAGCACATTCAAAATCAGAAAACCATTCATCAGAACTTCAACCTCCACATCTTCACATTGATGAAGTTGACGATGACGAATATTCATATGATTCAGATATGGGTTCAAATTCATTATTTGGATCTAGTTACCATTCACCATTAATTCATTCAATTACTAAATCTCAACCAACTACTTCGTCCTCATTGAAAAATGGTCTTGTGAAATCAGAAACTGATTCATTAGGTGGTTCTTCAATCTTACATAAAACTACACTTACTGAAGAAATGCCTTATTTGTTATCAGCTTTTAACCTGGCTAAAATCGTTGAACAAGATATCAAGAATTTCACTGAAGATCAAGAAAATGAAAGTCCAAAATCCAAGACCTCTCAAAAATCCAAACGTTCAAATTCACTGTTATCAGGATCATATACTTCCAACACTGATTATTCATCTAACGATGATGACCAAAATCATCAACCTCAATTACATTTCAACAACCCTCATTTACCAGATACACCATTAACTGCAGAGAGTAGTTTTATACGTGAACCAAAACCATCACCTTATGCATATTTGTATTCAAATAATTCGTTGTTATCTAGATTAGGTATAAGGCCACAGGTTATAACTACTGATTTACCAAAAGAATTAAGTAATAATACTTCAGCTAATATTCAACATAAAAAGGTAACACATAGTAAATCTAAAAAGTATTTACTCGATAATGAAGATAAGGGAAACCAAAAGCATGAAGAAGAGTCAACTGGTAAAGAAAACTTGCCTTTAACTCAAATGAACTTACACAATCATACACTTTCTAGTCTTTCTAGTTTAAGTGTGAATAATGAATTTAACGACCAAGTAGAGTAAGTAGGAGAGATTATAATAATACATACCTAGAGTAGAGTCTTTTGGAGCTTTTCTAAAAAAATATCCACATTCTGTAATTACCTACTAAAAAAATTCTCTATTTACCTTTAGAATACTTGTATAATTCCTTAACGAAACTTTCACCCCAATAAGCTGAAGTATATTTTGAAATATAATCAAATAATTTCTTGAAATTAAATGCTTTCTTCTCCATTGGCAATGTTAAACTTTCATGAATTGCAGTACTCATATCCTCAGTATTCCAAGGATTTATAATCAATGCCCCATTTAAGGATTGTGCAGCCCCAGCAAATTCAGACAAGATCAAAGCACCTTTATTTTCTTGTTGGCATGCAATATATTCATAACTGACTAAATTCATACCATCTCTAGTTGATGAAACTAAACAAACATCAGATAAATGATATAAACTAATTAATTCATCAAATGGGATAGATTTATGCATGAAATGAATTGGAACAAATTCAACAGTACCGAATTTCCCATTGATTCTACCAACTAATTCATTCACTGTTGCTCTTAAACTTTGATATTCTTCAACATCACCTCTAGAAGGAACAGCTAATTGAACTAAAACGACTTTACCAATCCATTCAGGATGTTCATCTAAGAAAATTTCAAATGCATGTAATTTTTGTGGGACTCCTTTAATATAATCTAATCTATCAACTCCAACAATAACCTTGGTATCTTTAAATTTATTCTTTAATTGCTCTATTCTTTGTACTACACTGTCCTTTGTTAATCCTTGAATAAATTTATCAACATCAATACCAATTGGGAATGCTCCAACCCCAATAGTTCTACCTTGAAATTCAATACCATTCGGTAAGACTGAAACATGAGATACAATTCTAGAAACTGAACTAAGGAAATGTCTTGCGTAATCATAAGTATGGAAACCTATTAAATCACAACTTAAAACACCTTCTAATATTTCTTTTCTAACTGGTAAAATTCTATAAATTTCCGATGATGGGAATGGAGTATGGAGGAAAAATCCAATTCTAACGTTTTTCTTCTTGGTACCTAATTCTTCTCTTAACATTTGAGGTAATAACATTAAATGATAATCATGAACCCAAACCATATCATTATCTTCAGTTTGATCAGCAATTGATCTAGCAAACAATCTATTAGCTTCGATATACGCCGCCCATGCATTTTCATCAAAACTCATTTCGCCAGGATGATAATGAAATAATGGCCATAATATACTATTAGAAAATCCATTATAATGTAAATCAGCAATTGAATCACTTATGAAAATTGCAGTACATTTGAATTTCTCCATTAAATCATTATTCACACGTTGTTGTTCAGACTCAGGAATCTCTAAACCAGGCCATCCAAACCATTGAAATTCAGTGGTTTTCTTTAAACCTTGTAAAGCAGTAACTAATCCACCAGAGGACATAGTGTAGTCATATTCACCACCTGGAGATCTTTTGATCGTAACTGGTAATCTGTTAGAAACAACCAAGACTTTACCTCCAACCATTATATTTCCAAGATAAGATTATTAAACCGATTCCAATAATATAAGTTTTAAGCAATTGCAGTAAAATAATATTCTGTTGCTTTGGTTTATCTGTATAAATTTCAATTCTTCGCGGCCTTCAGGGTCTCACCACCATCAATTTTTTACGTGTGCAACCTGACATCAACCGATCCTTCCTAATTGGGCAGTCTAGCTTTGGATTTGACGCATTTTGATATTGAAACATTGAGAGTTTTTGTTTTTTTGATCTATTCATCCATTTGTAAATAACTTATAGTAATCAATAAAGAATTATTAACAAGAATGTATACCCCTTACGGTAACGCCAATTCCGGTGAATTCAGTTCCCAATTCCATGATCCATCGATGTATGGCCAAGCACAAAATTTACAACACCCACAGCCACAACATTCATATCATCCAACTCAAAATCAAGGAACTTTTAATAATCAAATGGGTCATAATCAAAGCAATTTACAAGACCAATCAACGCTGAATAACATGTACAATAACTTCATGCATGACCCAGCCGCATCCATGGCCGCTCAATTCGCTAAAACTGGGATTAATCAAGGTAATCAATATATTCAACAAAATTTTGGTTCCTTCATACCCACCACATCCAATTTATACCAATACTTCCAAATAAGTAATGGTTATGTAATTAGTAAACTTGGATTGATTTTATTCCCTTTCAGAAACTCAAATTGGAATAGATTAACTAAATCTGATAGTGATCAAGCTGTAGTTTATGCTGCTCCAATTGAAGATATAAATGCTCCAGATTTATATATTCCATTCATGTCATACATCACTTATGTTCTTTTATGGGCTGTATTCCAAGGTTTGAAAGGTGATTTCCATCCTCAATTATTTGGTTATTTGGCCTCTCAAGCATTTGTTTGTCTTGTTGGTGATATATTTATCTTTAAACTTGGTCTTTATTTATTAAGTTGTCAAAGTGCATTCTGGGATGTTGTAAGTTATAGTGGTTATAAGTATGTTCCTATTACTGTTTTATTAGTAATAAAATACTTGACCGGTGGTAGTTATTTATTTTATTTTGCTGTATGTTTCTTCATTTCAACATTTGCATTCTTCTTAATGAGAAGTTTAAGAAATATGGTTTTACCTAATTCATCTACCATGGTTAACAATAGTTTACCACCACAGCAAAGAAGAACTAGAATTCTTTATTTACTTAGTTATGCATGCGGTCTTCAAGCATTAATTATTTTCTACATGAATATCAACAGTTAAATGGGAATATTTCCTTATAAAGAGTATTGATATTTGTATAATTAAGAGGATCATCAATTGAAAACAGAATAAATAAGTGATAAGATAAGTATATAAGGCTCTCTTGTATAGTAATACAATAATAATCAAATTACTGAGATAAAATTTCCCATCATTTTACACCGCGTAACGCGTTCTTTAAAAATTAGAGTCTTCTCACTTTGCATAAATATCAGATTTGTATGTACTAAATGCCATCATCTAAAGGTACTACATTCAAAGGGTCGACGTCGGCCCGTTTCATCAAGAATACACCAAATGCATTCAAATCCAATCGAGAAAAAGTTAAAGTGGATCCAGAAGTAGCTAATAATCCCATGCTTAATGATTCAATTTTAAAGAGAGAATTAGTTGAAAGAATTGATCGTTTAGATTCTTTAATGGGATTTGATAGAATTGAACATGGTGAAATGGATGGAACGAAACCAAAGAAAGGTTGGTTGATAAATATGCATGCAACAACTATCCCCAGTGAAGAATATTTAGCTGGGTATTCAGGTGTCGATTATTATTTCTTAGATGAAGAAGGTGGTTCTTTCAAGGCTACTTATCAATTCGATCCTTATTTCTTTATATCCACAAGACAAGGTACAGAATCAGAAGTTGAAGAGACTTTAAAGAAATTTTTAGAGACTTGTAATGTTAAGAATATTTCAAGAGTTACAAAGGAGGATCTTTCATTACAAAATCATTTAGTTGGTTTACAAAGAACTTTATTGAAAATGACTTTCCACAATCTTACAGATTTATTAAGTGCCAGGAGATTATTATCCCCAATCATCAAAGATAATCAAATGAAAAAAGAATCAAGAGACATTTACCAATCAATGAACTTTAATAATGGGATCTCAGATGATTCAAATTTAAATAACGGTAATAACGATAATACAGATCCATTAACATATTTGGAAGATATCAAAGAATATGATGTGCCGTATCATGTGCGTGTTTCCATCGATATGAATTTAAGAGTTGGTAAATGGTATAATGTTTGGGTTAAACATTCAGTCCCAACTTTCGAAGAAGATAAGGAAAAAATTGCATTTGCTGATCCTGTAGTTTTAGCATTTGATATAGAAACTACAAAAGCACCATTGAAATTCCCTGATGCTAAAGTTGATCAAATTATGATGATTTCGTATATGATTGATGGTGAAGGTTTTTTAATTACTAATAGAGAAATTATTTCTGAAGATATTAATGATTTTGAATATACTCCTAAGCCAGAATATCCTGGTCTTTTCACAATTTTTAATGAAGCTGATGAAAAAGCATTATTAGAAAGATTCTTTGAGCATATTAGAGATGCAAGACCAACAGTTATAGCTACTTTTAATGGTGATTTCTTTGATTGGCCATTCGTTGAAAATAGATGTAGATTCCACGATTTAGATATGTTTGAAGAAATTGGATTTGCCAAGGATAATGAAGGTGAATATAAATCAAAGTATTGTGCACATTTAGATTGTTTTAGATGGGTTAAAAGAGATTCTTATTTACCTCAAGGTTCTCAAGGTTTAAAAGCAGTTACTACCGTTAAACTAGGTTATAATCCAACAGAACTAGATCCTGAACTTATGACTCCATACGCTTACGAGAGACCGCAATATCTTTCTGAGTATTCAGTTTCTGATGCTGTTGCCACATACTATTTATATTATAAGTATGTTCATCCATTCATTTTTTCCCTTTGTACAATTATCCCATTGAATCCTGATGAAGTTTTAAGAAAAGGTACTGGTACCTTATGTGAAATGTTATTGATGGTTCAAGCTTACGAAAAAGGGATTTTATTACCTAACAAATATACTGATCCAGTGGAAAGATTTTATAATGGTCATTTATTAGAGTCTGAGACTTATGTTGGTGGACATGTTGAAAGTTTAGAAGCTGGTGTTTTCCGTGCTGATTTACCAAATGATTTCAAAATAGATCCAACTGCTATAGATGAATTAATTCGTGATTTACCAGAATCAGTTAAATTTTGCATAGAAGTTGAAAATAATAAGAAATTACAAGATGTTACAAATTATCAAGAAATTGTTGATGAAATAACTGGGAAATTATTAGAACTTAAGAATAACCCTGTTAGAACTGAATTGCCATCTATTTATCATGTTGATGTGGCATCTATGTATCCTAATATTATGACATCAAATAGATTACAACCAGATTCCATGAAATCTGAAGAAGATTGTGCAGCTTGTGATTTCAATAGACCAGGTAAAAATTGTGATAGAAGATTAAAATGGTCTTGGAGAGGTGAATTTTTCCCTGCTGAAATGAATGAATATGGAATGATTAAAAGAACTTTACAAAATGAAACATTCCCGGCGGCTAAAGAATGGTTACCAGCTAGAAATTTCGATGATTTAACTTATAATGAACAAGCTCTGATGATTAAGAAAAGACTTACAGATTATTCCAAGAAAGTGTACCATAAATTCAAACAAACCGAAGTGGTAACGAGAGAATCTATTGTTTGTCAAAGAGAAAATCCATTTTACGTTAATACTGTTAGAGATTTCAGAGATCGTCGTTATGAATTCAAAGGTTTAGCTAAAGTTTGGAAAGGTAAAGTTTCGAAACTTGGGAATGATGCAATTGCTAGAGATGAAGCTAAGAAAATGGTTATTTTATATGATTCTTTACAATTGGCACATAAAGTTATTCTTAACTCGTTTTATGGGTATGTTATGAGAAAGGGTTCACGTTGGTATTCATTGGAAATGGCGGGTATTACTTGTCTTACTGGTGCCACTATTATTCAAGTTGCAAGGCAATTAGTTGAAAGATTAGGTAGGCCATTAGAATTAGATACTGATGGTATTTGGTGTATTTTACCTAAATCATTCCCAGAAAACTTCAATTTAAAAACCAAAGATGGTAAGAAAATCTTATTAGAGTATCCTTGTTCTATGTTGAACTATATTGTTCATCAAAAATTCACAAATCATCAATATCAAGATTTAGCTGATCCAGAAACTTTCAAATATAGTACTAAATCTGAAAATTCTATTTTCTTTGAAGTTGATGGTCCTTATAAAGCTATGGTTTTGCCTACTTCTAAAGAAGAAGGTAAAGGTATCAAGAAGAGATATGCAGTTTTTAATTTCGATGGTTCTTTAGCCGAATTAAAAGGGTTTGAATTGAAACGTAGAGGTGAATTGCAATTAATTAAGAATTTCCAATCAGATATTTTCAAGTTATTTTTAGAAGGTGATACTTTGGAAGGATGTTATAAAGCCGTTGCTAGTGTTGCTAATAATTGGTTAGATGTTTTAGATACCAAAGGTGGGATGTTAGAAGATGAAGATTTAATTGAACTTATTTGTGAAAACAGAAGTATGTCCAAGAGTCTTGCTGAATATGGTGATCAAAAATCTACGTCAATTACAACAGCTAGAAGATTAGGTGAATTTTTAGGTGAAGAAATGGTTAAAGATGCTGGTTTAGCAACTAAATATATTATCAGTGCCAAACCAATTGGTAGTCCAGTTACTGAAAGAGCTATTCCCGTTTCTATTTTTTCATCTGATAAGAAAGAGTATTTCTTGAAGAAGTGGTTGAAAGACCCGGCATTAAATGATTTTGATCCAAGAAGTATGATTGATTGGGGGTATTATTACGAGCGTTTAGCGTCAGTTGTTCAAAAAATCATTACTATTCCAGCAGCTTTACAAGGTGTTAAAAACCCAGTACCACGAGTTCAACATCCGGATTGGTTACATAAACAAATTCTTAGGAAAGAAGATAAGAAGCAACAATCGTCAATTTCAAATTTCTTTAAAAAGTCAGATGACACTGAAAAACAAAGGAAGATAAAAGATATCGAAGATTTCGGTAATGCTGCCGCTGACTTACATCAAGCCAAGATAGGTAAGGTGACTTCAAGAAAGAGAAGACTTGCAAAGGGTAACACTCATATGGAAGCGGAGGAAGATGAAGAAAGGAATAATGCTATATTAAATGGTCCTTGTCCTAGTATGTTTGTTGATTATGCTGGTTTCTTACAATACCAAAAGGCCAAATGGAAGGTCCAAGAAAAAACTAGGGAAAGAAGAACTAAACTTTTTGGTCAGTCTTCGGATACCTCAAATAGAGCGTCCGTTGGTAATTTAATTCGTCGTCAAGCTGAAACTGTTGCTGGTTCTAATTGGGAGATCTTGGAGTACAAGGAAGACCCTAATAAACCTGGTGATTTGAAAGTATTCATTATCGCTAGTGGAAAAGTCCATCTGTTGAGTTTCCATATTCCAAAGAAAGTTTATGCATCATTCAAAACTCCTTTGAATCCTTCCAAATCAATTATTGGTTGTGAAATTGAATCTTCCAATGCTGTTTTACCAAATGGTCATGATGCCACTAATTTATATAAATTTACAATGCCAGAACCGGTATTTAATTCTGAAATGCTGAAAGTTGAAAGTATTTTACAAAGTTCAAATTTATTAGGTCTTTATGAATCAAAAGTGGGTGCTTTGGAAAGAGCGATTATTGATTTAGGTACAAGTGTGAAATTCGATGATAGTAAAGTTGGAGCTTTAGGTAAAGCTATGAAGAATGGGTTCCAAGCTAAAGATTTGGTTCAAGTTGATAATGATCATTATTTGAAGAAATTTGACATGGATTTATTATATGTGGTTCATTTAACAGCTAATAGTTATGAATTCTTTACTATATTCAAGTCATGGGAAAATGAAGCTACTGTATTTGTTTTAAAACCATCTAATAATGCTCAAGAACTTCCAGGTAATTTTGATAAAGTTTATCGTGAACTTTTCCTTAGTAAGGAAGATAAATTAGGGAAAATGTATAATATTATTCAATATCAAAATGAGATGAATTTCAATGTTACTTATTTCACTGATAGTGGTAAATTATTCAAGAAATTAGATAAGACATTGAATAAAATTAATGAAGGTAGAAGTAATAAATCATTGTTAGCTATTCAATCACCATTAGCTGATAGATTAATGAAATTAATTACCTCATGTGCTAATTTCCCAACAATTAAAATGTCAGTTAATCCACTTTCATTACCAGCTGTTGGTTGGCATCCATTAATTATCAAAAGAATAGTTAATCATTATTTCGTTTTAGGTTCATGGATCAAGAATTTAATCTCATTATCAAAATATGGTAACGTTCCAATTTGTAATTTAAAAGTTGAAAATATGGATTATTTAATTGATATTGAATATGCAAGAAGATTAGGACGTAATAATATTGTCTTATGGTGGTCTAATAGTCCATTAGCAGATCATGGAGGTTTTGAAATGGATAAAGCTCCTGATTATGAAAATTTGGAATTCCCAGCAGTTAATAATCCTGAATTCTATGAAACTGCAAGTTTAGAGGTTGATATTGGTACTTTAACAATCAACACTATTTTAACAAGTTCGATAATCAATGAAGCCGAAGGTGCAGATTTAGTTGATGAAGGAGTTGTTTTCGATAGTAATAATGGAAGTTCAACATTAATGGAAGATTCATTTGGTTCAGCTCAATTAAATGTTTTAAGAGGGATGGTTAAAGATTGGTGGGACGATGCTTTGAAGAACGATGGTAATGCTGATTCTATGATGAATCATTTAGTTCCTTGGGTTCAAAGAAATAGTTCGTTCCTTTATGATTTTGCATTACATTATCATATTCATAATCTTACAACTAAAGCATTGTATCAATTAATTGGACAGTTTAAGCGTATGAATTGTAATGTTATATTCGCTAATAGAAATAAGATTATTATTTCAACTAGTAAAGTGTCGGTTGAAAATTCTTATGCATTTGGTCAATACGTTGTTAAAGCTGTTAGATCCAGGCCATTGTTTAGTTTCCTTGAATTGGAAATTATTAGGTATTGGGATATTTTAGTGTGGATGGATGAATATAATTATTCAGGTAGATATGCTAAAACTATCACGAATGAAGAAACTCAAGAATTAAGAGTAATTAATAATTGGCAATTAAAACAATTCCTACCAATAATTTATCAAAATGAATTCGAAGATTGGTTAATTATTTTCTTGAATGCATTAACTAAATTTAAAAGTGATACATTAACTGGTCCAACCCAAGCTGGTACTCCAAGAGTCACACAAATTGCACATATCTTACAAGGACAAAGGAAACTCAATTCACAAGAGGAGAATGATCCAAGTGTAGATGTAAACCAAGGAATAACTCAAATATTCCGTAAACCTTTACTCAAGAGAATCAACCAATTATTCCGTCGTCAAACTGAATCAATTATTAATCCTGAGTTGAAAGGGGAGTATGAGTTCCCTAAATTACCAGGTTCTTTCCTTAGTTTAAGAAATCCAACTTTACAATTAGTTAAATTTTTATGTGGAGTTTTAGGGTTATCGTCCAAGAGAACTATTGAAATCAGAGTATTGAGACAAGAATTATTATCAATTTTTGAAATTAGAGAGTTTAGTGCTGAAGCCACATTCCAAAATCCAAGTAGTTCATTGAAATTACCATCAATTATTTGTGATCATTGTAGTTATATTAGAGATATTGACTTTTGTAAAGATTACGAACAAATCATTTGGAATTGTAGTCATTGTAAAAGACCACATAATAGAGTGGCGTTAGAAGAAGAGTTGGTTAATCAATTCAACAGATTGGTCACTAGATTCTTAGCACAAGATTTAAAATGTTCAAGATGTGGACAAATTAAAGATAATGATATGAGTGAATACTGTAAATGTTCTGGGAAATGGGTTGAAACTATTAGTTACCATGATATCGAAAAGAAAGCACAAGTTTTCAGTAACATTGCTGAAACTTATAACTTACAATTATTAAGGGGATCAATTGAAGAATTGATATAAATGTAATAAAATATATATTAATACGACTTCTCTCTAACAACCACCTCTATACTGAACCTAAAAAAATCTGTCGCGTTAAACCATTTTAAACATGAGTTTACTGGCAGATCAATTATCTGAATTGAAACGCAAAGTCTTGTACCGAGACCAAGAGTTCAATCTATTGAATGCATACCTATCCAGGGACTCAGAAACATGCGTGGCGACGTTGCTTGTGCACGGGTACAAGCCTATAGGGAAGACATTGGCGGTTACTGAATTCTTAAACAGACTTGGCACCAAACGCACAATCATTCAAGCTGACGATGCCGTCACTACCAAGATGTTCTTACAGAGTTGTCTTAAAGGTATACGAAACGACAGTGGTGCAGATTTGGAATTGTGCAAGTACTTTTACGATAGAGGGAATTTCGATGCTAAATTCAGTCAAACATGTGACACATTTCCTGGATTCCAACAAAATTTAAAGATGTTCTTAGACCAAACTGGGTATAGTGAACATCATTTCTTGGTTATTGATGGGTTAGATAGACTCCCTGCAGACTCGATCCCTATGTTTAATGCATTTTCTAGACTTCGAGATAACGACGAATTCAAAAATATCACAGTGATTTTCATAACTGGTTTAGAAACATCACACGAAATTGTGACCAGTTCCATCCCACATGTTTATTTCAAACCATACACTGACCAACAAGTCATACTGATTTTCCAAAAAAACCAGTTCTGTCATTTCGGTGAAAACGAGTTAGATAAAAGTGCTTTGGGTGTGCAATTCTGGAATTCTTTCGTTCAAGTCATAGTGGAACTGTTTTATGAGTATACTGGGTCTGATTTACCAGCCTTGGCGGATTTATGTGTGAGTAAATGGCCAGAGTTCATTGATACGATTATCAATGGTGAATATACTCCAACTGATTTCATGAAAGTTTATAGACAAAACAAAGACTTATTCCAAGATGATTCATTACTGAATTCAATTGTTAAAGATTACAAGACTTCTACTAAGGAGAAGGATGGTGCAGCTATTGATATTCAAAATATGACAAATATAACCAAATTCGTATTAATTGCATCATATTTAGCTTCGTACGTTGATCTTAGGAATGATATGCATTATTTTGCATCGATAAAGTATTCTAAACTAAAAGGGATTAAAAAGTTCCAAAAGAAAGATGAATTAACTAAGAAAGAAATGGATTCAAAGTTATTCCAAGGTGCTTTCTTCGATTTAGAAAGATTATACGCAATTTTACTAGTCATATATAGAAATGAGTCCAAATCGTTAGAAGAAAACGATGAAGTGTTTGGCTTAGAACACGAATTGAATGAGAGTGACATGATAATTAGAGAACACGAAATTGCAAAACTTTCATTGGCCGGTAACATCGACTTGCATGCCCAAGTTGCAGTCCTATTAAGTCGAGGACTTATAGCCAGACAAATGACCCGTGATATTCTTCAACCGAAAACTAGGTGGAAGGTGAACGCATCATGGGAGACTATTCAAGCGATATCAGAGAGTCTTAATTTCCCTATTGGGAATTATCTTGAGTGATATTTCTGTGTAATATACTAAAAATACATAATATTAGAATAATTAAAAGTAAATATAATACATAATTCATTAATTGAACGTAACTTCACTGACATGCTGGAATGCTTTAGAGTCTATCTTTTTAACGTAGACTTTATTCTCGAAATAAGTGTCCTTCCAATACTTCATTTCATACTCGGAATACGGCCCATTAACTTCGTCCAGATCTTCCCATTTGAACACCCATACTTTTTCTCCATACTCATCCGTCTCTTGTGCCACGTCCACTTCCTCTTCATCTCCCTCTTCTAAAGATCTCTTAAGACCTCTATCCTTTCTGAAATCTTCACCAGTCTCAGATCTATATAGTCTCATCAACTCTTCCCTAACCATCTCATAAACATCCAGTAAACCCTTGTGAATCATAAGTTTATCGCAAGAGTCAGTGATACTATTAACAATCTCCTTCCTTTCTTTCTCCATATCAGAATCCACATCTTTCATTTGATTCCTATTCTTTCTCTGTTTCTTCTTCGGAGCAAACCTACTTAATGCATCCATTGGGGTTTCATCAGGGTCTAAAACACTAATAAGTCTAGTTAGAATCTCACCAATTGGTTCAGTATCTACACTCTTACTATCAATCAACTCTTGTTTCCTTAATTGTGCTTGTTTAGCCCTTTGGATCTGATCATTACTGACATCATTCAACCATGCATCTTCTCCACCAGCCTCCTCTTCCTCGTCGTCTTTAGTCCATACATAATTCCCATTTTCATCGAAATAACCATCCTTTTCCTCCTGTTTCAAATCAAATGATTCAATTTTAAGTTCGTGTTTCTTGGTAGGTAGTAAACCAGACTCCGGATCGAAGTCTTCAATATGGTTATAGTAATTCTCCACATCTTCATAATTATCAATAATGACTTCTTCTTTATCTTCTCTATCCTCATTATCATCATCAATATCTACTTCCTTATTAAACTGGTTCATATCCATCTTTCTAACTCCATTTTTCTTTTTCAGCATTCCTTCACCCACATCTTTAACCTCTTCCACTTTCTTTTCCTCCTCTGGTTCATCATCACTAGCAAACATATCAGAATCATCAGATTTTGCACCCTCATCATCCTTCACTTCCACCGTCTCAATTCCAACATCACCATTTTTTCCCGTTACCAAACCATCACCATCAGAATCACTTTCACTCTCACTGTAATCATCCTTCACCGACCGTCTCAACTTCCTCTTCAATCGTTTCTTGTTCCCTGGCACATCTTCACCAAACTCATCCATAGTGACGCATTAAATTTCTCAAATCAAAATAAAAAAGTATCACACAATCACTGAAAAATCTATGAAAGTCTTCATTAGTTCATTGAACGTGCCCATAGGGTATAACACACCTAGCTTCCCGCTGTTATATTGGCCCATAGGTAAGACATCATCAGAATATTCCTCGGCACTTTTATATTATTCTTCAGATGTTTGGAAATTCACGGTCCTATGGTTCTTAATTGTATTTACAGGAGTTTACATCGTTGCAGCCTTTGTTGCATCAGTTAATCATTTCTTCAGCAGTATACGAAACAAGAGTAGCTCAAAATCCTTACTAATGAGTATATTCTTCATTTGTAATGGTTATATATTCACAGCCCTATCAATATCAGTTGTAGCCGGGTCAGTTGTAGGTTTAATATTACTGGCAGTTTACAAGGCTGGTTCAATGACTATGAGTACATGGATCCCATTTTCATGGGCTTTGGTTGGTGTGTTGTATGATATATCCACTAGTTACCTGAACAGTCAACTGAGTTTATGATTTACGACAAATAATGAATAATGAATATTTTTACGGATACATCTACATTCTCTATCATTCTCTATCTTTTGAATCTATAACCTCTGGGTCGAAATGGTATTCCGTCGCGGTAATTTACCGCCATTCGGTTAGGTTTCTTGAGGGTGCCCGCCCCCAGACCGCCGCGAGACTACCGCGCGGTTAAAGCAGAAAATCATTTGTGAGACTAGAACCAATTTAAGCCATTAAACATCGCGAAGCAAAGATACCATACCCAGATCAATCTAGAATCTTTTACCAAAAAAACTTACCAAATGTATGATTATCTTCACTTCCCCAAGCTTTACAAACGGTACCAGGTGTCAAATGGGTCAAGTGACACCACTGAATTGATCACATTGATTGAGAAGTACCAAGTCTCAAACTCAGAATCCATAATCCATCATAATTATGGAATGAAACCACTTGATGAATTTGAAGAAGATTTAACTACTAGTATAAATTCCAATTCACTTGATTTAAAGAAAGTACTAAGTATAATACCCAAATATTATGTATGCAACGAGATCAAAAGATTGTCAGGGGTTTTGAATAGAGTGTTATCAGCTAATAATTACGTTGAGATTCTATGTCATTTATACATAAGTTACTTATTCCAATTATGGTTTTTGGAAGATAATAACCTCCAAAAATACTTAACAAGTAACTATAAAAGAATTCAAATGATGAAAAGTAAAGTTGCTGATCAAGATGAATTATTTGAATTAGTTGAACTTTTAACAGCTTTGAATAATTTCAAGAATTTAAATTTTGAAGAAATTAGTAATTATAAACCAATTGATATTAAAATTATTGAAAATATTGGGTATTTAACTGAATACAGTTACTTAACTATCATCCATCAAATGCTTACGAAACCAATAAATGAAGTAGATGTTAATGATGATGATATCTTAAAAGTTTTGAATAATTCAGTAATATTCAAATTACTTAATGATTGTAAGAATTTCACTGTAACTTTTAAAAATTACGAATATTTGGATTTAAAAGAACTAGATTATGTTTTACCAATTGGGAACAACATTAATTTTGAAAATTACTTTAAATTGATTTTAAAATTCAAGTGTTTTATAAATGTTATGAAAATCAGTTCTAAAATATCTTCGGATCAGATTAAATTATTGATTGGTGATGATAACGTTAATAAATACATTTTATTAATTGGATCCTTAAATTTAAACTCAATTGGAATAGGTTACAATTCCAATGAAGATTATTTTTATAATAGTGGTGAAAACTTAAACTTAGTAAATGATGATATTGTTAAGATAAATCAACTTTTAGAACTGGAAAAGGTTACATTAACAATTAAAAGTGAATTTATTGATAGATTATTAGGATAATCTTAATCTTGGTCCTTTTCCTTCATTAATTTATCTTTATAAATCAACCATTTTATTAATTTCAAAATATCAAGTCTAGCCTTTGCACTATTAAACTTCAATAACCTTAAATCCAAATTAATTTCATCATGAATCAACATATTAATCAAATAACATGAAATCATAATAAGGTAAACACCACAATCATCGAAATTTGACTGTTGTTGAATTTTCACCCTAACAATATCAATTTTCCTATTCACTACACCTAATTTCCTAAATTTCAGTATCGCTGTTTGGAAAAGCTCGTCATTCTCACTTTCCATTGAATCATAAATCAATAGCTGGTTCTCAATTAGATTCAACACCACAAGAACCCAATGGTCACCATCTTCAGTTTCGGTCTCGTTAATCGGTAAGAAAATTAGTTTCAGATTCACGAGATCTTTCGGATTTATGACTTCGAAATCTGTGAACATTATAAGTTGTACAACAGATGGGAATATCAAAGTAATTGATTTGCTTAGTATTTCATTCAAATTGATATAATTAACTAGCAAGAATTCATAAATTATCGATATTATATTATCATTTAACCATTCTCCAGGTAAAACTTGTGATAAATCCATAGAATACAATGATACAGATTCGTATTGTAATAGTTTACTTTCATTTTTATTATCAAAAGTTGAATAGATCTTTTTAATATCACTATTAATCTTAAATACTGATTCTCTCTTCACACTACCTTTCTTATCTTTATCATCCAGATCATCAGCACCACCAATATTCCCATTCTCTTTATCAATCCTCTGTTGAATTCTCCGCTGACTTACCCTAGTTTTCTTTTGTTGTCTCTCTATTTTCTTCTGTTGTTTTGATTTCTTCCCCTTCCCTTCCTTCTGACCCCCATCTTTCACCTCACCATCTGCAATTGCACTATTTTCCACGTTCAAAAACTCCTGGACTTCCTCCCATACCGGTAACTTATCTAGGCCAGTCGTTAGACCTGTGTGTTTCTCAGTCTTTATGGACGGGTCGATAACAAAACCTTTGTATTCATCTAGTTTAAGCATCGCGATCGAAATCAAAATTCTAAAAACCAGAAATATTTGTACATATACCTACTCCAAAATCTTGTCACTCAAACCTTCTTCAGAAATGATTTCATTCAAACGGTTTTTCAGGTCAAGGCCAAGTGCAGTGATACCTTATAAGCTCGGACAAGCTACGTACGAAACGAGAAACCATGTGATCCCGAAATCAGGTGATTTAACCCCAGGTATAACAGCATTAGAGTACTTCCAAAGAAGATTGAAATTGATTAAAGACATGCCAAAGAATTCCATTTCGATTTTGGTAGGGAACACCACACAATATGCATCTGGAAGTGTGTTCTATGATTTCCAACAGAATAATAATCTTTTCTACTTGACTGGATGGTTAGAACCCAATTCAATTGCAGTTTTAGAGAAAGTCAATGATAATGGTGACGAAGATGATTTAATCTTCCATATGTTAGTCCCTGAGAAAGACCCAAGTGTTGAAATATGGGAAGGTGAAAGATCAGGACTTCAAGGATGTTATGAATTTTTCAACCCTGATAAAGTTGAAGATATAAGGAACCAAAGAAAATATTTATCTGAATTAATCCAGAAAAGTGAATATATCTACTACGATAAAAAGACCAGTGGTTCATACTTCGAGAATTTCTTCCAACTAGGTCAAGACCAAGACAATATTGCCAGTTTACTCAAGACTAAAGGGTCCGGCAAGACAATCCAACCACTCACACCAATACTTGCTAAATTCAGGGAAATCAAATCACCCGCTGAAATATCAGTTATCTACAAGGCATGCCAGATTTCGTCCCAAGTAATCAACAAAGCGATTGCCCAAACCGGCAGCGCCAATCCAATCCAGTCAGAGAAAACATTAGGTAAGTACTTGGAATACGAGTTCATAAAGGGTGGATGTGACAAACAGGCGTACATCCCCGTTGTCGCCAGTGGAGAAAATTCATTAATCATTCACTACACTAGAAACGACGACTTGTTGTACAAGGATGAACTCACATTCATTGACGCCGGTGGGAAATTGGGCGGCTATTCAGCTGATATTTCCAGGACTTGGCCCAACGCTACCAAATTCACTGATCCACAGCGTGATATTTACGAGATCGTTCTTTCCGTTAACAAAGCATGTATCGACAAGTGTTCCGAGTCCCTGAATATGACGTTACATGAAATCCACGAGTTCAGCGTCTCCAATTTATACACACACTTGAAAAACCTCCCTGGGTTCGAATCACTTTCAAGATCAGATTTAACTAGACACTTGTACCCACATTATATCGGACACCACTTAGGTTTAGACCTCCATGATATTCCATCCGTATCGAAATTCAAACCTTTAGAATCAGGGAACGTCATAACTATCGAACCAGGGTTGTATATTCCTAAAGACCTGAAATGGCCCAAACATTTCCAAGGAATCGGTGTTCGTGTGGAAGATGATGTTGTGGTTGGTAAGACCTCTAGTGATATTTTGAATTTAACTAGTGGTTGTGTTAAAGAGGTTATAGACATTGAGAGTTTAATCTCACAGGGGAAATGTACCACACCAGGAATATACGATGAATTAGTAGATATTCACATCAGACAATAGAATAAAATAGAAAAAGTTTATAGATTCACTATGTACATATTTTAAACACTTAAACTTTTCACCAACATATCCTTAATTGGACTCAATCCATTAAAAACCTTCATTCCCAAACCTCTAATCGCTACCACTGGGGTGAAATCATTACCGAACAATTTATGTAATTTATCACATACGCCCAAAATAGCGTGGTTCATAGGGTACGCATTCGACACATACGGTTCTAAAGTCAAAGTTGACCCAATATCTAAACCTCTATCGATCCCATTCTCTATCGCTTCTATGAGTGCAGAAACGTCGGTTTGACCCATATTAAGACCTTGACCAGCTAATGGATGGATGGTATGGGCGGCGTCACCTACTAATGCGACCCTGGGAGAGACGTAGGTGTCAGCATGGGACATTTTCAAGGGGAACATGGCTCTTGAACCAGGTAAAATGGTTTCGATTTCAGGTATACCCATTTCATCATCCCAGAAACTCTTATTTTGGTTCTTGGATTCGAGTTCTTCAAGCCTCCAGTTTATATCATCGATAACTGACATATCTTTCGGGTTTTGGGATAATTTCTTGTACACATAGTTCAAATCGACTTCATCTAATTTCAAAGCGGCATTAAGTAAGATTTTAAACATATCATCGTCGACCAGTTTCAAAATCTTCGATAACCATGCTTTCGTCGACCACACTATAGTGGCATTGTTTTCAGATAATGGTAAAACACCTAATGGCCCAGTACTTAAGAAACGCTGATAACAAACACTGTTGAAATCCTCACTAGTTAACGTCACAGTGGAAACGATTCCGAAACTATCGTATTGCCAACCTCTGGATTCTATCCCTGCATACTTCCTCACCGGAGAGTTGTATCCATCGGCACCAATAAGCAATCTAGTCTGGATAGTATCACCATTTGAAAGTTTGATAATTGGCCAATCTAAATTCTCATCAACACCATCCAAACCCAGATTTGGTTTCGAATTGGCATTAAAAATATTTTCAACTTTAACTTCTTCAAGAATCTCTACTTTCTCTTCATCAATCACTGACTCATTCAATTCATCTAACCTCAGCAACAATGATTTCTGAACGTTTAAAATCTCACACATGGCGCCCATGGGGTTACCATCGATAGAATCATTAGTGAATGAAATATTAGCTGTTTTATCCTGACTATCTACCACGTACAACCCATCATAGAACTGGATCCTTTCACGATCGATATGGTTCCAATTCCCCATCTTTTGCATGAACTTAATAGATTTAGTAGTCAATGAAACAACCCTATTCGTATAATTTTCATCGTTAAAATCTTTGAGTTTAGAAATATTGGAACTCTCAATTAATGTACATTCGAGGTGTCTCGTCTTAGGCGAGTTCTTTAATGCTGTGAGGATTGAAAGACCGGCTGGACCTCCACCAACTACAACAACGTCTCTAAATGAATGAACGAATCGTTTAAATATCATGGTGCAATAATTTTGCGCATCTTCATTTACTCCGATTTATACAGTAAATCTTCATCCCCAAAAACCGTTTAAAAATCATTTAAAACCCCAATTCTAAAACTTAAGAAGATAAAGAAGATAAATAGAGGTAAACAAAGAGTCCACAAAAGCGTTTTATTTTATCTATTTACAAGGATTTCATTCCATTTAAAAATTATTTACCAACGTTCAATAATAAATTAGCATCAGTATCTTTACCACTTGGTAAATAAGAAACATTACTTGAATTAGCCAACAATGCAGCAATCTCTTTAGAAGCCTCCAATCTTCTAATCATCAATAACCCATCCCCGGACTTACTTAAAGCCTTAGAAACAGTTTCAGCAGATTCAGCTTCACCTTCAGCTCTAATAATTGATGCTTTCTTCTCTTGTTCCGCCTTTTCAACTAAATATTTTGCTCTTTCAGCGTCTTGTTGAGCGATTTGTTTTTGTTCCACCGCTTTAGTGAATTCTTTACCAAATGTCATATGAGTGATAGAGACATCTTCTAATCTAATTGAAAATTCACTAGCTCTTTTACTTAATTCTTGTCTGATTCTAGCACTAACCACTTCTCTTTGAGTGATTAATTCAGCTGCATCGAATTGAGCAACGATACTTTTCAAGATTTCATTACCAATGGCAGGTAAAACCCTTTCATCATAATCTAAACCTAAATTTTGGTAAATTTTAGGCAAATTCAAAACATCAGGTCTATGCAAGACCCTTAAAGTTAATGAAACATTTTGTAAATCTTTTGAACCTGTAGTGGTGGCGATAACTTTTGGTCTAGTTCTAACATCATAAACAATAGCCTTTTGTAACCATGGGATTAAAAAGTGAGTACCTTCACCAATAACTTTTTGTTGAACCCCACTTAATCTATCGAATATGACTGCTCTTTTCCCACCTTCTACATCATAGATTGAAGATTGTGCAACAGTAAATGCAATACCTAATGGTACAATTAATCCTGATACGAAATTACCAATTCTACCTGACATTACTCTTTAGTTTGCCCTTGAAAAATTTTGAATTCGCACTAAATGACAGAGGTAAAGTGTACACGACTTTCTAATATACATTAAGAATGAAAAATATGAATATAAAATGCAAATGGGGATTCTTTTTACCATGAAGATTATCGGGGTAAATGCATGATGATGGAATAATACAAAAATTGGACTTTTAGTAGGGGGGTTTTAAAACGGGAGTTTTTTCACTTTATTTAAGCATTACCACCCTTTTTAGGTGATTGGAATCTTTAGTCTAACTATCAATAAAATAAACTAAGGTCCAAGCAGCACCAGCAGCTATTGACCCAACTATAACCATTTGTATACCTTCCAGAAACTTCTTTAAATTACTACAATCTTCTAAAGATACAACAGTTTTAATATATCCAAAAATGAATAAAGTAATTAACATAACAATAACTGAAACTAATAAACCAGTTTTAACAAGATCAAAGAAAAAATAAGGTAATAATGGTACAAATCCACCTAAGAAATATGAAATCCCAATTGTTAAAGCAGAAGTAATTTCTCTACCATCACTTGGTTCATCTAAACCTTTACCAAATTTTATAACAAAATCGATTAAATTTTTAGGTTTTGAATCTAAATCTTTTACAACATTTATAATAGTTTGTTCACTTAAACCTAAATCAAATAAAACATCAACAGCTTCTTGATTAATTAATTCTGGTTTTTTAAAAAAATTTAATTTCTCCTTTTTAACTTGATTATAATAATATTCTGATTCACTTTTTGCAGCTAAATAACCACCTAATCCCATTGATATTGCTCCACTAACTAATTCTGCCATCCCACCAGTTATAACTAATTTAGAATCTCCTAATGATGATAAACCAGCTGTTAAAGCAAATGGAACAGTTAATCCATCACTTAAACCAATAATTATATCTGACATAACTCTTGGATCAAAATTATTGAAAAATCCAGATAATTCATCATCTTTATCTAAAAGATTTTCAGATTTATTACTAATACTCATCATTAATTCTTCTTCATTTATTTGACCTGGTCTATCTAAATGTTCAATTGGTGAATTTAGTAATGGATCTGTCTCTCCAGGATTTGATTGAATTGTTTGAATGAATTTTTGAATTTGATTCTTTAAAACTACTAACATTTTCTTTTTCTTTTATATATTATATTTATTATATTCTATTTGATATGAAGTGTTCTATTTATGTAATTTTTTGGTAGTTAATAAAAAATGAAATTTTTAAAAATATTTCAGTGATTTGTGGATGTTTTTCTGATTTATCTCACTGCATTTCTGTTTATGTAATACACTAATTTTTTTGCTTTTCCAATAGTTAAAATGCGCGGAGATGACAAATTGAATGAATTTAATTGGACAGCGAGAGGAGATGGCTAATTTTTATAGTTATTAGTAATTATACTATACTATACTAATAATATGTATTATGTATTAAATGGTTATAATTAATGGGTTTTCAAAATGAATAGGATAATGGTACTATTGGTTAATATTGGTTATTGTAGTATAACAAGAGGATCCTTAAAATCAACTTATACTTCTATCTCTTTACTACTAACATATGTAAATTCTCTCAATCGGACTTTCATATGACGGAGTTCATTAAACTTAGGTACACCCAATCTAGACTCTAATATATTTGTAAATAAAACAAGTACAAATTATAAGTTGTAATTATGATATATATGGTCATTGATAGGTCAATAATAGGATTAAACGGTAAATAATTCTAATTAATTATACATTTAATACTATACATTCCCATTCCCATTCCTAACACAATTTTTTAATACAGTTTTTTCTAAAATACATAATAATAAATAATAATACAACAGATAATAATACAACAGATAATAATACACAGATAATAATATCTCTAATCTTATAATCCCATAAAGAATACTTATAAATAAGCAATTCTATGTAATGGTTGTTTAAAAAATTTACTCTTAATTGTAATATTTTTAGCTTTTAAAGTTCTAGTTAATTTACCATTTTTAAAAATAAATTTAATACCAGTTGATTTACTAGTACTAAGTAATGATTTAGTACTAGTTTTAGCGATAGTTGAAGCAGAAGCAATCATTTGTAAATATAATAATAATAGTTTTTCTTTATCCACAAATATAAAAGTGATAACTTTTTAAAAAAAATTTCAGATACTTCAGAGACTTATATATAGTTTCCTCTCCATTTGAATTCGAATGACCCTTTCATCTTTTCTTTATTGCTAAGTTCTTACGGATTTCTTATGTTTAAAAATACTTCTTTACTTTCTAAAACTTCTTGCCATTTGGGTGCAAAAAAAATCTTTTGAAAATTTAGAAAATTTGTGCACGTGACCGGATGCTTCCCATGCTCGGAGTTCCTCTCCTTCGCCTTACGTAATATCTTATGTAATCGGGTATAATTGAAAAATAAAAATCTAACACACACGGAATTATAATTATCAACAGACTAATAGTAATTAGTAAAATAATTACACCCTATTCAATATTCCAATTTCAATTCCTATAACTTTTCAACTTCCTTATCTCTAAGCCCATGTGGTCAATCAAATACTATAAAGCCTAGAAGACAACGCTAATGACTTTAATTCAAGCCACCAAGTTAATTTGGGCTTTTTTTGTGGGCTTTTCAAAATTCATTCACCCCCACCAGGAAAAATAAAAGTATGTGCATAATCGCCAATAATTTAATTTTTTAACTGTAAGTAACATATTTTTATCTTTAAGGGGTAATGAATTAATTCCATTTATTTTAAGTCCCCTTCAACATGTATTATAATTCCCTTAAATTAGTTTACGATGTTTTCGTAAATTCAAAAAAAGAAAAGCGATTTATATATGAATAATTTACAGTTATTAAAGTTATTAAAGTTACTACTATTTAGAAAGTCCACATAGTTTAGAAGAAGTATCAGTTATGGTAATTATGGTAGTTTAGTTATAGTAACAGTTAATATAAATATAAGTACTTGAAGAGTGTTGATAATTTTGAACTTCTGTGTCATGGAATTACTGTCAATTCCCGATAAAATATCTAGCGAAACCTAAAACTGAATTTAATAGCTTGCAAATTCTCATTAAAATCAGTATAAAACACCTATAAACCCCATTTTAAACCCCATACCTAGACCAAATGATTGGAATTCTCCTTCTTTTAAATCTTTTCAATTTCACAAAGGCAGTGATCCCAACTTACCCAGATGTACCCAGATGGAACTTTTGGTGTAACAATAGACTCAAATTTCATAGGATAAACCAAAGTATCAATCAATCCCGATGTTTACTATCAAATCGATATCAACCAGGGTGACTTCATACTTAATTCTCCTGGATCATTTGAGGAAGTCACTGATTTAGCATTCGAGGTTTACGAATGTAATACTACTTCAATATTAAATATTGGAACTGCCAAAGGTTTTAGCTTAAATGGTACGAAGTTCTGGAGTAATGATTACGCAAGTGGGAATTACTGGGGTACAGAATCTTTCTCATTCGATGGGGTTGAAGTTGAAGATGTTTCAGTGGCATGATCTAATGATTCCACTAAAATCATGGGTTCAATTGGGTGTTGGATTGACAGGTGGTCAAGTCTCAAATTCTAATTCAAATAACACCCAACCAGTGATTTACCCTAGTTTGCCAATTCATTTGAAGAATCTCGGGTTAATTAATAGATCTATTTATACAATTGGGTATACTTGCTGCAAGTAGTAGTGATGACTTTATATTTGGTGGGGTTGATACTTGTAGATACAAAGGTTATTTCACAAGTGTTAATATCACTAGCGACAAGTACATTGAATTCGAAACTGATGAAGTCTTCTATTATATGAATGAGAAGACTACCACTATCACCAACAAGGTTCAAACATTAAGATTAAATAATACAATGACATGAATGACTTTCCCATCATCGATTTATGACGATTTCATCAAATCTGTAACTGGTTCTACCACCGATAACGATATTTCATATTCGATAATAGTGATGATTACAATTACTATGGGAATATCTAAATTAGTATTAAATTTAATGATCTCGATATTAATGTATTCCCTGAATTATATGGTGACAATAAAATCATAATAAATCGTACAAACGATGATTTTATAATGGTTGGTTTAGGATTCATAAAGGCGTCATATATGGTTATTGATTTAGATGCTAATACTGTAAATTTAGCTTTAGAGGATGATAAAAGTGAATCAGTAATTGAAGTAATTACTGATCCAATTAATGGAGTTGAGTATAGTAAGAATTATAGGTTTAGTACTGTTTCTGGGTCAGCTTCGAGTTCAAGTTCATCTTCATCGTCAAGTTCAACTTCAACTTCAAGTAGTTCAAGTAGTTCCTCTATAAACTAGTAAATACATACACCTAGTAATTAATATTTTACAGGAACTTAACCCTCACACTAAAAAACTAAAAAATCTAAAAATACCCTCAAAGCCATCAGAAATCAAACCAAAACAGACGGAGAGAGAAAAACAAAAAAGAGAAAGCGAAAAAAACCGTTAGGAATTAGAAACACTATTTTCACTACAATTATATTTACATGCACATATTCAAGTACCTACTTATAACCATCGTCCAAGGGTACATCGTACTTGACTTCGATCAAGACTACACTTTAAACCTTACACTTGGTGATCAACTAGTTGAATTCAATATTGATACTTCACTTTCAGACACTTTAGTCTTTACATCACATGAATATTGTGAAGAATTAATGGACCAAGGTCTGATCTCGAATGACACATATATTGAATGTATGGACACACCGATATATAATATTTCAGAAACTTTTGTGAAGAATTCATCGATAAATCCATGGAAGGATAAATACAATTCCATCGATGTTTTAGAATGGGGGACAGATATCTTAGAAATCAACGGTGATAAGGTCAATATAACAATTGGTATAGCGAACAACTCACAATCCCTAACCAGTACTTTGGGTCTCGGTTTTGAAAATTCAGAATTAACGAATTTAACTCCAGACTATAGGATTTCAGAATCCGGTGGTTTAACATACAAGAATTTCTTGCCGACTTTACGAAGCGACGGGATCATAGATCGATGTGTTTACTCGATTTACTTCAACGATGACCTCGAGACCGGGACCGTGATCTTGGGCGGGATCGACCACGATAAATATGAGGATTTGGTGACGCTTAAAATCAACGATACAACCTCATCATCATCACAAATCGTCGTTAGTCAAGTCTCATTCACGGCGTATAATGACACTACAGAGATTTCAAACTCGTCGTACGTGACACAGATCCTGAATGGGTATTCTGGGATTTTCGTCCCTGATAATATTTTCAATGAAGTTATAGATGGTATGAATGCAAGTATTTCTAATGATCCAACAGTGTACCAAGTAAGTGAAAAATCATTGAATTCATCAGATTTTAAGTTATCGTTGGACTTTAACGGGTTAGTAATTGATATTCCATGGCTGGAATTCACATACTCCAGCTCACAAATTTCATCATCTTCATCCTCAAACTCAACCATCACATCCAACTCAACAATCACAAATTCCACAACATTAACAAATTCAACACTGAATTCCACTACTTTGACAAATTCATCAGACACAACCCTCCTCCTTTCAATCCAACAATCCAACCTGGACATAATCTACGTAGGTGACTCCCTCCTCCACTACATATACTACTACGTCGACATGGAACAAGAAACAATCTCCTTAGGTAAACTCGTCTCCACGAAATCAAGTGATATCGAAGCTATATCTGCGTTACCTATAAGTTCCCAACTGGTCACACCTTCTGGTGCTTCAGAGGGAGGTAAAAAGTCCGAAGCCGTACGCAACACAGGGATATTTAACATTAATTGGATACTTGGGTGGTGTTTATTACTTATCTATATACAAATTGTTTAGGCTACTACAACAACCACCACATGTGTGGGGATAGGACAAAAAAGAAAGCTTACGAAAGTTGTTTACGAATATTATATGATATAAGATCTCTCTTAGTTTCCACATTTCTAACCCTTGATATTTCATACTTATTCCAAATTGGTAAGTTTGTCTTAAACAACTCATACTTCCCATCTTTCAAATCATAATGATCTAAAAGGATTTTATTCAAGATATTGAAAGTGATACTGTTCCCTACGAGACCATTATTAAACATCTCATTAACAGTTGATTCAATCTGACCAATACTGGATTTCCCCATGAATATCCAAATCGTTTTCAAAATCTCGTTATAAGTCGCCTGGTTACAACTAACTATAAACTTATTCAAGTCTTTCTTCAAATAATTAAATAATGTCAAAGTTAATTGACCATCATTAAACTTCTCATTACAAGTTTTCAAAATTTCATTCACGAGTAACGGGATGGTCAAATTATTCAATACCACTTCACCTTGTTTCACACTCTCTTCTATCTCATCGAAAATAGGTTGGTAATCTGAAATCCTTGGTTTCCCATTTCTAAGATCATTATCAACCATCACATTCGCCATATCAATGCCTCCGATATACGAATTAAACAACTCCACAATCTCCTTCTTCGTCCCCACACCACCGATCCTAACGAATTCAGACGCTAAAATCCTCCTGACTTCCAAATTTACTTTTTTTTCAAATTCAAATTCTAAATTCACCCCAAAATTACGATTATACACATTCTTCCTCTCTGTATACGTATTATTAAGCGACGAAAACAAGTCGTTGAAGAAGTCCTGTTCCTTCTCGATCTCCTTCTTGGTAGGCTTATACGCATCATCCATCTTCATAGACTTATCCCCATCTATCATATTCAATAAGTCATCGACGGAATTGGTGGATTTCCCTTCCTTGGAAATAGCGAATAAGTTTTCTAATTCTTTATCGAAATCTTCACTATTGATTTCTGACTTCTCATCAAAATCAAGCAACTTATTTAAATCGTAATCTTCTTCTTCTTCCTTTCCTTCTAATTCCACCATATTTAAGTCATTATTCATACTACTACTCTCATTCTCTTTGATTTCTTTATTTTCCAACTTTTTCTCCTCGGAAAGTCCAAGTAGATCCATCAAAAAAGGATCCACTTTACTATGGTTATACCTTCTGGGTATCCTACTGACCATCGGTCTAAAAGTCCCAACAGGTCTAACAAACCTTACAAGATTCAATCTCATCTCTACACCTACTAAACCTACTCTGAAACTGATTTTTAGCGCGAGAAAAAAAAGATATATATAAATTTCTACAACTACTACTAATACAACTCTAACTACTAAACACTCGACCCTTCTCCAACATCTCGTTGGGCTTGAAGACTATTCCTATACCTAAACTCATTCCTCACCGCATACGTCCCCTCGAACTCATTCAAACTCTTCAACGTGATCCCCTCCTTCAAAATCTCCTTCTTCCTCACATGGTCCAAGTTCCAACCTAATGCATCACACAAGTACACCGCAGCATCATCACAATACCCCAAGAATGAAACGTCAAAGTTGCATCGTGGGATACGGTCACGGTTTATAAGGATTTGAGGAATCTGACTTGGGACTTTATCCACTATATCCCCCACGGGGGCCACTTGAAGTGACGTACCGATGGAAATGAGTAAATCACATTGCATTAAATCGTTATTGATTAAGTCATGGAACCTAGTTGGTAAATCCTCACCAAAGAATGTGATATCTGGTTTGAAAACACCGAATGATTCAGGGATGGGGCTGTCTTGTCTTTCAAGTTTAGCCCTTTGTTTAGCGCATTTAGGACAATACGCTGGCACTTGTTGTTCAATTTCTTTCCTGATAAACTCTCCATCGACTTGGTACTTACAACTATAACAAGTGGCGGTAGCGAAGGATCCATGACATTGAACAATCTTATCAGGTGAGATCCCACAGTTACTTTCAACGTTATCAATATTTTGAGTATAGTTTCTAAGTAATTTATTTTTAGATTGTAACAATTTCAAGAAAGCATGCAATGGAGTAAACACATCCTTTGGTGGTAAGATTTTATGAGCGATTGAATAAAAAACTTGAGGGTTACTTTCAAATAACTCCAAATCGAAAACTTCTTGTGGATCAGAAAGTCCTAATGATGTTAATTGAGAGTATAACCCTTTACTTGATCTGAAATCAGGTATACCTAAAGAAGTCGAGATCCCAGCACCGGTAATAACCAAGATATTATTACATGATCTTAATTTATCCAAAACATGATCCAACGAGTAAAAATGAGTTAATGGGCTACGTTTCTTCATAACTTGATTGAAAACAGCTTTTAAGAACTCACAAATGCCTTCGATATCGGTAGGACGGATCAGAACTGGGACTTCGAATCCAAGTAAATCAATGACATCGATGATATCTTCAACAGAACTATTTTGAGGTAAGAAATTCCTAACAAATGCATCTCTACCGTAAGTCTTGAGGTATTCTCTGGCGTTAAAGGTTTTTTCGCGTCTATCAAAGGTAGATAAGATCATCTGTTCACCAATGATTTCTAATTCGTAAGCGTCATCATCACTGTCGAATTCAGAGTACAGGAGGAAATCCTCGTTGATAATTCCAATATCCTCGTCAAGTCCACTACTTTCCTTACTTTCATCCTCCTTTTCCTTTTCCTTTTCCTTCTTATCCTTCTTCGTATCTTTGGTACCCTTCTTATCAACGTTCTTTTCACCCGTTTTACCATTTAATTTTTTATTTGATTTTTCCTTCCCAGTAGTGGTACCAGTACCACTACTAGTACCAGGACTAGTATCATCATTACTATTATCTTTATTTTTAGTTTTACTTTTACCGTTCTTCTTCCCATTACTTATACCAAGATCCATAACTTTCCCATTCCCAGTCTTACCTAATTTATCATTATTTTTAACCTTAATATCCTTATTATTAATTTTACCATTTTTTAAACCACCACCACTCTCATTACTATTATTATTAGAATTTTTAAAATTTAAAGCTTCTTTATGTCTTTTATATAAATTATTTAATTCTTTTAAATCTGATTCTTCGTCATCCAGTAATTTTCTCTTTAATTCTTGATCACTTTCTGAGTCAATTAATATAATATCCATCTTATCGCGTTGGATGAGATTGTGTTCAATTTTTTTTGAGGGTGTTGGAATTTGAGAATCTGAGGATTGTTACGAAGTTATTTTACATTAAGTATCTATACTATATGACTATATATGACTATGTATGACTATATATGACTATATATGACTATATAGTCATATAATGAGTTTTACACTCCATATAAGAAATACCTAATTGAAGAAGAAAGATAGAAATATAACAATTGGCTCTATACCTATATCTATATACATCGTTTAATACCCATATAAACAAATTTAATTCAACAAAGTGCACTAAATTTAACTAATAAGTCAATTTAACTAATAAGTCAATTGAACTAATAAGTCAATTGAACTAATAAGTCAATTCTAATGGAAAGAGTATAATTATACAACATGAATAAACCAATCAATTAGTAGTTTTCATTGAAAACCCACAATTTCATAACCTTTTACAACACGGCTACTTTATAACGCATTTTAAAAGAGAAGTACGTGTGTGTGTATTTTTCTACTGGTCTCTTAGAGTTTTCCTACTGATTCCTTCTTTGTTTTTTTCTTTTTTTGTCCACTGTTTTTCACACAATTACCCACCCAGATGGGAGTAATAATATAGTAATACACCTTATAAGAATACTTTCCTAAATTAAACCATTTTTAAGGTTAAAGGCTGAGAGAGTGAAAGGAGTTAAAAAAAAAAAAAAGTGTGTACCCATTGTAATTTTTCTTCCAACGTTGATCTCTCAGCGAAACTTTCCAAATACCCATACGTTTTATCTTTTTTTTTTTTGTTTCAAACTAACTAAAACACCCAATTGAAAA
The DNA here is from genome assembly GCA_030571035.1 of Yamadazyma buinensis. Classification (NCBI taxonomy): domain Eukaryota; kingdom Fungi; phylum Ascomycota; class Pichiomycetes; order Serinales; family Debaryomycetaceae; genus Yamadazyma; species Yamadazyma buinensis. The sequence goes on along the minus strand of JAJLWZ010000002.1, from coordinate 175,927 downwards.
AAAGATGTTGAACGGTGTTGAATTCATCAAGACCCCTGAACAAGGTCCAATTCCTCCATCTTCCAATAAATGTGGGATTAAAACTACTGATTCTCCAACTATTTATAATGCTCCATTACCAGCTGATGGTCCAGGTAATAAACATTTTTCAAATATTGGATTATTATCAATTCTTTTCGGTTTACCATATTATATTACTTATAAAATTGGATTAGGTTATAAAACTTTTATATTATTATTTATTATTTTAGTTTTCCCAATTTTAATGGGTTATTGGACTATATTTTCAACTTTTTCACCAAGATTAAATGAAAAAGTTAAATTCCCAAATAAACCAGTTGGTGAATATTTAGAATTTCATTCAGAAGAATTAATAAATAAATATATTAAAAGTAATAATGGTAAAGGTAAAAAAATTCCAATGGAAACTTTCCATGAATTATATTTTGATGGTAAAGTAAGTTTTAAAGGTGATTGTTTAGATATTTTAGAATTTAGACATGATTGGTGTCAATTTTCTTTCACTTTATCACTTTTCAGATTTTTTTTATTAGGTATGATTCCTGAAGTTATTATGCATTCAAGATCTCAAGATGAAGAACAAGTTAGAGATCATTATGATAGAGGTGATGATTTTTATACTTGGTTTTTAGGTCCAAGAATGATTTATACAAGTGGTGTTATTTCAGATATTACTAGGGAAGAAACTTTAGAAGAATTACAAGATAATAAATTAAAAATTGTTGCTGAAAAAATTGATTTACAAAAAGGTGATTATGTTTTAGATTTAGGTTGTGGTTGGGGTACTTGGGCAACTTTTTCATCATCTCAATATGGTGCTAAAGTTACAGGTATTACATTAGGTAAAAATCAAACTAAATGGGGTAATGAATTATTATCTAAATATGATGTTGAATCTAATCAAAGTGAAATTGTTTGTTGTGATTATAGAGATGCACCAAAATCCAAAAAAGATAATGGATTATATGATAAAATTACATGTTTAGAAATGGCTGAACATGTAGGAATTAGAAGATTTTCAACATTTTTAAAACAAGTTCATGATTCATTAGAAGATGATGGGATTTTTTTTTTACAATATGCTGGATTAAGAAAATATTGGCAATATGAAGATTTAGTATGGGGATTATTTATGAATAAATATATTTTCCCTGGAGCAGATGCATCAACCCCAGTTGCATTTGTTGTAGATTGTTTAGAATCAACTGGATTTGAAATAATTTCAATTGATAATATTGGAGTTCATTATTCTGCAACATTATGGAGATGGTATAGAAATTGGATGGGTAATAAAACTAAAATTTTAGATAAATATGGTATTAGATGGTTTAGAATTTGGGAATATTTCTTAGCTTCATCAGTTATTACTTCAAGACAAGGTGGTGCATCATGTTATCAATTTACAATGAGAAAAAATTTAAATAGTAGTCATAGAATTAATTATATTCCAAAACAAGATGGTTTATTAGGACCAATTAGTAGAAGAGAAAATTGGGCTCAAAAGGATAATTTTTATTAGCCCCTTTTAGTTAGTATAAAATATATATACTTCTACTATTTAGTCTCTTTTTTTGTCCCTGTACTGTATTATCTCAGTATTATCTCAGTATAAGAAATTCTTTCAGAGATGGAAATAAAATAGAAATAAAATAAGTTTGATTACATATTTTTAATACATTATACATTAAGGTCGGATGAACCCGATACCTTGGGATTTCCATCCCAATGGAATTAGATAACAACTTCTATAATAGTTATAATAGTTTTAATAGTTTTAATAGTGATAAATAGTAATAATAGTTTTAATAGATTCAAATACCGTTATCGGATCCTTTAAAGGAATATGGTATGTTTTTATCCTGATCCCCTTATCCTTTTCATCCCACAAATTCAATGGATTAATGGAAAGTTTCAAAAAAGTCGTTCTTAAACTCCATTTAGATATCACAGTCATTTTGTGTTTCTATAACCACCAACTAATATAGTGCATAGTACAAAGAGATCCTTATAAGAGATCCTTATAAGAGATCAGTATAAGAGAAGGTTATAAGAGAAGGTTATAAGAGATCAGTATAAGAGAATGTTATAAGAGATCAGTATAAGAGAATGTTATAAGAGAAGGTAATTCTTATCGTACCAATTAACCTACTGTCGGTAAAATCACCAAAAAAGTCTCACAGAGTTTTTACCGGCCCAGTTTTGAAAAATGACTTCTGCCATTTCGCAGTCAAATCCTTGTGAAAAATACCCCAGAATTCAAAAACTATAAATTTAATTGCTTTCCTCCCCCTTTTCAAAATTTATTAATTTATAATATAATTTATTAATTTATAATATAATTTATTTATATAATTTATATAATTTTAATTAGTTTTTAAAAGATGTCATCACCATTCCCAAAAACAATTGATAAAGTTAAAGGTTTAGAAATTTTAGCTCCAATTCCTGATAATGCAAAGCATATTTTTAATATTGAAGCTTTAGGTTTATTAGCTACTTTACATAGAAATTTTAATAAGAAAAGATTAGAATTATTAAATAATAGAATTATTGAACAAAAAAAAAGAGATTCTGGAATTTTACCTGATTTTTTACCTGAAACTAAATATATTAGAGATGATTTAAATTGGATTGGTCCTCCTTTAGCAAAAGGTTTACAAGATAGAAGAGTTGAAATTACTGGTCCAACTGATAGAAAAATGGTTATTAATGCTTTAAATTCTGGTGTTGCCACTTATATGGCTGATTTTGAAGATTCTTTAACTCCTGCTTGGTCAAATTTAGTTGATGGTCAAGTTAATTTATATGATGCAGTTAGAAGAAATTTATCTTTTACTCAAGGTTCTAAAACTTATAAATTAAATTTAGAACCTGGTAAACATATTCCAACTTTAATTGTTAGACCAAGAGGTTGGCATTTATTTGAAAAACATGTAACTGTTGATGGTGAACCAGTTAGTGGTGCAATGTTTGATTTTGCTTTATATTTTTATAATAATGCAATTGAAAGTATTAAACAAGGTTTTGGTCCTTATTTTTATTTACCTAAAATGGAACATCATTTAGAAGCTAAATTATGGAATGATATTTTTTGTTTTTCACAAGATTATATTGGTTTACAAAGAGGTTCAATTAGAGGTTCAGTATTAATTGAAACTTTACCTGCTGCTTTCCAAATGGATGAAATCATTTACCAATTAAGACAACATATCGCTGGTTTAAATTGTGGTAGATGGGATTATATTTTCTCATATATCAAATCTTTAAGAAATCATTCAGAATTTATCTTACCTGATAGATCTCAAGTTACAATGAAGGCACCATTCATGTCATCATACGTGAAATTATTAGTTCATACTTGTCATAAAAGACAAGTCCATGCTTTAGGTGGTATGGCTGCTCAAATCCCAATTAAAAACGATGAACAAAGAAATCAAGCAGCTTTAGAAAACGTTGCCAAGGATAAATTAAGAGAAGTCATGTTGGGTTGTGATTCATGTTGGGTTGCTCATCCTGCTTTAGTCCCAGTTGTTTTAAAAGTATTTAATGAACATATGAAAGGTCCAAATCAAATTAATGTTCCTCCAAAGACTCCTTATGTACCAATCACTGCTAGAGATTTATTATCTCCATTTGTACCAGATGCTAAAATTACAGAATCAGGTATTAGAGCTAATTGTATTATTGGTTTATCATATGTGGAAGCATGGTTAAGGAATGTTGGATGTGTTCCAATCAATTATTTAATGGAAGATGCAGCAACTGCTGAAGTTTCAAGAACTCAATTATGGCAATGGGTTACACATGGTGCTAAAACTGATAAAGGTGTATTAATTACTAAAGAATATGTTAATAAATTATTATTAGAAGAATTTAAAATCTTGGAATCTTCAGGTCAACCAGGTAATAAATTTAAATTAGCATTAGATTATTTTAAACCAGAAGCTTTAGGTGAAAAATATTCAAATTTTGTTACTTCTCTTATTTATGATGAAATTACAACAATTGGTAGATCAGTTAATGCTGAAAAATTATAAGCTTTTTTTAAAAAAAAAATAGCTAGTTGATAATTTAAAGGGATTGGAAAGAAAATGAAAAAAATTAGTTTTGTAGGATGAATTTTTACGTATTTATTGGATCTTATATGTCTTCTCTTCTATCTCTGTTTATCTCTTCTATCTTCTGTCTACTGTCTTCATCTAAGAAAGTGTAATTCTAGGTAATATTTACCTGAAATGATCCTTATATATATTCAAAGAAAGATAACTTATAATATAAAGACCCCCTTAATTTATCCAAAAGAGTGATGTTTCATTATAATATAATATCAATATAATGAAACTAAGTTATTCCAAAGATTATCGGAAATAGACCCATTAGCCTAATTAATACCTCAGTAAGACTATGGTTCAAGATATGCCCTGGAAAATTCTCTACACAGAATATATATGTAAGACAATTAGAATTAGAATTAGAATTAGAATTAGAATTAGAATTAGAATTAGAATTAGAATTAGAATTAGAATTAGAATTAGAATTAGAATTAGAATTAGAATTAGAATTAGAATTATAACAATTAATGAATATATTGATATTATAATTATTGGAATTACAAAGCTAATACTCTTATGGTTTAGATAAGATTTGAAAAAATATTTAAAAAGACTTTTGAAAATCTCGTAACAGAACATCTCTTAAACTTAACTTACTTTATGAAAGATATAGTAAATTAGACTGAATTTATTCTTAAAACGGTTGAAATCAATGGTTTCAAAGTAAATACAGTCAATGTGAAGGTTATCTCCCAAGTGAAATTGACCCTAGTACTTAGTTATTTGAAAAATCAGATAATACCAAACCAGATTGTAAATCAGATAACTAAATCAGATAACTAAATCAGATAACTAAATCAGATAACTAAATCAGATAATTGTAAATCCAATGATGGTAAATCAGGACGTAACTAGATAATTAGAAATATAATTAATCTACCAAGGAAATGATTTATATTATCCAAATCAAGTACATTCTTTGAATTGTGTCTATTTAGTCTTATCTTATATTTTAACTGTTTCCCTTCTCATCTTATGATATCTTACATTGAAGACATAATATATAGATACCGGTATAGAAGACTTAGAGAATACTTATAAGAATAATTTCAATATTTTTTTAAAAAAGAAACAAGTCTTAAATTGATAATTATAAACTATTTAATACAATTAAAAAGGACAATGATCTCTAACTTCCACCGATAATTATATATAAATATGGGTTAAAACCCATAAGAAAGTTTGAAGTATTGGAATTAAAGAAATTTTTTAGAATAAATTGGGTTGAAATACATAAACCAAATAAATTTTTAAATTCTAGTAATTGTTGCAAAAATCAAATTCAACCTACAAAAAAACAAAAAAAAACACTACAAAAACAAAAAAACCTACAAAATTCTAAAAATAAATCAAGAAAATCGGATTGCCACCCCCTCCGTCATCCGAACCCATCACCATCCCACTTTAAACAGATCTAATTTAATTATCGTCTACCACACTATGAAAACTCGGGTAATTCAAAAAACTTATAAATAACCTGTAAAACCAGGCTTAAACGTACATCGCAAAATATATAAAACCAACCACCAAAAACGCGAATTAGATCAAACACTTGGGAACTTGGACATAATGTTAAACACCAGACAATTCAGATTACTAGTCCTTTCCATCATCCTTATCGTCCTATTAGTGACCTTATACTCATCGTCCTCACCGGACTACAGCTTCACAAATGGTTTAATCAACTCCACCAACAACGATAAATTAGACGAAGCTATAAACCACGAGATCGGGAAATCACAAAGCAATGAAGAGGAATCAAAGCAGAAAGTAGAAGATGTAGATGATACTGAAGACTTACTATTCGATCCAGTCAAGGAACTTATCCAAATCAGAGCCGTCTCACCAATGGTCATTTTCTCCAAGACTTATTGTCCTTATTCCAAACGTTTAAAAAAATTACTCGCTGAACATTATGAAGTTACTCCAACTTACGCTATAGTTGAATTAGATAAACATAAGAACGGGAAGGCGTTGCAGGAATACTTGTCCCAGATCTCTGAGAGGTCGACCGTGCCGAACGTGTTGATTGGGGACAGCAACAAGAGTAAAGGTGGATGTGATGATTTCTTAAATTTACATGAAAGTGGGAAACTTGTAAGTTTATTGAATGAATGGGGTCAAAAGAAATTGTCAGTGAAGAAAATTGAAGCTCCGCTGAATATGTAGAGATGTATAAATAATTTCATATATGTGTATAAAAATTTCTCTGGTTTTCTGTCTTTTGATCTATTGTTGACGTGTTAATACGGTATATGAGATGTATTACATGGTTTAAGTATATTAGTAAGTATCTCACTAGTGATTCGATAGGTTGGGTAAGGAAAGTATTATAATTTACATTTATTGTATTGTATTGTTATTAATTGAGTACTAGCTTGTTAGTTCCTATTTTTATTTAAGTATTACTAACTACCAGGAAAATGAAGTAGATTCAACCGTTTAGATGTGTATCTTTTGGAGATTGTTTTATTAAGATTAGACTATAGACTACAGTTGAAATCAATTTTATAGTCTTTTAAATAGGTCAATAAATTCTAAAAATGATAGGTCACAATTTGAATTCTAAAAATAAAAAGAATGTACAAATTGTAATATTTTAAACTTAGACAAGAAAACTTAAAGGTACAGAAGAAATTTAAAGGTAGATAAAAGGAAAATAACTTGCTAATGTAACATTATATATAACTATAGACTTAAAATTAGAATTTAGTAAATTGTTTTGATTTAGAAGCTGAAGCAGCAACTTTTAAAACATTAAATCTAACAGTTTTTGAAAGAGGTCTACATTGACCAACAACAACAACATCACCTTCAGCGACTCTGAAAGCTGGAGAAAGATGAGCAGCTAAATTCTTGTGTCTTTTTTCATATCTATTATATTTTGGAATATAATGTAAGTAATCTCTTCTAATAATGATAGTTCTGTGCATCTTGGTTGAAACAACGGTACCACTTAAAATTTTACCTCTAATTGAGACATCACCAACGAATGGACATTTTTTATCAATGTAATCACCTTCAATAGCGTTAGTTGGAGTTTTAAAACCTAAACCAACTTCTTTATACCATCTTTTGGTTTTCTTGTTGGCTTTTGATTTTGGGTTAGTGAAAATGTGAGGTTGCTAAATATTTGTTAGTATTTAATGTTATTATTGGGTATTTTACTTATTGTTTTTAAAAGTTTTAGAATTTTTTTTTTCTATGAAAATTTATCCCTTGTTTTACAAGTCATCATCTTCTCTTGTAATAAATTTGTTTATTTGATTTCATTTCTTCTTCTGATATCCTTTAAATCCACACTCCAATGATTCCTAAGGTCTTTCTTGAACATTACACTATACAACATTATGTAAAATTCTTTTTCTTTTTGCAATTTAAATATAAATATCATTATCAATAATAATATCAATATCCATGTTTATTTTGCATCTTAGAAAACTCTTCATTGCACTTCTTCTTTTCATTCAATAACAATAAGTGAATACTACTTATAAATCATTACAAACCTTTTGGAAAGCTCTTTCATTTTGAACAGTTAATTCAGTTGCCATGATTAATTTAATGAAAAATTTATTTTTCTCAATGAAAATTTTTTTGTATAATTTTGTTTAGTTGAACTGGAACGACATCCCTGGTTTCTTTGTTAACTATGGGCATTTGTCGTCACAGTTATTAAAATGTGTGCGCGCGACATCCCATAAGTTAAAGGGAATTTTTTCTTTATGGGGAGGGCTTTTAAAAGTTCACGTACTCAGCGCGCACACGTGATGCTGTGACTGCAATCTCGCTGAGAATTTTCTTAAATTTGTAGAACTGAGAGAATTTGACAAATGTGGTGGTGTACGGGTATTTGCAGAATCACATGACACATATACTGCGGTACACCTCAGATGGTCTAAAATGAAATTAACACCCTCAAATTTGAGAAATCCACAGAACGATTAGATACCAAAACACAATTCGCTTTTATTTTAATTATCTTTGTTTTTTTTTTTTTGCTTATACGTACCCAATTCACTTACCTTCACTTATATTCCTATAACATTACACACCTACCAAAGGGGTGTTCACGTAATTTAATTCATAGTCTAACTTCATAATCAAGTGATATATAGATAAGAAGTGTAAAAAGTGTTAAAAATTGATAAGAGTGATTTAAAACAGGATGAATCGTAGAATTCCTTCACTCCAAGATTCATTTAATGAATCATACCATAATACCACCACTAGATCAGTTTCATCTTCTTCATCAATTATAAGTACACCAAGTAATAGGAAACAAACTCAGAATAATGTGCAGAATCAACAATCACAATCACAATCACAAGGACAAGTTCAAGGACAAGTTCAAGGTGGTCAAGGTCATGGACAAGGACAATATCAGATTCATAAAGGTGATAAGAAACTTAAATCTAATAATCTAATAACGAAATCGAAAATTAAAACAAAATCAAATGTTAATTTAGTTAAGAATAAATTACTAAATCTTCAAAAATCTTCAAAAATATATACAAAAAATGATGATTTTAAAATGTCTAAGAATTTCGTAGTTAGAAGACCAATTAATATGAATCATTATGATTATTCAGTTTTCACTAAAAGATTCGGCGACAATGAATGTCCTTGTATAAAGGAAAGTCAAATTAAAGCATGGGAAAGTGCTGAGAAAATCAGTAATAATATTATATTTGATCATGATTCTGATTTAAGTGATGATGATGAGGTGGAGGATCAGAATGGTGACAATAGTAATAATGTTGATGGTAAAATCATTAAAGAGCAAGAATTAGAAGGAAAAGAAGAAGAAAAAAGAAGTGGGAAGAAAAGTATTGATTTACCTGAAATTAATAATAATGATGAAAAAGAATTTTTGAAAAAACAAATTATAAAATCAATACCAGGATATACTAAAAATGAATTACTTATTATACTAAAAAGGATTGAAACTAGGAAATTACTGGAAAAAAATTTTAAATTTTTAGAAAATGAAGAAAAGCAAGAATTACTTAAATTTAGACAATTACAACAACAACAACAAGAGAAATTTTTTAATCAATATCAATCATTAACTAATAAACGTAAAATTCAAGTTAATCAAAAAAGGGAATTATTTAATAAAATCTTTGGTTATGGAAATTTATTAAATCAAGAATATATAACTAATAATTCACTGTATTCATCATTAGATAATATAATGAATACTCAAAAATCATATTTTGAAGATAAAGTTGAAATTCAAGAAATTTTAGATCAAGATAAATCATTTACAAAGATAATTAATCAAGTTAGAGAAGATTTAAAATTTTCTAAAAATAATTTATTTGATTTAAAAGATGAATTAAATTTTGAAAAATTTCAAAATTTAGTTTCTTTAAAATTAGATAATTTGTATAATGGCATTCAAGATGATGATATTGATTTAGTTAATTTTGTAATTAATTATTTGAGGAAATCAATTAAGGGGGATTAGATCGAAGATCATAGATCATAGATCAAAGAACTGAAAGTTCCTAAAATCCCGTAAGAAGAATCGGAAAAAGAGAACAATTTGTAATCTTATAATTGTAATTTATTGTATTTTATGTAATTTAATGTATTTTTATTTATAGGTCATCTTTTACTTTCTAACTATACACTAATTAACTAATTATAAAAAAAAATTGTCACCTACTTAAAATTCATTTCTAATCAGGTGAATACTCACCATTTTATTCTCTTATATAATTAAGCCACCACTAAACATTTCCCACTTTAAAATATCTTTACACTCCAATTTAAACCAGTTATTAATACTTTATAACAATTATACATTCACATTTATACTTTAAAGTATATAAATCAAATTATAACCATAAATCAAAGTATAATAATAGCAATTAAAGCGATTCGAGACTAAAAATTTAAAAATTTAAAATCTAACTGCGAGAATATATGTCATTGAGATTGAAAGTTTTATCAAGACAATTAACGATGGCTCCAATTCAAGTACCAAAAACTTATGATTACTTAGTAATCGGTGGTGGATCCGGGGGGTTAGCATCCGCTAGAAGAGCAGCAAGTTACGGCAAGAAAGTCCTTGTTATTGAGTCTAAATTCCATAGATTGGGTGGGACTTGTGTTAATGTTGGTTGTGTCCCTAAGAAAGTTATGTGGTATGCCGCTGATTTGGCACATAAGAAACATCATTTATCGAAGTATGGATTGAGTAAGAGTGAAGAAGATGACGAGGTTAAGTATGGGGATTTCGATTGGCCATATTTCAAGGAGAAGAGAGACGCTTATATTACTAGATTAAACGGGATTTATGAAAGGAATTTGAAGAAAGATGGTGTAGAGTATTTATTCGGGTACGCTAAATTTTCTGATTCTGATGGATCTGTGGAAGTTACATTGAGTGAAGATCAAGAGATTGAGTTTTTAGATAATAAATCGTATGCTAAGAATGATAAATTGGTTTTCAAATCTGATAAAGTCTTAATCGCCACTGGTGGGGCACCATTTGTTCCACCAACTATTGAGGGTAGTGAATTAGGTATCACCTCAGATGGGTTCTTCCAATTGAGTTATCAACCTAAATCGGTGGCTATTATTGGTGCTGGATACATTGGTGTTGAATTATCTGGAGTTTTCCAAAGTTTAGGAACAAAGACTCATTTACTTATTAGAGGTGAAACAGTATTAAGATCATTCGATGAATCTATTCAAAATACAATCACTAATTATTATACTGATAAATTAGGTGTTAATATCATTAAAACTTGTATGATTAAGAAAATTGAAAAATTACCTAATGGGTTAAAGAAAGTCACCACTGATAATGGGATTTCAATTGAAGTTGAAGAAGTTATTTGGACAATCGGTAGAAAAGGTTTAATCGATATCGGTTTAGAAAAAGTGGGAGTTGAATTGAATGAAAATAAACAAATCGTAGTCGATGAGTACCAACAAACTTCCAACCCTAAGATCTTCTCCTTAGGTGACGTTGTCGGTAAAGTCGAATTAACTCCTGTAGCCATCGCTGCCGGTCGTAGATTATCAAACAGACTCTTCTCAGGGAACGCCATCCACGCAAACGCTAAATTAGACTACTCAAATATCCCATCAGTTATTTTCTCCCACCCTGAAGCTGGGTCAATTGGTTTAAGTGAGAAGGAAGCGGTAGAAAAGTTTGGGAAAGACGATATCAAAGTCTATAAGGCTAATTTCGTCGCCATGTACAACGCGATGTTGGAAGTTGATGAATTGAAATCTCCAACTTCATACAAGATTATCGTTCAAGGTAAAAATGAATTGGTTGTGGGTCTTCACATTGTCGGTGATTCAAGTGCTGAGATCTTACAAGGGTTTGGGGTCGCCATCAAGATGGGTGCCACTAAAGCTGATTTTGATAATTGTGTAGCTATCCATCCAACTGCCGCTGAAGAATTAGTTACCATGACTTAAACTTAAACTAGTTTTATAGTTTTATAGTTTTATAGTTTTATAGTTTTATATATACAGATATTTAACAGAGTTTTCCAATCTTATTATACATTAGTAACTTGATACCTACTTAAAAAAACAACTCCTTCCAATAATTTAATGCCTCTGCCTTTTAGGTGGTGGACCTCTAATTGGAGCTCTTGGTCTAACCGATGAAGGGGAGCTACGAATCAATGGCGACTCCTTCAACCTATCCGGGAGCGCAATGAACTTAACCATTGACCCCTTAACGAATACTTGACTCTTATGTGATTTTGCACCTGTCCCACTCTTCTCAATTTCCACATCGTAAAGTGTGAGGTTCATGGTGTCTTCGTTCTCCAACAACTTACCCTTGTAGATATCGCCCGTCGTCAACTCCACAGTCAATGGGTGGCCTTGAGCCTCGCCCAAGAGTTTGATTGGGATGTTCATTCCTGGGCCAACTGACGGTCCAGCAGTTTTACTCATATCGTGGTGCCTTTTAAAAGTTGAGATTTTTCCCTAGACTGGTGTGTGGGTTCTTGAAAGTGCGAAAGCGGATCGTATTAGTGATATAGATGCAAAAAATAGAGAGCGGTAATTTGAAGGGATAATGGGTGAACAGAAACATAGACGTCGGGTGCCGGTGTCGTGTTTGAACTGTAGGAAACGGAAGGTGAAGTGTGATAAAGTGAAGCCATCGTGTGGAGGATGTGTGAAAAATGGGTTTGGTCATTTATGTGAGTATTTGGAACCACATTGGATATCAAATGATTTTGATAATGAAAGTATAAGGAAAGATAGTACAGTTACTGAAGATACGGTCAAAGTACTTGATGAACTTAGGATTTTGAAATCTTTGAATGAAAAAACTATCTTGAATCAACGTAAGGAGATCGATGAATTGAATCGGAAATTATCATTCAATAATGAGTTATCAAGTGATAACACTAACTTAACCAGTACTTACCCATTGAACGTACTATACAAATTGAAACCGGAGGAATCAGATACTTTGCAAATGGTATGTACTTCCCTCGGGATGATTCATCCAACAAAACCAATAGACCAATTCATAATCAAGGATGTATACTCATGGATCAGTATTATACGACTCGACCCTAAATTGTCAATGCTCTGGGCCAAGATAAGTAACATGCAACAGATCTACTACTCGTACAAACTCGGGGGCGATGTGCACCACCGTCGTGGGTTGGGGGAAAGTAGTAAATGTCCCGTCATAAAGTTGGGACTAACGTCAGATGCGGAGAATCAATTACTTCAGTATGGTTACGATTTCAAGAAGAATACGAGTAAAGAGAAGGAGTCGGTTGATCTGGTTGGTTCGAAGACGTCCGTGGACGAGTTCCAGTCGCAGGTGGACCATATTTCGGGGCCTGGGATTTTCTTTTGTAAGGTGATTCAGGAATTGGTGGATAGGTGTATGAATATAGTTGGTAAGATTAATGGTGAACAAGTTCAATTCTTGATAGATTTTTATTTTGAAAATAATGATACGTCAAAGAATTTATTCCAATTTTATAAAGATGATATACTACAATTACTTAAAATCAACGGTAAAGAATTCAGTATATTAGTGAACTCGAAATTTGAAAATCTGGATTTTGGTAACGAGCCTGAAAATATGTATACTATAGTAATGGTTCGGTGTTCCTTATTATCCATGTTACTAATCATCTTACAAGAGAGTCACACCATTTTAAGTCAAACCAACGAGAAGAATCCCGAATTTGAAAATTTATTCTCTGACCAATCCCAAGACGAAACCACATCAATTAACCTAGACATCATCCATGAATTCTTAGAGTACTGTTTCAGTGATGACCAAGCAAAGGATTACGCAAGGAGGTTGACACCGTTGATCACATGCTTGATCGGCCTAATCAATCGAGATATCACCAACACCACAAATCCATCAGTGTACCAACAGAAAATACGACTACTATTCGATTTAATATTCATTGATTCTGACCGTGAATTGAAGATATGGTTGAACCCATCACTGATCAGTGTCGTTGACCAAGAGAATAAGAAGTACTTGAAGAATTTAAGGATTCATATGTGTTTGGTTTGGAATGAGGTGCTTCGGTTCGTGAACTTGATTAATTTCTCGGTTGTCCAGTTCAGGAAAATCGATAAGTCGTTGAATTCAAGTATGGTAAAAGTATTAGAGAAAGTAGAGGTAACGGACGATTGTCATATCCAGTACTTGAAAGGTTTAAAATCCAACGACTTAGAAACTTTAATAGTTTCTTTAAATTTGAATTACTTGCTTTGTAAAAGTCATTTATCGTTGAAAAGGGGGATAGAGAATCGGGTTAATCCAGTTTTGAATGTGAAGGATTTGGATATATTGAGTGGGTTGACTAGTAGTTGGGTTGAAAACAACTCAATCAATAATTTACCAGTTTTAAGACGAATCGAGTTCAAAGTAATGCTTCAATTTTTCAATATTTTCTCAACATTCATTATCTTCTTACAAGGTGAAATATCCAAGATTCACGAACTTAAAGAGTACTTGACCGCTGGTATACTATCGAAACTCAAAACATACCTTAAGACAATAAACATCTTGTTCGAGAAACTAGTCCCGAAGAATTACCAGTACCTATTGGAAGGGATAGTCGAATGTTTCACCTCCATCATCCAAATAATAACGGCCATCCTACTCCGTGTCTTGAACTACAAGGATAAATCCACCAAGGACGACTTATTCAAGAAACTATCCGCCATGATCTACATCTCCTCAGGCAGTTCGTTCCAGTTCGAGAGACAAATGGATTTGAAACAACTAATTAAAAGCGAGGTTATAACCAGTATCGATGACTTACTCATCTTGCTTGATGGGTCGTTATTGGAGAAATCACATATCAAGCAATTACTCACGCTTTGGAACTTTTACAAGAGTATAATCGACAGTGCAGATAAGTTCGATATAAACTACAAGAAGATTCACTCCAATGTGCCAGACTTCAAGAATGTGGCCACTGAATTTCTGAAGTGTCCTGTGTCCCAGACTACTGGGAAATGCCCGATTGATCACACACACTTGAAACGACCAGGTAATGTTGATCATGGGTCCAAGAGACAGAAATTGGGTGGTGAGATGTACGATTTGAACGATGCTAATCATTTCATGAATGGTGTGTCCTTCGGGTTTTCAATCCCTAATACTCCACATTCAATCCCAATGCTAAATAATTTGAATTCTAATTCTAATTCGAATTCGAATCATGCTTCTGCTTCAACATCATTAAACACGAATATGAATGTGAATGGTTTAATGAACCCGGGACTTGGAAATGCTAATGTTAATGGTAATGGGATGAATTTAGATCCAGTGACAGACTACGCATTGGAAATGAACTTAGGTTCATCGTTCCCTGTGTTAGACTTAGGATTCTTACAAGACAACACAATAATGGATTTCCCCAGCTTGAATTTTGACTTCGCTGATCAGTTAGACTAGTTTTAGAATTCACACTCTAAAAAATGTAGAAAATTGCGACCAATAAACTTTATACCCTATGTTTCTCCGATCTAAACCATTCCTAAAGATCCAGCCCACACGGATCCCAATATCCAAGAGATTCATACATACCCAAACCAAAACCAATACCCAAGTGAACAATTTGAAGCGTCGTGGTTTCACATCTTCAAAATCTTTTAAATTCGGTGTATCATTTGGTTTAGCAGGGTTGTTATACTTTACCAACGATACTTTCCACGATACAACCCGTCATACAGTCTTAACCCTTGAAAGAGTTGGTGTCGTGACAGTAGCCACATTCAGATGTTTCCAGATCTACAGATCGGTGTTGACTGAGGATTTCCACACGTCTAAAGATCAATCATTAGCGATGAAATCAGCTCATAAGCGAGCAGCTGAAATCACATTGAAAGCGTTAGAGACTAATGGTGGGATATATATCAAGTTGGGCCAGCATATCTCGGCATTGACATACTTGTTGCCTGAAGAATGGACCACCACGATGATCCCATTACAGGATAGATGTCCAAAATCTACCATGGAAGAAATTGAAAAATTATTCATTTCCGATATGGGTATGCACTTATCTGAACTTTTCAGTGATTTTAATCCTGAACCCGTTGGTGTTGCGTCTTTGGCACAGGTACATATGGCGACGTTGAGATCTAGTGGGGAAGAAGTGGCGGTTAAGATCCAGCATCCATCATTGAAGGAGTTTGTACCATTAGATATTAAATTAACCAATTTGGTTTTCAAATTGATGCATAAAGTCTTTCCTGAATATCCTTTAACTTGGTTAGGTGAAGAACTTCAAAATTCTATATTCGTTGAACTAGATTTCAGGAATGAAGCTGATAACGCTAGGGGAACAGATTTATTCTTTAAAGATCGTAAACAATTAACCGCTTTGAAAATCCCACAAATTATCGAATCCAATAGGAGAATCTTGATCATGGAAAAAGTCAGCGGTTCAAGACTCGACAACTTAGAGTACTTGAAACAACACAACATCAATCCAGCAGAAGTGTCCAGGTGTTTATCCCATATATTCAACAGTATGATTTTCGAACCCAATGCAAGTTTACATTGTGATCCACACGGCGGGAACTTAGCGATCAGATCCATACCCAAATCCGATTCTCATAATGGCCACAACTTCGAAATCATCCTCTACGACCACGGCTTATACAGAACCATCCCGGTGTCCATGAAACGTGACTACTCCCATTTCTGGTTATCAGTGATAAACAAAGACGTTGAAGGGATGAAATTATACGCTGAGAGAATCGCAGGCATCAAGGGCGATCAGAAGTTTAGGATCTTCATCTCCGCTATAACTGGCCGTGACCCCAACTCCGCCATGAGCAACATCAGTAGCACCAGAACGAAGGAGGAGTCGATAAGTATTCAAACGCAATTACATAGTACAGAGGGGGCATTAGAGGATTTAATGGAGATTTTAAGCACTATGCCTAGGATTGTATTATTGATTTTAAAAACTAATGATTTGACTAGAAACTTGGATGAAAATCTCGAGTATCCCTTGGGTCCAGAAAGGACTTTTTTAATAATGGCTAAATACTGTGCACTAACACTATTCGATGAAGATATCGATACCGTATCCAAATCGTATGCTAAATATTCAATCAACTGGGTCACGGGGACCGTGAAAGCGTGGTGGGATTTCCAGACTATGGTGAGTTCATTATGGTTGTATGATATCTACTTGAGTTTCAAGCATTTACTGAATGTTTATTTCTGATTTTGTTTAATTTTATCTAATAAATTCGTGATTCTTGGACCCATTAATGGTTGTCCACGTTTATTCGTTCTCGATAACTTCTTATTCAATCTTTCTCTTTTCCTTTTAGCTTTTTCAACTTGTTCTTTACGTTCTTGAATTTGTTCGATTGCCCTTTTCCTATTTTCTTCCTTTCTTTCCTTGGCCAATTTCGATTTCTCCTGGTACGTCATCCTCTTACGTTGTTCATATGCGTCTTTTCCTTTTTCCTTAACCTCTTCTTCCCCACCTTCGTCACTTTCCTTTCCTTCAACTTGTTTATCTGATTCTTGAACCCTTTCATTTTCATACATATCAGTGACTTTCTCCAGATCCAATAACTTGAAATAATTCTTTCTCAACCTAGCCCTATGGACCAACGACTTCTTGATCTCCTTAGACTTAAAGTCTCGAAGATCTTTGTGTCTTTTAGTATCGAATTTACCCATTACCAACTTGTATATTCCAAAAATTAATTTTGCGTGAGATGAGCATGGTTGTAAATCTGGTATAAACTTGTACTTTCAATTCCCAAATTTTTTTTAAAAAACCACATCACTCAAGAACCACAATTAGAGTTCAACCATGGTCAATTAGAGAGATCCAACCACTAAAGTCAAGAGTTATAAGAACCTTCGAAAAAAACGGTCTACAAACCACCATTTTTATCATTTACCACACTCAACGCGAAACCAAAATATATCAAACTTGTTTAAATGCCAAAAGACACAATCTACACATCAGTCCCACAATCCACCCGATCAAGTCTACCAGATCGTCAAGATCTCTCCACACTCAATTCCTTCGACTTCGAGCTCGACCCCATGCAGGACTTCGATACAGACGGTGAAGGTGATGGATATAGTGAGGCCACCAATTCTGATAATGAAGTCCATAAATCAGATATAAAAATGGCATTCATGAATATGACGAACTCGATTCTAGGAGCAGGCATCATCGGGCAGCCCTTCGCGTTCAAGAACAGTGGTCTCGTCGGTGGGATATTGATTCTTTTGGTTTTAACGGTGCTTATCGATTGGACGCTAAGATTAATCGTGGAGAATTGTAAATTATCCAAGACTAAATCGTACCAGGATTTTGCATCATTTTGTTTTGGTAAATTCGGTAGGATCTTGTTACTTTTCGCTGTGGGCTCGTTCGCTTATGGTGGATGTATGGCATTCTGTGTTATTATAGGAGATACAATCCCTCATGTTTTAAAAGCTTTTATACCTGAATCAATTACAAAATCTAATGCATTTGGATGGTTATTCAGTAGGAATGTAATAATTACCCTTTTCACTACATGTATTTCATATCCATTATCATTAAATAAAGATATTTCAAAACTAGCTAAAGCTTCAGGTTTTGCACTTTTTGGAATGTTAATTATTATTTTAGTTACAGCTATTAGAGGACCATTTGTTGATTCAAATTTAAAAAAACCATTAAATAAATTAGAATGGACCATCAATTATAATATCTTCCAAGGAATATCAGTTATTTCATTCGCCTTGGTGTGTCATCATAATACTACGTTCATATATAATTCTTTGAAAACAGAAGTAAAACAAAAATTCGATAAATTAACTCATATAGTATGTTTCATATCAATGATTTGTTGTCTTGTTATGGCAGTAAATGGATTAATTAATTTCGGAGGTAATACAAAGGGGAATATCTTAAATAATTTTAAAAGTGATGATAATTGGATTAACATAGCTAGATTTTGTTTTGGTTTAAATATGTTGACTACTTTCCCCTTGGAGATTTTCGTAGTAAGAGACGTTATGAGAGATATAGTATATTTTTACACTCATGATACAAATGATACCGAGTCCCAACATAGTGGTCACTTTGAATTAAGTTCCAAACAACACTTTTTCATAACTTCAATACTAGTATTTTCTAGTATGTCAGTCTCATTATTCACATGTAACTTGGGTATGATCCTAGAGCTTATCGGTGCCACATCAGCGTCTTTAATGGCGTACATCATCCCACCATTATGTTACTTAAAACTTTCGTGGGACCAAATAGACTACCAGGGTTTGAGTGGATCAGAGAAGAGGACATTCCATATTACAAAGACGTTACCATGTATTGCGTGCGCTATATTCGGGTTTTCAGTAATGTTTATAAGTTCATTCATGAGTATTCGTGCCAGTTTAAATGCAAGTGACGATAACCATTGTGTGGTGGACTAAATATACAACTATTCATCGTCGTCGTCGTCGAGGATTCTAAGTTTTTTGCGGGAGATGAAGTCTTCGTCGTGAACTCTTTTTTGTGGTATATTCTCTTTTTCTGAATCTGAATCTGCATCTGCATCTGCATCTGCATCTGCATCTGAGTCGGAGAACGGTAATTGTGTTGATTCATTCATTTTACCCCTTTCCTCTTCATCCTCCTCTTCCACTTCATCATCAACTTGTTGCAGTTCATCAACTTGCTGCAGTTGAGTACCCAAAAAATCCAGATCATAATCCATACTAGCGGACTCAACAGCCTTTGAAACGGACTCATCCACAACCTTACTAGGATCATCCACCATACTCCTCCATACCTTCTTGAACTCCTCCAAGTGTTTCGGTCCCACGATCCCACCACTGGCCGCAACCAACTTCCTCAACTTCTCCTCCCTATTAAAGAACTCCATATCCCTCTCTTCATCCGACTCCTCATCTGAATCATTGATATATTCACTTGACTTACTTGGGCCA
Organism: Yamadazyma buinensis; assembly: GCA_030571035.1. Lineage (NCBI taxonomy): Eukaryota > Fungi > Ascomycota > Pichiomycetes > Serinales > Debaryomycetaceae > Yamadazyma > Yamadazyma buinensis. The sequence goes on along the minus strand of JAJLWZ010000002.1, from coordinate 156,334 downwards.
TGGTACAGCACTGGTTTCTGAGATGGTGGACCAGGACTATTGGCTCTCCTTGAAACCCTAGACTTCTTAGGTTTGGTCTTACTAGTTTTACCCTTGGTTTTCTTCCTTGCTACACCTAATTCCAATTGTGAACTATTGATTTGAGCTTCTAAGTTGTCTAAAGCGTCCAATTCATCCATATACTTCGACTGACCGTTCCTATCACCTGATGTTTCAAATGCAATATCCTCGTCATCATCATCGATCCCATAATTCCCATCATACAAATCATCCTCATACTCTTTAGCCCTGATGAACGAGAACGGATCACGATTATCTTCAAACGTAACAGGTTGTGAAGCAACCCATTTCTTAATCAAATCCAATAACTCCACGATCTTACCAGTTGAGATTGATTTTGGAAGTTCTGGATTCTCCTCGAGTATATCAGGTAATTCGAAGTTCCCAAGCGATAAAAGACAACGAACGTGTGGGTTATTGATCATTATACGACGGAACTGATCTGGCGTCATCAACGTTGATCCTAACCCCAGTACGCCCAGTGAACGCAGTTCATCTGACTCAAGTAGGTTTTGTAAACGTTGTTTAATCAAATGGTCCAATGAAGCGATCAACCATTTAAGGAACGATTCTTTCTCCTCATAGATCAATGCAGTTATCAAAATCTTAACTTTTTCATCCAACGTGAAATCTCTAATGAATTCAATACTTCTAGCTAATTTTGGTTGGTTCCTGTCATTGACTGGCTTCGAATACAATTCACCAGTACTTAAGAAGGTCTTTGTGGAAATATCGTCGAATCGAGGGAACAACAACTCTACTGGGTTTGGGAAGATTTCGAAGGATGACCTGAACTTCTTCATGAAGTAAATGATGAATTCATCGACGTGGTGTCTGATACTGGATGATTTCGGTAAGTAGTTCCTTAAATTCGGGAGTAATAACATGAAATCCAACCTGTATAAGGCATTATAGTCCTTTTGAACAACGAATAGTCTATGAAAGTACGTCAAGCACCGTTTGATTTCTTCATGGGTTAAGTCTTCGTACTCGGATAAATAATCAATATATGAATTCACAGTTGAATTATTAAAGAATCTGATTTCTGTAGTTTTCAAGTCTAATTCCCTTGTTAATTTTTCAACTTTAGCAGTTTCATTGTCCATTTCTTCATCAGATTCATCTAAATTATCCCTAAATTTATAACTTGCCCTAGACTCGATATCATTAACCAGTGACTTATCCTTCCTATATTTCTTACGCCTTTTCTGGATATACAAAGTGATATTCTCTTTAGTGAATGATTCAAATGACTTCAACAAGATATGAACCATGTAGATACACTTGCTTAAATAACTTGGTGAATGTTTCGATGCAGTTTGTGGAATTTGAACTAAAACATTTAAGAAATCGTACGAAGTAAATAAATTCCTTATAATTCCTTCACCTAACTCTTTCTCCTCATCTTCAAATTCATCACCTTGATTCTTTTTAGGTTTAGAAATGAAAAGGGTATGTGAAATAAGTAATAATTCAAGGAAACAAGTCATTGCAACATGTACTGAACTCCAATTTTTAGTTTCATATGAATTCCTAAAGTAACTTAAAATAAGAATGAAATTAGTTTGACTTAAACCTTGATTAATTGATTCAAATCCTACAAGATCTTTTTCAATTTTATTCTTTTCACGTATATAATTAAAGAACCATGAAATGGTTAAATAATAAACGGATAAATCATATGGTTTAATTAATTTAAAATCATCATTACTTGAAAATATACTACTTATATTTGAAATTAAATTATTAAAACAACCACCATTTAAAAAATCATTAATGAAATTACTTAAAATCTTAGAACTTTCATGATTTAAATAAACTTTTTCATTTTTAATAAATTCATCAGAATCATATTTAAAAGTTGGAGCTCTCTTCCATTTTTTGGATTTATCTAATTTACTCATTGTTAAATTTGAATTTATACCTTCTTGACCAGAAATAACATAATTTTGTTCATTAGTTTGAATTGATAAAAGTGTACCAAATTTCCCATGTCTAGTTGATAAATTTTGTAATTGAATTTTTTTCCTTCTATTTTCTTCATTTAATAAATCATTTAATTCTAAATTTGAAGTATTTAAATTTTCTTTTAATGAAGGTGTTGTATTTGAATTTCTACTTGATGTGAAAGTAGTTGGTGTTGAGTAAGTTGGTTTAATTAAATCATCAACTTTAATATCTTTAATTATTAAATTAATACATTCTAAAGTAATTTGACCAAAAAAATCTTTATTAAAATCTGAACCAATTGAATTTGAAATAGTTAATAAAAAACTTAAAACTTTATTCTTTTTAAAAACTTTTAAAATATTATTTATTGAAATATCTTCCTTTAAGACATTTAATGGCATATTATAATTATCAATATTTAAAATTTCTTTAGAATTTTTCATTGAAATTGATGAATTAATTGGTGTGATATAAAGAATATTTCTAATAAATAATAAAGATAATTTTAAAATTTGATTGTCTTTCCTTTCTCTATCTTGTAAATCCATTGACATTATAGGTAAAATTAATCTTAATATAGCTTTTAAAGTTTGACCATTTTTATAATTTAAAATATGTTTTTTATAAACAATTTGATTCTTTCTTAAATTTGAAAAAGTTAATTTTTGTAAATCATTTGATTCATTATTTAATTCAAATGGCCAAGTTAATGAAACTAATAATTCTAAAATAACCAACATAATTCTTTCCATTTCTTTTGGATTTTTGATTTTGGGTAAATTTTTATTAACCCCACTTAATTGAGAATCCCATTGACATAAGATAACTATCAAATCATTAATTAAAAGTCCAGACTCAGCACAAGCTAATGCAACTTCATGACTTTGATTATTATCATCAACTGATCTAATCCATCTTTTAATATCTTTAAGACATGCTAAAGCATCATGACCAAGTTTATAAGGAGGTGGTGAAATCGGGGAAAGGTGATCTGGTCCACCAAGTGATGAGACAAGGACTGATATATGAGCTTTTAAGATTTTTTGAGTTTGAGTCTCATTTGGTTTTAATGTAGTAGATAAGATTTTAAGTCTATCTATTTCTTCTTCTTCTTCTTCATCTTCATCTTCATCCAGTGTGATGTTTTCTTGTTCTTGATCTTCTTGTTCTCCGTCTATTACTTCCTTGGTGACGGTATCTTCGTCATCTACTATGAAATCTTCTAGATCCACAGTATGATACTCGTCTTCTGAACTCATTATAAAACGCGTCTATTTGAGAATTTTGCCAATCGCAATGGGGGACAAAATTATCACCAAATTGAATTTATTACTGCATTTACCGTACCAAGTTATATTACCAAGTTATATTACCAAGTCATATTACCAATTTTACAGTACTAATTTATAGTAGAAATACTTGATAATTCTAATACTTATAGAGGATTGAAGTAATAATGTTATACTTGTTAATCCTTAATGTTCCCTCTATAATTTTGAAGTATATAGCGTATTAGATATAAATTCTCAATCTCAATCTCAATTTCCCATATATTATTATATTATCTTTACTTACGACACTCATATCAAAAGTATATTATTAATTATACTTATAATATCCTGATATATTTCCTACTAATTGGTATAAGCTTATGTAATACATTCCTTTAATTGTAGTTAAATACTTAATTAGTGGGAAAAATAAGCCATATATATTTTTCATAAAAAATAATTTTTATTTATCTCGTAATGATAAAATAATAAAATAAACAAGGATATTCCTATTAACGCCATATATATACTGTTTATCCTACTTATCCTACTCATATTACTTATATTACTTATACTACTTATATAACTTCTATTCTTATTATACTTCTATTGGTATATATATATATAAGTATAATAATAATAATAATTTTGTACCTGAAGAGTTTAAAAGTTTAAAGAACCAATACACTGTAAGTGTCGGTTAAAAAATAATTTATTACATACTAATTATTATTACAGAGTATAAGAGTAATAAGGAATTGAGTTGGCCCCAATAGATATATATAACTTCAATTGGTACCCCCCCTACTTTCTGTAATATTGTAATATTATATTGGTAATATTATATTGGTAATTGGTAATTGGTAATATCACTGTATATTACTTACAGTAAATCCTCCAATTGGAAAATCATTTTGAAAGCGCTTGAGAGTGCGGAATTGTTAAAGGGAAAAAAGAGTGTGACAATTTTTATAACATATACCATTTTATACCATTTTATACCATTTTATACCACATTTAGCCGCTTATAAATAAGATGGATTCATTTAAAAAAAGGAATAGAATTCCGTCATCTTGTTCAGTTTGTAGGAAAAGGAAAAGTAAATGTGATAGAATTAAACCAGTATGTGGTTCTTGTAAAAAAAAATCAATAGCTCATTTATGTTATTATGAAACTGATAAAAATAGTAATAGTAGTACCACTAATAGTTCAAATTATGAAAATCATAATGTTATAATACCTTCACAACAAGACCTTCATCAACATCATCAACTTCATCATCAACATCAAGGTCATCAAAATTCACAACAACATCAACAACAACTTTCACAAGGTCAACAGGGACAAAATATGTTACATTCTCTGTCAATTCATAATGTACAATATAATCAAGTAATTGATCAATATCCTATAAATCAATTAAACCAATTAAACCAATTAAACCAATTAAACCAATTAAATCAATTAAATCAATTAAATCAATTAAATGGTCAACATACAAATGGAATGAATGAATATTATCCAATAAATAATCAACCAATACTATCACATTCTCATTCACAGCATTCACAACAATTATCACAAGTATCACTGCATTCCCAACAACAACTGCCTGAATTTTATGATATGAGTCAAGTTCATATTCAACCAAATCTTTCCCCACAAATTAATCAAATACCAACTCAAATTAATCAATTAACAAATCAAATACCAACTCCAATGCCAATTAATTCAAATCATTCACATATAAATCATTCAAATCATTCAATTTCAAATCATTCAATTTCAAATCATTCAAATTCTTCAAATTCAATGCCTGAAACTAATACGTTTAATCCAAATCAACAAAATGGAGCAATTAAACCTCCTCCAAATGGTCCTCCAACTCCAAGTAATATCCCATTAATTCAACCACCAGTCCCATTACCATATAATAAAATGAGTTTTAGTGGTCCAAGTAATTATTCATCAAATTTATCATCTGATTCAAGTGTAAAATTACCTCCATTAAAAAATATTAGTAGTTTTGATAGTTCAAATAATAGTCCTCATTCAATGATGTCAAATAGTGAACACTTAGTTACTGTACCAATTGGTCCAACTTCATCATTAAAAATTAATCCACAAGATGAAATTATTGGATTTTTTAATAATGCAAGTACTCCAATTTCTTTAGAAGGTCCATATTTACAAAATCATGGATTTTCAAGTTATGTTGGTTTAAGTAAAAGTGATAAATTTGTTAAATTTTTAAGAGGTTTTGCAGTTCATTTAATTAGTAAAGGTGAAATGTTTCAATTTCTGAATAAAAGAAAATCAGATAGTAATAATAATGAACTGAATAAGAAATCAAAGATTGATGATAAAAAGGATGAAAGGGATGGAAAAAAGGAAAATGAAAAGGGTAATGAGAATAATAATAATGAAACTAACGAAAATAATGATAATAATGATGATAATGACAATGATAATGACAATGATAATAATAATGATAATGATAATGATAATGATAATGATAATGATAAAGGAAAGGAAAAGGATGATGATGATGATGATGATGTTGAAGGTGATGATATTGATATTTTAGCAATTGTCAAGAAAAACCAGTCCAAGAAATTAGGAGATAAGAAAGAAATTCTTTCAATTTTACCTGGTTTGAAAACTTTATACCTGGGTCAAACTACAAGGAAAGATTATTATAAAATAATGGAACAGATAATATTAAAAGTTTTACCGTCTAAGCATAATTTATCGATTTTATTTCAAAGATATTATAAATGGGTTCATCCATTTATTCCAATTATAAATGAAAATACAATGAAATCTGATTTCCAACAATTAGTAGATAGTAAATTCCCATCATTAAGTGAAGAAAAATATTCAACAATTATAATCAAAAATGATAAACATTTAAATATTATTGTCTTGATGTTGTTGATTACTAGGTTGGGGTATATGAGTTTAATTCATAATGATAGTATTCATAATAAATATAATGAAATTGAAATGAATTTAATTAATGAAGGTAAAGAAATCTCATTTGAATTGTTTAATGATGTGATTAATTTATGTATTCCAGATGAACATACTTCATATAGATCATCAATTAGAATGGTTCAAACTTTATGTTTACTATTTTTTTATAGAGAGATTAATCCAAACGATTGTCTTGGAGTTGGTACCGCAGATTCTCAAATTTTATTCGGTACTATTGTTCAACATTCATTATCAATTGGTTTAAATAGGGATCCTTTGAAATATTTAGATCATGAGACTATAAATAGTAATAAAGATTTAATTGAAACTTGGAGGAATTTATGGTTTTGGATATCAAATGAAGATTCTTCGATTTCATTACATAGAATGAGTGTATTGAATATTTATGATAATAATATCAGTGATAATAAATTACCTAATGTACATATTAAGAATGAAGAATTAAAACAATTGAATTTAACAATCAATGAAGTTTCCAAGATATATAGGAAGATCTTGTTAATTTTAAATAATTTCCAAAAAAGTCCAAAAATTATAGATATTTTGACTGAAACCAATACTTTAGAACATATCTTCTTCAACTACTTTGGTAAAGATTTTTTCAGTGATTCAATTTGTATACCAGCTATAAACCAAGATTTTGAATCTGGTTCTTTAGAACACGATAAAAGTTTTTTGAAAGTTTTGAAATTCTTATTGTTTATCCAAGTTAGAACGGATTTATCATCAATTTACTACGTCATATCAATGAACTATGAAAGGAATTACGAGAATTACAGTCAAGAATCAATGAGTTCCGGTGTAGAATTATTTAAAATCCATTTCAAGAGTGTGGTTCAATTGGTTTATATCACATCTTATGTTTTCGACAACACGGTTGAATTGTTTGGTAAAAATTATGATTATATCTTAACTTCATTCATGGAGAGATTCATGATTAAAACGCATAGTTTCTTGACATCATTCTTTATAAGGTTAATTGCACAAAAACAAGTTTTAACAATCAAACAATTAACTGAGCCAGAAAAATCATCAGAAGAAAGATTAAATTCATTCAACCAATTTTTTAACATTGTCTTAATGGAAGCTGAATATTTTGTCGGGAACTTCCGTACATTATCATTACGTTACTTGAACTCGTTCAAAATCTACGTCCTCACATACTACATCTTGAAACAATGTATGGAAAACCCAGAGATATTCTTCCAGTACTCCATGAATGATACATCCATCTTCGAACAAGGTGCCTCCGTACTTGACTACTTCACCGCCGACGAAATGAACTACTTGTCCAAACTCCTCGAGGAATTACGGTACGTGAAGAACATTCAGGCGATCCAGAAACAACAGAACTTATCTCATTCCACCGCAAGCTCCAATAAATCATCATTGAATAGCGGCACAGGGAAATCGTCGACGCCAGTGAGTAGGTCGAACTCGAACTTGCCGCCTCACCACCCGAACAGGCCAAATGTTGATCCGAATAGTATCCCATCGAACGATTACAAACCTATCAAGGACTTTGAGAATTCGTTGTTTAAACCGCCTCCTGGACCAGGTATCGGTCATCCAAGTCACTTGACTGCACACTCGCAAACCCACTTACATTCAAGTCTTCAGAATCAAAATCAAAATCAAAATCAAAATCAAAATCAAAATCAATCTCAATCTCAATCTCAATCTCAATCTCAATCTCAAGGTCAATCAAATTCAGAAGGTCAAAGTATGGGACAAAATATAGGACAAAGTAATTTCCCAAGGTTCGACCCGTTGAGAACTGAATATAGCAATGACTCGAATTCAGACTCCAGAACGCCATTAGATCCACTAACTAATATGAATCCAAATATGAATCCAAATTTAAAAGCTTTTAATGAGATTCAAGATCCTGTTGCTCAATTACTTAGTAATTTAACTAGTTTGAATAATTTTGCGGAGAATGATAATTTGAAGACAGATGATTTTATAAAATTATTTGAACTTTATGGTGATGGTAATGATAATTTAGAATAATTTATATATGATCCTTTAAAATTACCCTTTTCCCCCTTTATAATAATTCTATAATTCTATAAATCTAAAAATCTAAAAATCTAAATCTAAATTTATGTACTAGATCACTGTAAATCCGCAAATCTGTAAATCCGTAAATATTTATGTACGTCTATGCAAATCTTTACCTCTATGTAATAAATTCTACCTTTGCTTTTATACCTCCCTATGAAGTTCAAGATTAATTCTATTGACCTATACACTTAAATATCAGTGCAACATCATATTACATTACATAAATACAATCAGTGCGACTAATTTAATGCTTATCGCTTACAATGGAGAAGAGGAAAAGAAATAGACTATCCTTATCGTGTAATTACTGTAAGAAAAGGAAGGTGAAATGTGATAGAGGTAAACCATGCTCTTCATGCATCAAATACCATGTGTCTGAACTATGTGAATATTCATATTTTAAAGAGAAGAAAAATTCAGAGAATGTATTTTCAATTAATCTGAATCATAATCAGGATACTCAAATTAATCATCAAGTTCAAGTTCAAGTTCAAAGTCATGAGAATAATGGGAATAATGGATTGGTAAATGGGGTATCACAAGGTGACTCACAAGGTGTAATTCAAGAACTAGAATTTTTAAAATCAAGGATTTCACAATTAGAATCAAATATCAGTCCAAATATCACACCATTACTACCAACTCATTCACTTGGTCCATTCAAATCAGCCTGTGATTACGGGTTCAATCAAAAGAAATTGTACCTCGCTAATAACCCGTACACTAATCCGAATGATACAATAAATTTCTTCAGTAATACGGATTTAACTTATACTAAAGACACAGTGTTCCGTCAAAACACTGGTATTTATTCCTGGCTCACCTTTGTGCGTAAAGACGAAGGGTTACGGAATGTTTGGGACTACTTACTTGATCCTAAACGGAATGGTAGTAGTAGTACTAGCGGGGCTAAGAATGGAAGTAAAACACATCGAGAAGTGGGTACTCGAGAGATTGAAGAGACGTTTAAAGTGATGTTGGATAATGATCAGGAGAGTCAATTTAAAGACAAATTGTTTAAGCATAATGGTGTCGGTGATATCAAACCGTACACTGAGGAAGACCACATGAAACTAAAAATCATTAGTCAAGACCGGAGTGATGGTGAGTTGGAATTAAGTGAGAAGATTTTAGGTGTTTTACCTGACAGAGAAGAAATATGGACCTCAATAAACACTTTCTTCGCAAAGATCTACCCATTCATGCCATTCATCGATGAACTTTCATTCAGGGGCGATATTTCAAGGATCTTAAGTACGGACAAACTAAGTATCGAGAAAAGACTAGATTATGCAAGTTTAGGAATCCTCCTAATTATCCTTAGACTAACATACTTATCCAAACTCGATACTGACCAGAGTAAAATCGATGATTTGGAAACAATGAAGTATATCCATCACGCCCAATTATGTATAAACCAATTCGATTTGCTTCGTAAAAGCTGCGTCACAGTATTACAACTAGTCTTCATGCTTCGATTGTACTATTTATTTGCTCCTGAGGAGGGTGACGGCACCGATGGGTCATCGGGGCAAGTAACAAACGGGTTGATTGTCCAAATGGCGATAAGCATGGCGATAAATAGGGAGCCGGAAACTTGTTCAGATAAGAATGACGAGAAATTTAATAATTTGATCAGAAAGCTCTGGTTGTTTATCGTTATCACTGATTTAATTCAAGGTTACCAATTCGGTGATCCATTAAATGTTGAACCTAAATATTTCGATACTAGATTGCCGTTTTATAAGAATGGGAATGAGAATATTTTTAATGTACAAATGGAGAAGGATGTGTTATCTAGTTTTTCATACTTTGATAAATTCTACAAGAAAACTAAAAATATATTGGATTTGACTTTGGATATAAATAAACAGAATAATATATTAGAATTAATCAATTATGTTGGAGATTTTGAAAGATTCGTGTATAATAATTATGGGAAAATTGAAGATTATTTAAACTCCTTCAGTAAAGAGTATTATTCTTATCCATTTATCAAAATAATCAAATTCAAAACATTCATAAATTTGAATACGTTTATAACTTCGATTTTCATGCATTTTTATTATTACTTCCAAAACCAAAAAACTGCCACGATGACAACAAATTACAAATTATCAATTCATTATTTCAAGAAAATCTTAATTATTGGATGTTTAAACACAGTTCCATATTACAATGAAATAATTTCTAAAAACTTGGTCTTCTTCAAAGAAAACGTTTCCCAATTGATTTACTTACCATCATTCATAAAATCAATCCATAAAACGAATCAAATAAACTTATCGATGATCTCAAGAGTCAACTCAATGATCAATCACTGGAAGAATTTATCAGATCATAAATCTAACCTTCAAGATCCAGAATACAAGTCCAAATTCCAGAAATTCGTAGGGATATCAGTACTAATTTCCAAAGTCATCAAGTACTGTTTGAAAATATTGAAGAAATTAAGTACCAAGTACTACTACGCTTGGAGAATCTTAAAAGCTCATAATTACTTATTCAATATCTTGAATTCCAAAGACTACTTCGATCAATCTGATAACTCGAACTTAATTGAGTATTGTAAGGAGATCGATATCGATGAATTAGATGAAATTACCATGATTTATGAAAAGACGTTGGAGGGGGTACTTGAAAGAGACAAAATCTACCAAGAAAAAGAAGAAGAAAAGGAAATTGAAGTGGTAGAAATTGATGAAATCGACAAGGATAAAACCACAATATCAAATGAAGAATATGAAATAACTAATGAAATTGATGAATTTTGGAATAGTTTAAATAACTTTGATTTCAACTTGATAAATTCAGAATTCAATAATTTTACAGAATTTTTCAACTAAGTTGTTACCCGGAACCCATCCTCATATAAATTGAGTTCCTCACACTGAAAAAATTTTCCACTTCTACAACACTTCTTCTTCATTGAACAGTTGAAGAGTTAGTTAGTTTATTGTATGTAAAATATAATTATATTAATTAAAATATGACGACAAAACGCTGTGCACCAGTCTGAAGTACTCAAAATTATGATAGATTTAGTATACCCAAATTTCTGATTTTAATTAATTCTTACTTAGAATTATTGAATTATTACTAACTTTGTTAGATGTTAATACTTTTAATATAATTATTGTAATAAGTATACTTTGATAGTATATTGCAGCAATATTATAATAGTGTATTGTAGATAGGAAGTAATTGGTCTCGTCTCATCTCATCTCAGCTCATCTTGAAATCTGACAATCTCAAATTTTCAGATACTCAGATTTGTGAACCACATCTTCCAAACTATTACATAGTACTACTCTATGTATTTTTAATTCTTCTATATCCCAACTTACTTAACTGTAAATTAGGAACTAGATATTTTTTATCTTCCTGCTTACGTAAGGGGGACATATCTCCATTTGGGACTTAATTCAAGTTGAAACAAAAATTCAAACCCTAATTACATAATCATTGTAACCCCGAAAATCCAATACCTAAAACCTATTTTAAAACATGTCTTACACTCCATATTTCTTTTTTATATTAAGCCAAAAGACATAACGTGTTTACTTAGCCTTTATCACCAACTTATGTGTACCTTTAAATCATCGCGATCTGGAAAAGCCTACAGGAGCCTTCAGAAGATATAATCTCGTCAAGTGTTGTCAAAGAAGTTAGTTGATATAGTTTTACAGATTGAGACATATTCATATAACACTCCAATGAGGTTAAATGACAAGAGAAGTTATAAAATAAGTTAAAATAAAGGTTAATACGGTTTAAAATAAAAGTGAAAAAATAAAAGAGAGACGTTTTTAGAAAAATCTCCCCCTTAAGACGCGATAATTATACATTTAAAGGTAAATTAAATAATTATTATTGTTCTTCTAATTAGGATAATTAAGGTAATTAAGGACAATTGGGAATAATTAGGGATCCCGTATTGTGGGAACAATCGAACAATACATTTATTTTTAAACTCAAACTATTGTAATTGTTACCCTTTAAAAATATATCCTATATTAGTATAATCTCAACTGTCTTTTTAACCTATTTAGCATCCTACTTCTTCATTCCCTTAATTTCTCCAATTCAAGTAAATTGTCATCGACCCTTTGTATATCATCCTTACCTAGCGTAACGAATGGTAACGAGAGGATCACTGCCTATTCTCAAATTTAAGCATTTTTCCCATATTTTGACATTTTACACCTTTTTTTTTTCTAGTTTTTAACCCTGATTATGAAAATTTTAAACGCGTTATGATTTAACCCTTAAAACGTTATAATTTGAAAATATTATAAAAATGATCTAATTCCTCTTTTTTACAATTTTTATTTACTTGTCTTCACTTGTCTTACTTGTATCCATTACTTGTATTTATATATATTCATATATTCATATATTCATATATTCAGCATTCATTTTCTACATTCCTTTATTTTTTTAGAAACAGACTTATAGACTTAATTACTTAATCAGACATAAATATGGAATCAATTAATTCAAAATCTATCGATTTATTCATCAAAAGTAAAATCAACCAAGATTTAATTCATAAAGTAATTGTTAAAACTTTACAAATCATCCCATGTCAAGATTCAAATTCAAATACTTCTAAAACTGATTTGAAGTTACCATCATTATCTAAATTCCTTAATAAATTAATTAATTCCTTAAATTTAAATAATGGGATTTTAATGTTTACAATAATTTACTTGAACAGATTGAAATTAAAATTACCAAAAAATTGTAAAGGTTTACCATCAACAAGACATAGAATCTTATTATCTTGTCTTATCTTATCCATTAAATTTAATAATGACTTCAGCTTAAAGAACTACGATTGGATGAAGTTGACTAATAAATTGTTTAATTTAAAAGATATTAATTTAATGGAAAGACAATTATTATATTTATTAAATTGGAACTTATTCATTAACGAAGATGAAATTTTCGTTAACTTTAATATTTTCTTAAACCCAATAAAGGAAAAATTAGCATTAAAAGAGGGTCAACAAGAGAGGGAAAGAGAAAATCAAAGACCAGTTATAACTGTCTCAACACCAATGAGATCAAATTCAACTTCAACTTCAAGTTCAAACACTCATTCAAGATCTCATTCAAGATCATTATCAAAATCACCAATTTCACCATCAAATTCGCTTTCTTCATTAAATTCACCAATGTCATTAACCTCATATTCACCACCATCCACTCCAAATGATTTAAATCCATTCGATTCACCAATTAAAACAAATATAATCAATTTATCAAATATGAATTTAAACATGAATATGAATATGAATTTACAAAATTCAAGAAAGTCATCATCAAGTTCAATTTCTTCGATTTCTTCAAATCAATCAAATTATAATTTTAAAACTATTCAAAATCCACATCAAATTCAACATCATCAAATTCAAAATAATCAAATTCAAAATCAAAATATTAATCCTCTTTTTGAATTAACTGCTTTGAATGAGCAATATGAATTAGATAGATTATTAGAAAGTTTTAAAACTAGTATTTAGATTTAGGTTAGGGTAATATTATGGTTAGGGTACTTTTTCTTCTTCTTCTTCTTCTTCTTCTTCTTCTTCTTCTTCTCTTTTCCTTTATCTTGTAAATAAACTATTGATACATGTTTCACATCAAAATTTACTATATAAGACTAAAAATTCGTCAAACTGTAACTTAAACTTTAAAAAGATACGATGCAAGTACATGGTAAAAATGATGAAATGATACACAATAACACGTCTTATTGTCGCCTTCTACATCACATTATTCTCTTGTTTCAATTGATGTGAAATTGATTTTTTAAAATTAAAACAAGTTAATGAAAACTGTGCGGCTCAAATTTAGCGAGATCAAAAAAAGGGGGAAATGGGGAAAATCGTGCATGAAAAAAGGGATGAAATCTTCTTAACTGAGAGATATGAAGGGGAATAGTAAAAGGAGAGATTTGGAAAAAAACAGATAATAATTGTATTAATACTATATTAATATCCCCCAATTATTATAAAACAAACAAACTTCAATAAAACTGGTAAACTCTTTGAATAGTTATTGTTACAGTTTTATGAGAACTGATAAAACAGCTCTTAAAATTTAAATAAAAAACGTATTTTGAATAGTTTTTGAAAAGTTAATTAGATAATTTTTCAAAATTTAAATATAATAATCTATAATTATTATTCAAATCATAAATAATTCTTTCATTTTTTTTATAATTTAAATTCTTTAAATCTTTATCATTAAATAATTTATTAAAATCAAAATTATTAACAATAAAAGTCAATGAAAATTTACCTGGTTTAAAGATTTTCAAAATCTTGAATAAAATCTTATTGACTTCAATTAAATTACTAAATTTATAATTTGTCTCAAATGATGCATATGACCAACCTGATTCCGGTGTAATATGTAAAGTGTAATAGTAATCATTATCGCAAGTAATTGAATTAGATGAATAACCACATGGTGAGAAAGAAAAAGCATCATGAGTGAATTCATTATTAATATTGAAATCATCATTGAAAAGTTGGTTTAATTTAGTGTTAATCATAGTTTTTAAACCAAATTCATGACCTAAATCATCCTCTTTTAAACCATCATTAATTAAGGATTGGTACCCTGGAGTTCTCGAAGTTATGAATTGTTTAGCATTAGTTTGATCTAAATCAGTCATTAAAATTTCGAGAGTTGAATCATCCTTTTCATCATTCTCTGGATTTTCATCTTCTAAACCTCCAGTAAATAAATACCAATGATCATCAACATTATTGTTACCAACAATGTAAGATTTACCATTAATAAAATATTTATTTAATAAATTAACTTCATTCTTCCAATCTCTATGAATATTAAGTTGTTTCTCAGGGAACATAAAACTCCTTCTAGAATAAAAAACTTTGTAAATTTCACTTGATTTAAAATTTGAAAGTATAAATTTATTAACTAATTCAAATAATTTCTCAATACAAAATAATGTAGTTGTTGTACCACAAGTTTTCAAAATTAATTTATGTGGGAAAACAAATAACGATGATTCAGATAACAAAAAACTATCCAAATACTTATTTGATTTCATTGATAACACTTTACAATTAACTAAATCTAAAACTTTGACCCAATCTTCAAATTGGATAGTTCTTAATCCAAATAACTTAATATCGTTATTCAATCTGAATGTCTTATTAACATGTTCATCATGTTCATTCGGCCAAAACCAAATTTCTAACAATTTTTCTGGTCCTTCAAATGCAAATGTTGAATCTAAATTGGCACTCAATTCATGATCAACATAATCAATAACTGCTGGTGCAACCATAATAATTTTCTTATTTACTTCTAAAAAAAAATGGTGTGTTGACCTTTTATTAACCAAAAATTATTTAAACACTAGTGATTAGGGGATGAATCAAACTAATGTATTAAATATAAAAACGTTTACTGTAAATCTAATGATTTATGAAAGACAAAATAATAAAGTATATACTTCTCTTTCACTGCTTCTTAATCTAAATAACGAATGTTATCCAGGTTTAATTCTTCTAAAATATAAAATTGACTGTCGTGATGGCTTCTTAGGCATAAACTATATTAAAGTGTTGGAACTTGTATTCTAATTAGTTATATATAATAATCAATTAGACTGGGGTTTTGTAAGGCTGAAAGAAAATTTTTTGTAGATGATCGCACCGAAAATTTTTTTTTTTTTTCACTGTCACAATAGACGCTGAACAGATGAGTCAGATAACTTGGGGCACCGTGGTACAGTAAGCTGGTGTAAGCTGGTGTAAGCTGGTGTTTGTACTTGGTGCTAAACTATTAGTTCCCAGTCTGATGAAACAATTGTATACCTAGCAGTTCTGGACTCAGAATTAGTTGTCAATGACACTTTATTGTCACAGATCATATCTCTCCTCTATGCCAAGATCCCCTATATAAATACAGACCTATACAAATACATACCTATATAAACTATAAATACAGACCTATGAATGCAGACCTAGACTTATGGATATATACTTATAGATATATACTCCCCATAGAGCTACATACACGTATAAAGACGAGGTAGAGTACATTCGAAAGAGTAGAAACGATAAAAAATCTATTTACATTAATATACACCACCTAACTAATCATGAACAGTACCACTGAATTTAGGATATAACCTAGTAGCATGGTAATTTATACTTGAACGTTGTCCCTTTTCTGGTTTGTGAGTAGCCATACAAGATTTTAATTCATGTTCAAATGATGTACAAATAGTGGACCCATTCCCGTTTGCAGCCCAACAATTCAATAATGAAGCCATGATAACAATACATTTGTTGGTTGTTTGCATTCCCTTGTCCCTCTTGACACGTATCTTAGGTAACGGAGGCAACGAGGTAGTTGTTTGAAGTTTCTTGAATGCCATTGTAAAAGTTGGAAAATTGAAAGTTGAAAATTTTTGTTAGTGCGGATCTGTTGGAGAAAGTGCGCACTTGTAAACCATTACAAGAGGATTATACTGGAGACAATGATGATACGGTATTTCCATACTTCCAGGACATTATTGAAGTCTAAACCCAAGAATTATAATGGAATGCTTAAATTGTTGGGTGGTGGTAGTAAAGATGCCAAAGCTGGTGAAGAGAGTAGTGGGAATAATGAAATGACGACAAAAAATAAGGAAAAGGAAGATAATATAGATAATGAAATTCATTCATATGAATCACTTACTTATATAACATTAGAAGATTTAAAAATCCAACAGAATTTAGATCAGGGTTTATCATTTGGTTCATTCAAATCAGATCATTATATCGATAGGAAAAAAATACTTCGTAATATACCCGATGAAATTGATATTTCAAATACACCAATTGAAGAAATTGAAAGAATTTATAAGGATTTAGATAAATTGGATAATGATAAGTCTGTTCAATTCAAATATTATAAACGGTACTTGAAAAATTATTCCGATCCAATAATTTTATTATTACAAGAATTTAATGGGATTAATAGAAAATTTAAATCATTAAGGAGGAAAGAAAGTGATTTTTTAAATCTTCACCCTAATTCTTATTTACCAAGAGAAAATATATTTAATTTACCATATAATATAATTGGATTTGATTCAACTTTCAGTGGATTACCATTAATTAAATCTGGTAAAAATAAAATTAATAAAGTTTCTTATCCAGTTGAATTTATAAAAGATTTACCATTATTTGATAATAAAATCAAGGTTAAAAAGAGAGATTTAGATTTTATAGAATATAATCAAGATTCAATAACTGTGAATCCGAATAAAGTAATTACTTTAAATGAACTTCAAAATTATAATAATACTAAAGAAAATATGGAAATGGGGATGGATTTAGATAAAGAAAAACAAAAAGATGATGAAAATGAATTACCATTTAAATTTGATAAAGATTTAGATATATTTAAAAATTTTAAAAAGACATTAAAAAATGATTTAAAGAATGAAATTTCTAAAAATTTTATAAAGATTGAAAATATTGAAAATTATAAAATTTTAAAATTTAATTATTTAAATAAATTTAATACAATTTTAGAAACTGAAATAAATAATTTAAAATCATCATTACAGAAAGAAATTGAATTAAAATCTTTAAATAATAATTCAAGAAATATCTTATTATTTAATCATTTATCATTTAAAACAAATCAATTTAAATTATGTGATAAATCTTATAAAAATAATAATAAAAGTCCAATTAATAATTCAAATAATTCATTAAATAAAAATCATGTTATTATAACTTATAATATTCAAGAATTTAATTTAATCCCATATCAATTTCAATTAAATAATTATAAAAGAAGTAAAAAGCAATTATTTAATCATTTATTTAAATTATTCTTAATTAATTTAAATGATCAAATTGAAATATTAACAAAGATAAAATATTTTAATAATAAAGAAACTTTTAGAAAAAATTTAAATTTAAAGATTAAAAATTTAATAAATTTTAAATTAATTAATTTATTTTATAAAATTAATAAATTAAAAAATATTAAAACTCCAATAATTTTTAAACCAATTAAAAATTCAAATTTTAAAAGATTATATAATTATAAATTAGATAGAGATAATTATAAATCAAGTTATAAAATTCATTCAATTGAATTAGATGATTTATTGTAATTAGGTGTATATAGAAATTAAACGGATTGGTTAATCTAAATTTCTTAATATTTAACTCTTTATTAAGATAATTATGTAATTAAGTAGACAGAAGGTACTTCTTAACCTTGGTTCATCAACTACTTCTTAAATACTCTTAGATTTCTTAAAAACTCATATAGATATAATAACCCTATTCCTTGTTTTAACGTTAAAAATTGTATACAAAAGAATAAACTATATCAAGCACTAAGTAATAGAAGTACTCACCTTGACCTAATTGTATAAATAATATTATTCCACACTATGATTAGCTAAACTAGACAATTCATTGTACATAATTTGTACATAATTAAGCGTCTCAGAAATGCAGGTACATTTTTCAAAAAAGAACTAAAAAGGAGAATAAATACAAGTTATACATTCTTAATTAAAAATAAACTAATAAATAATCTATAAATATAAACTAAATTTTTTTAAATATAATTTATTTTTAAAGTCAAAATATTACAACAATTCAAAAGTTTTTTTTATGTTTTATAAAGAAATAAAATTATCTAGACAAATAAAAAAATTATTTTTTTTTTTTTCTAAATTATTTATTTTTTAGCAATAAATAAACCTTGTAATTGATCATATAAGGAGATAACACCTGCACCAGCAACACCTCTTAAGATGTTAGCAGCACAACCTCTGAATAATGATTTAACACCTTCAGCAGCAACGATTTTAGTGAAAGCATCGAAAGCACCGTTATATTTAACAGCTTGACCTGAAGTCATCATCATTCTTCTTCTAACGGTATCTAATGGGTAAGAAGCAGTAGAAGCAGCAGTAGTAACAACCCAACCTAATAAGAAAGAAGCTAAGAAGTTACCTTGTAAGTTACCGACTAAAACAACTGGTTTTAATGAATCATATAAACCGAAATATAAACCTCTATAAGCGATAATACCAACAACTGAGACACCGAAACCTCTGTATAAACCAGCAACACCATCAGCAGCAATAGTTTTTCTGTAAACATCGATTAAACCTTTAAATTCTCTTTCACCAGTTTTACCTTTAGCATCGTTAGCTAATCTAGTTCTAGCGAAATCTAAAGAGTAAACAAAGGTTAATGAAGTGGCACCGGCTAAACCACCTGAAGCTAAGTTACCGGCGAACCATGGCCAATAACCAGCTTCTTTTTTGAAACCGAATAAAGCCTTGAATTTATCTTTGAAAGCAAAGTTTAAAGCTTGGGTTGGGAAATATCTAATAACATTAGCTGAGTTACCTCTCCAGAATGAGATTAAACCTTCGTTTTTGTAGGTTCTAACGAAACAATCAACAATACCTTTGTCTATAAAAATTAGTTAGTATAAAAATTCTATTTTTCATGAAAAAGAAGTAAATTTAAAACGCCAAAAAAACCCCGAAAAAAATACGGGTGCGAGAAATTTTTCAAAAAATAGAAAAAATGAGATCGGGAAATTTTCAGCAAAAACTCCCAGCACTCAATTTTTCACCACACTTTGACTATTTTCTACCAATTTAAGCAGTTTTAACATCTTCTTTGAAGAAAAGTGTGTTTTACATACATGGAGCATCTAATCTACCGGCTTTGATCATAGCTTCTTGATTTTGAAGAAGAAGTTTTCCTCTTTCTAATGGAGATGAAATGGTTTTTGAAACAGCAGCGGAAACACCACCTAACTAGATACTTTGTTAGTTATAAATTCTCTTATTAAAAATCAGATCTAAAAAGCTTGCTTAAAGAAGCGATGAAAAGAAGTTTTAAGTAAGGAATTAGATTAGAAATTGGGTAAATTGTGGTAGATTGCCAAATTTTCAAAATGGGGGACATATCTCCTAGTATCCCTGAATTTCAAGACCTAATTAACCTCCATCTAATCATTCTTTCTTCTAATTTCGCAACTCTTGAAGATCTAGGTTCTATAAGAATTACATACTAAGAAATCAATGACGAATTGTTGATCCATTTTGAATATGTATTAATATATAAGAATATAGTGAAAAAAAAAAAATTTTCAACGAGGATCGCACTTGTTTTATACTTTTTTAAGAGAGTGCACTTTCACAAAAAGGACGCGATTTGATTGGCGGATATTGATTATGCGAATTTGAAGATCAAGATACCTTAAGGATACGATAGGGTGCAACAACATTTTTAATTTACCATAATAAATGGGAGGGTGGGTTATATATAATTACCTTAATTGGTGATAGATAATCTATATGGAGAGTTAGAGTTATCAGTACACTTGGAACTGTTTAAAGAATATGGTGTTTATTTAGTAGGGGTAAATTATCACTTAATTCCCGTATATTTCCTGTCTCAAGAAATCTATCTCATCTGCGATTTTAATCGTTTGAGGGATTAGAATTATCACTTTAAATTTATTGATTTATGAGTTTAAGGCAGTATGATTTATGATAGATACGGGTTTCTTTCCAATCAAACTCGTTTAATCATTTCCATTATTTCCTTTTCATTCAACTGATTTCAAAAGAAAGTTTAAAATGATAATTTTTTACATTTTTTACAATTAGGGGTTAAAAAATAGTTAAAAATTCTAGAAAAATTACAATAACTTTGCAATTCTAGTATCAATTCAGAAACAATCTTATATTCTTTTTAAACAGATGGATTTATCGTATTAATCGTATAAAGTCTAGACCTAAGTATCGTTTGATTTGTATAGGGGCATCTCAATCTCAATCCCTTCACTTTCCCTTCACTTTCCCTTCCCCTTTTCGTTTTCCTTTTCGTTTTCCTTTTCGTTTATATCTTTATATTAACCTTAATTCCTTCTATTATTGACCAATTCTTTTCTTTTACTCCAATTATATCCCTATTCTATTTAACTAAAGAGACTTAATAAATAGATTGCAAAATTTGAAGTACGCGATAAATTGGTTGCAAAATCCACCTTTTGAGAATTCCAAAAAAATTTAGTATAATTAAGATATTTATAGTGTAGATAAATTACTAAAAAAATAGATTTTTTTGAAAACTAACCATTATTTAAAGGAGAGTTAAGAGATGGTTTAAGTAGCAATAAAATGAGGATATACTGAGGATATACTGAGGATAAATAGAGAGTTAATTGACTGGTAAAGTAATAGAACAAACACTAAGATATAAATTTCACAGTTAAATCGCCTCCTGATTGACCCGGGTTGAGGTCCCGAGAATTTTTAACGTGAAACACCCGTACACCACACAAATCAAAGATATAAAAGAATATTTTATTTTCAAGAGAGAGCAAAGAAGCATTACCTTTTCAGTTCTTTACGAATTGATTGTAATATCCATTCATTACATAAACAACAGTGACAAGGGTGGAAATAGTGGTGCAAACAGTGGAATAAAAAAAAAAGAGTTAAATTAGCCGCTATAACATAAAAGCATATTCAATTTAAAACTACAAACTTTTCTATAAAAGTACAAACTACAAACCACATCTCCCACCTCTCTCCTAAAATAACTTAAAAACGATCTTAAAACAATCTAAACAATCTAAACGATTTAAACGATTTAAACGAATTAAAAGATCCACAATGCTAACTTTCATTAATTTCTTGAAAGTTGTCTATTTAATGATTCAACAGTTGTTAATTCTGGTAATTCAATCGAAGTTCTTATTCTACTCATCGACATTCTATTATCACTTGATATTCTTGAAGCCCTCCTTTGATTTTTACTGAATTCTTGTAAAGCAATCTCTTCAGTTTTAAAACTATCAACTGTATGATTTTGGTGTTTATAAATATCAATAAATGAATTATTATCAAAATAAGATTTAACTTTTGATGCCCTATTCATAAACTTCTTATTATTAGAATTATAATTATTATTTTCAATATCAATTGAATCTGGTGAATTTAAAGTAGTTGATGAATTATCATCATCAATTTTATAAGATAACATATTTTTACTATAATCACTTATTTTAATCTTATTTGGATCAGTTGGATCATAATTTTCAGGATAAATATCAAAATCACCATTTTGAACACATTCTCTAATTATATCAATATCTTTTGGCCAATATATTTTTTGTAAAATGTCATAGAAAAATCTAGGTAATAAACAAACTAATGTTCCAATTATTAAAATTAACCAAAAATCAAGATTACCAAACATTTGAAATGCTGCACGATAAAATTCTTGACTATAAGTAGTTGCTGTCCAAACAATTGTCCAGAAAAATAAAAGTAATATTGATAACATTATAAATAAACTTGACCACCAATCCCATCTATATTGATGGAATAACATATATAAATTACAACTAACAACTGATATTGCTGTAACTATAGTACCAATTAAATATCTATGATCCAATTGTAAACCACCTTTATCAATAAAATTTCTTGAATATAATAAATATGGGAAAAAAAATGAAATTATAGATTGATAAATTCCATCAATCATATAAACCCAAAATTTAGATTCTGTAAATTCCAATCTTTTAATACCTGTTCTATATAATTCAGGTACTAACATTGAAACTTTTGCGGAAACATCTTGATCTAATATCCCAAGGAAAACAACTGGTAATGAAGTAAATGCTAAATTATAAAACATCAAATAAGTATATTCAAATAAATATGATCCATCAAAATCATTATAAATTCCATACCAATATAATGCTAAAGTATAAATAACATTTTTATAAAAAAACAATGGGATCATTTCACTAAATCTTTTATATGACCATCTACCATGAGTCAATAATAATCTTGTTAAATATCTAAATTGTCCAATAGCATAATCCGATGACATAACAGCTTGTCTACCTTCTTCACCAGCAATCCCAATTCCAATATCAGCGGCTTGAATCATTGCAACATCATTTGAACCATCACCAATTGCTAAAGTCATAACATCTAAAGTATCTTTAACTAATTTTACAACTCCGGCCTTTTGACTTGGTGAAACTCTACAACATAAAACAGCCTTACAATTTTTACAAAGGGTTAAAAATTTTTGTTTAATTTCTTTATCATTTAAAACTAATTTTAAAGCATCACCATCAATGATGACTCCAAATTTTTCATTAGGTTCATTACTTATTTGATTTTCCTCTGGTGAAATTTCACCAATATTGAAAAAAATTTGTAAATAATTTGAAATTAAATTATTAATTAATTTTGAACCACTTATACCATCTCTAATATTATATTTAATTTTATCATCATTTGATAAATCTTCTTTAATAATCAATAATTCCATATCATTACCTAATAAATTACATGAAAACCCAATATTAATTGCAGTTTCAACTTTATCACCTGTTAAAACCCATAATTTTATACCAGCTTGACTTAAAGTTGAGATAGAATCTGGTACACCATCTTGTAATTTATCTTCAATGGCTGTACCACCTAATAAGATTAAATCCCTTTCAATTGAATCTGCCACCATTTCCATCTTTTCTTCACGATTTTCTAATGATGATGCAGCTTCCATATGACGTTTATTCCATTCTAAATATTGATTCCAATTAATTTCTCTTTGTGCAATACATAAAGTTCTTAAACCTTCAGTGGCAAAAGATTCTAAATGTGATGATGTTGTCTTCAATAAGTTGGAATCATTATCAGCTTTACTTAATCTATTATAAATAATTGAATCTGCACCTTTACAAATCAATAAAACTTTTGATTCTTCTGAATCATTAGTTGATGGTAATTTAATCAAAATACTCATTCTTTTTCTAGTTGAATTAAATTCTAAAACATTTAAAACTTGATACTCTTTCTTTTCACCATTTAAATTAACTATTAATCCCTTCTTAGTAGTACCAGTAAATTCAAAACCTAATGATCTGGCAGTACCAACTAATGCAGCTTCATCCGGTGATTGAGCTTTCAAGAGTTTTTTACCAGCGTTTTTAGGATCATCTTCAATTAAAATTGAATGACACAATGATAAAGCTAACATAAAATGTTGATTTGATTTTTTCTGTTCTTCATTCCCATCAATTAAATCTTTCATAAATTGAGAAGAAACAAATGATAAATCATTAATATACTTATTCTTTGGGTAAAATTTCTTTAATAAATCAACCATTTCAACTTTATCCTTCAGTATAAGTTCATTTTCAATACTTGATTCTTTATCAACGTCAACACCTTGTCTCTTTCTTAACCCTGCTAATGCTTCAGTGTAAGCTTTACCATAACTAATCCCATTAATAGTACATTTCTTAAACTCCATTACATTTTGAGTTAAAGTACCAGTTTTATCACTGAAAACATACTCAATTTGACCTAAATCATCAGAAATACTCCATGATTTTGGAGTACATGGGAAATCTAATGGTTCATAATACATATTTATATCAGAAAATATGAAAAATGCTTGAGCAGATTTAATTAATTCAATGGTAATATATAATGAAATTGGAACTAATGATTGATAAAGAATTAAACCAACAAAGAATCCAATTATACCATTTTTAGCTGGTGTACCACCAATTGTACCAAATTCAAAATAATCCCTTGATACATTATCTTTAGTATAATAAAACCCATTTACAATCCCAGAACTTAAACATAAAATAAATAATAATATAAAATTGATAATAACGTAATAATTTAATTCTCTTGACATTCTTGATTGTTTTGTTGGTGTAATACCTGAATTTATCATAATTTTTGAATCTTCACCAGTAAATATAACTATACCAATAACCCATTTTGTATTTCTTAAACTACAACCTCTTAATAATAAATTATTTATAGTTATTGATTCTTCAAGTTTATTATTTTTATCATCATTATAAACTAAATTCCCTTGATAAGAATATAAATTTGGATGAGGACCTTCACTATCAATTTTAAAATTTTTATATTTAATATCATGACCTTTTAAAATTTTATTTTCAAGTCCATATTTTAAAGCTTGTCTAACTTTTAAATTACTTTCACCATCTAAATTTTTAGTTTCAACATAACATCCATTATCATCTTCTGATGATGATAATATTATAATATCAGCTGGAATTTCTTCATTATTATGAATTTTCAATAAATCTCCAACTTTAACATCTTTCCAAAATGATTTTTGGAATTTTAAATTATTTTTATGATGGTCAACTGATTCAATACTTTTACGATAATTATTTTTTGAATTTTTTTCTAAATCTTTGGCCTTTTTATCCTTTTTTTTCAAATAATTTAAAACCCTAAATAATAATCTAGAATTTAGTTTTTTAAATTTCCTCCATAATGATATTTTTTCAATTCCAACATTTAAATTTTCATAAAAATAATCTTCATCATCTTCATATAATTGTAAATCTTTTAAAATATGTGTGGATTGATTATTAACTTCTAAATCGGTTGCTGTTCTTCTTGAATCTTCTATAGCATCTCTGACTCCTGTTAATACAACAATAACAATTAATGGCACAGCAGCTAAGGTTGGACTTGGGACTCCAAATATACTAAAAAATCCTAAAATAATTAAAACCAAAAAATAAATATTTGCATAATTATGGAAAAATTGATAATATAAATTTTTTGGTATAAAACTTAATGGTGTATATTTTGTTGTTCTAATTTTATTCCTTGGATAAATTATATTTGATTTCCCAGTTTCTGGATCTAAATATTCTTCAGGTAATAATTCATTTAATACTATAGTTCTTAATTGATCTTTTCTATCTTTTGGATCTATTGCTTCTTTATATTCTTCTTCAGATTCTTCATCTCCATTATCTGATTCATAAGCTGATATTATTGCGCTATCAGTATTACCAATAATATTTGAATTATATGAATTATTTGAAATTTTTCTAATACTATTATTTCTTGAATTTTTATTACTACCATGATTACTATTACTATTATTTGATCTCAGTGGTGGTGGTGATAATATACCTTTTAAAGTTTTTGATCTACTAACATTCTCTCTTTTAGGTTTACCATATTTATTCCTTGTTGTACCCCATCTATGCCTTTTCATACCATCATCATTATCATCATCATCGTAAATTTCTTCATTAAATGGAGAACTTTTTGAATCACCATTATAATTTTCATTAATTGAAGATTTTGGTAACTTAAATCTTAATGATGGTTTCCTATTATATTCAGCATTTGGAAATGGGATTTTAGGTGAAATTGGTGAAAATCTACCATTATTATTAAGATTTGGTGTTGGTAATATACTTTCTTGATCTTCTTCAAGGAAGATATCACTAAACAGTCTATTATTATTTAATTGAAGATTTTTAATATTCCTTGAATTTGAACTTGTATTCCCATTGTTATAAGAATTTGAATAAGGATTAGTATTTGAGAATGAATTTGAATTTGTCAGATTAAATGATTGATTTGCCAGATTAAAAGATTGATTATTCAGACTATAAGACTGATCAGCGAATGGACTATTAGATTGACCGTTCATCTTCCTCCGTACCTAAAATCTTTCTATTGTATTACCTTTCTTTCTTCCTATTATCTTTTTCTTCCAAAAAAAAAAAGTCCAAAAAAAAAAAAGGGCTAAGGCTAAGTGAATAATTTACAATAAAAGATCGGAAAAGGCACCCTTTAAAAAATTAGGAAATTTAAGACCCTAAAATAACTTAAAAACGATCAACAACGACAGGAATCCAAGAATGATTTTGGACGAAATGAATTAAAATGTGAAGGGGGGGGCAGCGTCTATAATGAATCTTGTAATTAACAAGCGTTTAAAATGCAAGTAACGAAGTAATTTAAAAAAAAATGTGTGAACTTTTTTTCTTTTCGCAGGAGCTTACGCGATTTAAATTTCTTAAATTCCTCGATCTGATTCGGAACGGGTTCAGAAATTTTTGAGACTTTCACTTCTCTGACAGCCTTGAAAGGGAAATTGAAAGAGAGATAAAGAAAGAATTTATAAGGATGATTTTAGAAGGGGAATTTCTATAAAAATTTATTCATTAACCATAACTCATAATTAAATCATATTTAAAACTAAATCATATTTAAAAACCATAAAATTTGTTTAAAATTAAAATTTAAATTTATTTCTTAGCATAATTCAAAGTCCATTCTTTTGCTACTTCAATTGCCTTTTTTTCATCCTTCTTCCAATCATCTGCAACATCATTAGCTAATGGATCATCAGGATTTGGTGATGCTAATAATGCTTGAATTGATAATAATATTGTACGAATTTGTAATGCAGGTGACCAATTATCTTTTAAGACGTCTAAACATATTCTACCTAATTTATCAATATTTGGATGATATATCTTGGTTAAAAATCTAACTTTTGGTGGACACATTGGATAATCATCTGGTAAATATAATTCTAAATCAAATATACCACCTTCATATGCTGATGAATCTGGTCCTTTCATTGTAACGGTGAATGCTCTAAGATTGGTTTCGTCTGGATATGCAGTTATACCAGGTACTGGATCTGATATAAGTCTTTCAGTTTCTTTAATAATTCTTTTTGGTAATGCTGACATGATAAAACTCAAAAACTCCTTGTTGGACAAAAAAAAAATTGTGAGAATTTCTGGTGGAAGAAGAGCGGATAAAAAAATTTGATTTTCAGGCATGTGACCAGGCAGGTGCCTTTATCTAATCGTGATTACGTAATGTATTAAATAATCATTGTGATTACATAATCTTGAGAAAATTTAATTTTTGTTTCTGATTTTGATAATTGCACACCTCTTTCAAAAGAGAGAGAGAGAGAGACAATTTAACAATAAGAAGTTAACAGACAGACAGACAAAAGATGGGGAGAGCAATAAAACCGATTGGAATTTTTTAAAAAAACAGAAATTATGGAACTAGTGGAAAAGTGGGAAATAGTGGGAAATATCAAAAAAAAAACCCACACTTTGAAAAGGACTGAAAAATTATATTGACTTTTGATAAATTAAATACCTTTGTGTTACATATAAAGAAAGCGTTACAATTTGTTTAAAAATACTTTAAAAATACTTTTAACTTCTTAAATTGGTTGAACATGCAATAGACAGGATAAAGACCACATGAATTGACCAAAAAATATAATTCCCCTACATTCCTAAAGCCATTAAAATTAGTAAGTAACGAAAACCACTTGAGAATGTAAAAAATTTGAAAAAATTGAAAAAGTTGTAAGATAACTCAATAGGCTTAATAGGCCTTAATTGGCTTAATGAGCAAATAGGCTAAATTTTAAAATAATCAAAAGTGTAAAAGAGTGGAAAGCCTAATTAGTCAATTAGGCCTAATTAGGTACTGTCCGAGATCTACACATTCTTACAAATTATTTTTAAACTAAGCGTCCTTAAGTAGCATTAATTCCATGTCGGTGAACATAATCAAAAAGTATTCTGCCACTTGAATAATTGTTAATCCTCTCAATGAGCATATTACTTTTATTGTGTTGTTATTGTGTGACACCCTTTCCCTTTCCCTTCTCTCTTGTTGCTTTTTCCCATACGGCACCCAAGGATGGGGAATAATATCAATTACATCTAATGACTTTGCCAAAATAAGGTTTTGCTTCATCAATTTTGTGGAGAAAAAACAACCGCTAAAACTGAAAATTTGAGTTCATCTGAAAATTTTTTGTTCCCAATAAGTTTAAATTAAAATTATTTTTTAAGCTTTATGACACCTTTGAAATAGACGAATTAATTTTTTCACTTTTATATTAAACCTTAATCATTAATTATCAGTTAATCAGTAACATGCTCTTACAGAGTCTCTATTCTACTCAACAATTCTGATAACCTATCCCAAAAGAATTTTTTTTTTCCCATCATCTATACGACCTCGAACAATCTCCAACAATCTCCAACAATCTCCAACAGTTGATGGTATCAGGGGACAACAGAATTTCAATTTCATCATCAATTGTTTCCTTTATGAAAGTTATAATTTCTATTATTACATCCCCAACATTTCACCTCAAAAAGGCCTAATTAGGCCATTTCAACGCTAAATGGTTAAAGCCATCGGGCATTAATTTGGCCTAATTAGGTCAAGGGGGATTGAATAGGTTAAGCACATGAAGATCTCACATTGAGTTAGACCACTAAAAATTTGACAATCCAATAAACGAACTAGAACCCATAAACTACAAGTCAAACAGAGAATAACGCTTCTTGTAAGTAGAACATTCTAAGTAAGCAGAGTAAACAAAATCCCAATATGATACATTCTAAATAACTGTTAAATATTATTAGAAGTTAAAATTTAAAGGTCAGTATAAGTATAAAATGGGATCCAATAAGCCCCACTTAGTTCTTATTATGTCAACCATTTAAATTCTCCACCCAATTTAGGTGCACCTGAAAAAATTACGAGTAAAAGTTTAAACGGTTTGCAACATCTTTTTCCTCAATTGCATAATTACTCTCGTGATGGTAAACCCTTTTTTTCTATATAAGTGAATTGAACCCAACATATAACTCTGTCAATTCACCAAAACCCAACCGCCGTACATCAACTTACTTCTCACAAAAACACAATTCAAAAAAAAAAATTGGCAACTTAGTTCTTACCAATTTTAAACTATTGATGTTTTAGATGGGACCTAGTGAGGAAATTCAATGGAAATTGAGAGTAAATGGGTGAGAATCACAAGACTAATCAGGAAGTGGGTTATTACCTTACCCTTTCAGGAAATTATTATATACAAGTAATATAACCTTTTTAGGTTAGATTATCACTTGCAGGAGGGAATTAGGGCATATGTATTTTTAAATTGATAATTAAGAGTAATTAGCAAAAATTCAAATTAATCAAATTATTCATTTCAATTCAATAAGAAGTTGGATAATCAGACATAGCAATCAATTAATATATCTCCAATCCTATAACTCATCTAGACTTTATACCCATCTCTTAAACCTATTCATTCATGTAAGTTAAAGCAGAAAGTAATGGGTTCTATGTCTTTTACCCTTTGATGAGGTTCCTGCATGTAACCATAGAACAATAAAGTTGAAAATAAATTGCAAAAAAACAAAATGAATATGCTATATTGATGTCAAATAACCTTAGTGGGGATGAAGCAAAATTAAAGAATTCATATTCTTTTATGCTTTCCCCCTTCAAACTCTTAGGAAAAAACTATATAAGAATATTAAATTCCCTTTTATCTTAATTCTTTCCTTGAATAATTAACTTTTTTTTAATACCCTTTTTAAATATTTATATTTATAATACCCAACACTAAGTATATAACTTCCTTATACCTAGTTAACATAAATCATTTTAAAATTATAATACCCTATCGTTATGATGAATAATCAAGTATTACCACCAGCTAATGGTAAAAAATTATGGAGAGTTAAAAATAATACCTTATCAAATCAATCAAATACTGTTAGATGTCTTCAAAATTCATTAAAAATAACATCATCAGGTCAAAAATTTACAGTTAAAAAACCACAATTGAAAAGACCAAAGAATAAACCAGGTTGCAAAAAATCATTTGTTTTCGTTGATTTAAGTCCTGTTAAAAATAATAATGATGATGATGAAAAAAGTTTATTACCTCCTTTATCACCAGTAAGTTCAATAAGTTCAGATTATTCAGATAATTCAGTATTTGATAATAAATCAATTGACACTGATGATTCAATTAATTTTGATATTTCAAATCTTTCAGATATTTCAGAGACTGATTTCAATGTTTCAATCGATGATTTAATAAATAACTACACATTCACTCCACAAGTTCAAAATACTTCAGTTTTCCAATCCACACAATCCAATCCACAATACCAATCACAATCACAAATGTTTCAAACTCCAATTAATCAAATCATACAAGGTCCAGAATCAATAGAGTCAACTTACGACGCTTTCATGAGTTTAAACGACCAATTCGAGAGCTCTTTCGATGGTTTCAACATTGATGAATTGATTTTTCTTTAAACAAGAAGTAAAAAAAAAAGTTTTTTTATATTTATATATTTATATGGGTTTCGCTTTCAGTTTTTCAATTTTAATTCAACGGTTTCGGTTTCAAAGGTTCCACAGGTTTCAATCTTTACAATTTCGTACTTTCCAAAAAAGTATATTTTAGATTTTCGGTTATAGAGGGTTTTTTTAATGAGTTATGAATATTTATAAAACACTGTTCCAACTACTTCTCTTCTCTACCTACCTTTCTCTCCATCAAAATTTCTTGTTAGTCATCTCTTTACCCCAGATTTCGCGATAACTTTAATTATGTCACACATGAAATTCATTTGCAACCTTCCTAAATTGGGTGCGCCAAACCAATTACCCCAAATGAAACCCCAATAAAAGAAACTCTATTTAAATCATGAAAAAATATTAGAAAAGAGGGACAGGTTTAGTATTATGTTGAATTATACTACGGACTTTTAGAACCGATTTTAACTTCTTTTTATCATTCATTTTCATTTCACATTTTCATTTCACTTTTTAATTTCACAATTTCATTTCACAATTTTATTTCACATTTTAAGTTTTGGTTTTGGTTTTGACTTTTACCAGGCCCACTTAGATCCCCCCAAAAAGCCTTATCAAGCCTTAGATCTCACCTGTGTACAATCTATATTCTGGTGGCTCATATGGCTTAATGATTGGAATATAAGTTTTTGGCTCAACAGGCTTAACATAATCATCTTGATCATTGGTAAGCATGCATTCTTTACGATCTAAAACGGTAAAACTTGTAACCATACAATAATTATCATCTTTATCATTTTCTAATTCCACTGGTGCATAACGGGTACTAAAAGAATTAAATAAATCGTTAAATTCTGGTAAATCTCTGATTTTTTCACTTACATGAAACCACCATTCAGAATCCAAATTTCTATCCATTGGCCATAAACTTTCTGGGTCATATGCTTCTCTGGCCAGATACTCAAATTCCCAAATTGGTTCAGCTCCATTATTAATATATGTATAATTCAATTTTGTATAATAAGTGAACGAATTAATGATTTCAAATGATTCAGAATCAACTGTGTAGTATCTCCATGCAGGGTTATTACCATTTAATGGTGATATTGAAGGACCAATTAAGGCATGATTAATTAAATTTTCTAAATTTTTAGTATCTTTACAATCAGATCTAAAAATTAAATTAAATTGATCATTTAATAAATTACCGAAAAATAAAGCAGCAATAACTTTTGGACTAAATCTTTCAATAATTTTCACAAAAATCTTTGTAGGGATTGGTAATGCATTGTTTGATGGTGGTAAATGAGAAATTATCCAAACTCTTTGTTCATTTTTTTCACTTTCAAGTAATTCATTAATTAAAAATTTCCAAATTCCAAATGGATCAAAATTTAATGAATTTATAAATGAATATAAATTTTTATTATTCCAAACATTTGAATTTAATGAAATAATTTTCAAACCTCTTGATGTAGTTATACTATACCCAATTTTATTATATCTAATCTGTTTAGAAGCTTTTAAATCAATCCAATCATAATCGAGCCAAGTATCAGATAAATAATCAAATTGCCATTGATAATCTTTAATTAAATCATCGATTGAATTCATTGGTAATTGATTAATTGGAAAATTATCTCTTGAACCAAAAGTTGGATAAATTGGGAAAGTATTTAAATACTTAAAAATATTTGAATAACCCTTTTCTTGAGTTTCTAAAATTTTTAATTTATTTGTTAAAATTTTATCATTATTATCAGTTAATCCACCTGTAAAAATCCCAAATTCAAAATTTAAATGATTTTCATGGAAATCTCTAATAATTTGAAGTGAATTATTAATTAATAATTCTGGTGAATCACAATTATATGAACCAAATTCATGACATGGTAACCATAAACTATCATTATTTGAATAAACATCTAAATATTGACCCTTTTGAAAATGGCCACTTTCATAACTACTATCATAAAATGATAAACCTAAATCAGGATCAAAAATTGATGAATAATCATAATTAAGTGATGGTGAAACTTTATTAAAACTTTCTTGACTACAACAAATTGATTGTGAACAATTTGATTCACTTAAAGTTTTATAATCTATTTGAAAATTTAAATCACTTAAATGTAATACATTAAAAGTATCTAAATCACCACTATTTTTTGGAGTTTCATAATTTTTAGGTTTTGGTGGCCATAAGTTATTAATTTTTTCAAGTTCTGGCATTTCAGGTAAGATATGACATGTTGTATCATGATAATAACAAAATAAATCACCATCTAAACCTTCAGGATCCATTAATTGAATCATTTTAGTAAATTCATTACCTTGAGAACTATATTTAATTGATGGATAACCATAATTCATATGACAATCAATTTCATTAAACCCAATTTCAATACACCATTTAGAAAAAATCAAAGGAATCAAATCAGGTCTTGTAAGACTTAAGAATTTACCAATTTGTAATCTCATCTTACATGAAATACATTCATTAAGATCAGTAGCATTTGTAACACTATGTAATTGATTGATCGCTTTAAAAATAATAAATTCATCATCAATAACTGGTTTAGTTAATAATGATGATTTATCATGGAATGGACCATATTCTAATTCAAACGCTTTGATAAAAGTTAATAAAAATATAATAATTAACATATTTAACCGCTGAGGATAGTATTTATTTTTATGAGTTTTTTAGAATGGTTGCAATTTTTTCTGCTCAGGAAGTCTGAAAATCTGGAAAGTCCAGTCACATGATCTTATCATGTGACCATTATTTTGTAAAAATTTTTTTTTTTATTAGAAAGTACTAACAATTCCTAATTAAGTTAAAAATGCGAAGATTTACAGGGATTAAGGAAACATTAAGGGGGATAAATGGAGATAAACTAGAAAAGCGCAAAACTACAAAGACATACAGAAAAAAAAAAGAAAAAAAAAGAATTCCCGGAAACCATCACGTGAGTCGGCATTCATAACCAATATTACCGCCTGCACACCAAATAAGTGATAATTTACGAAATAAAAATTTACGCTTAGAATCTTAGATAAGCACTGAAAAAGGAAATATTAAATTAAATTTTAAGGAATGGAAACGAATAAAATTTATTGCTGTCGCTTAAATAGGAAATCTTCGACGGATATATAATAATTTGAAAGATTCCTTTTTTTTAGCTCCTTGTTATTGCGGGAAATTCATTGTAACAGAAAACTTTAAAAAAACTTCTAAATCTAAACACCGCACAATTATGCAAGATATAATAGAATGTTTTTTTCTATTTTTCTATCTTTTTTTTTTTTTCCCGATTACACACGCTATTGTATCTTAATTAAGGTATTAAATTATATATATTACAGAAAGTTACACTAATTACTAATGAACTTATAAATGATAAATGATAAATGATAAAAGGAATTAGAAAATTCCAAATTGATTATATAAAAAGAAAAAATATACAAGAATGCAAATTATGTTAAAATGGGGGATGTTGATGAGGGTTGGGATGTGATGTGAAGGGGAGGTGGGAGTTTTCTTTTTTTTTTTTTTTTTTTTTTTGCTGTTTGTTTTTTTAACTTGCTCTCTTTATGATGGCTTCTGCTTTGTGACCAAAAAAATTCAAGGAATTCCTAAAAAAATAACAAAAGTAATGTATGTAAAGATTGTGAAAGTGGCTGATGAATGAATTGAAACTAATTTGATTTAAATTTAAGGAGCAAATAAAGGAGTGTGAAATAGAAGGATGGTTAATACAGTACCAAAATAAAAACCAGCTTCATCTAACACCCACATACACAACTAACAAGTAAGGGAGGTCAAAAAAACAAACAAGCAAAAAAGCAAAAGTAAAACACGGTATCCAAAAATATTAAAAATAAAAATTAGGCATGGATTTCGGAATACTGGAATTTACCGTATGCTTATGGAATATATGTAAATTTAGTTTTATTAGTTTTAGTAGATAATTCTAGTTTAGGTTTCATTTTTAGTTTGGGTACCATTTGTTTTTTTTTTATGTCTTGATAGTGAGATTTTCATCTGATTTTGATCCAATTGAATTATTTTTTTGAGTTTATCTCTCTGACAAATAATCTTTTATTAATTTTAAATCAATATCATTCCCATTTAAAGTTAAATGATTTAAAACTTTTTCAATTAATTCATTATTAATTAATTTTTGATTATTGTTTAAATTTTCAATACTGTTTTTAAAAGTTTCATAATTTAAATTTAAATTCTTGATTAATTGTAATATTTCTATACTATTCTTGTCAATCTTGGAATTTAAATACATATTGATTAACTCTCTTGAATTATTTAATTCAATTAAATGATTTTTATGTGGTAGAATAAATGAATTATGTAAATCTGTTGGTGATGGTAAATCATTATTACTTTTAATTGGTGGTAATATTGGTTGAATCGATGGCAACATATTTATACTTTTATGTAGATGATTATTACTACTACTTCCTGTATTGAGGTTTTGTCCGGATCCAGATCCAGATCCAGATCCTGACACAGATCCTGACACAGATCTTGGTAAAGGATTTTGACTTTGACCTTGATTTTGACCTTGTTTTGAATTAGTATCTAATGAATATTCTAATAATGAACTATTTGCAATTTTACCATTTTTTAAAGTTTCACTTAATTCAAATAATTGTAAAACTGCCATTTGTAAATCATTTAATGAACTTTCTTGATTAATATTTTGAAATATTGGTTCTTTTATTAAATTATTTAAATCATTATTATTTTTTTGTGTAAATTTTGATTTTTTAATTGCTGATGATAATTGTCTTTGTAAAGTTCTAACTGTTGGAATTATCAAATTATTTGAATTATTTAAATTACTTGAATTTGAATTTGAATTCGAATTTGAGTTAAATGAACTATCAATTGATGATTTTCTTTTAATTTCACTAAATTTTTTTTGAATTAATTCCCATTTCTTTGTTTGACTTAAATTTCTATCACCAATATACTTAAATGGTTTAATTGTAACAATCAAATATAATATTAATTTTATATCTTTTGTGGTTAATTTCCCTCTTGAATTTTTTTCTTCATCTCTTTCTTTATCTTTATCCTTATCCTTATCCTTATCTTTATCATTTAAACTTTCTGTTGATCCAATTGATAGTTTTCTTTGTTCATTTGACATAATCCTGTCATAAATCGTTATGCCATAAATTTAAAAGTTCCCACTGTTTCTTGTAACAATTTGTTAAACACTTTTCCAAATTCACGTTGTATGATGATACAAGGTATGTAAAACACGTCTTTATAAACCTTTTATAAAGTAATTATAAAGTTTTTTAAAACAGATCTAAATATTTGTCTTTTTCTTAAAAAAAAAGTCTTAACGATACTTTGAGTACTTATATATACATTTTTCCCATTTTTCGTTTTAAATGTATGTCTCATTGATCTTGCATGAACAAATAAAATGCCAAAATTTGGGAAAAAAAATTAGTAAAACCACTTTTATTCATTTTACTAATTATTATTATATACGAGTTTAAAATTAGGAATTAACAATTTTTATTCCCCATTTGTTAAAACACCATAACACATTAGATGGTATTTTTAAAAAAATACACCATAATAGGGACTAGGGGCAGGGAAAAAAAAAATAGAAAATGAAAAAAAAAAACACAAGCACACACACACAGAGGGAAAATACACACTAAAAGATTATAGATTATAAGGTGAGATGGCTAAAAAGGAATCCAATTAAATATATTTAATTATACATAAATGAATCTAATGTACAAGACGAAATTTATCGGGAAAATTAAGTAGTAGTAAACGATTATAATAATTTAAGAAAATTTACGTCAATTTCAATTGGATTGATAGGAAATATACCAAAAGTTATTTTACTTTGAATTTAAAAGGTTACATCAAATAAATAATAAAAAATCCCACATTTGCTTTACAATTACACAATCAAAATAAACACCTGTAGCCAAACAAAGATTTGCGTTTTTTTTTTTA
This sequence comes from Yamadazyma buinensis, assembly GCA_030571035.1. Taxonomy (NCBI): domain Eukaryota; kingdom Fungi; phylum Ascomycota; class Pichiomycetes; order Serinales; family Debaryomycetaceae; genus Yamadazyma; species Yamadazyma buinensis. Next base: position 118,925 of record JAJLWZ010000002.1, on the reverse strand, counting down.
ACCAATTCAAATTTTTAGATTATTTTATTTATTTTTCCCATTTAAATTTTTCCAGCTTTGTGATTTAACTTGTTGTTTCGGTAATTGACATATCTATATTTCTTTTATTTCTCATTTTCCATTTATAATTTCTATTTTCTTTTATTTTAAAATTTCTTTCTATGTGTGGTGTTTGTCCTTGCTTATTATTTCTCCTTTCTGGGGGGGGGGGATTTTTCCAAAACGTCTACAAAATATTTTTTTACCAAAAGATTCTCTGATTCCTAAATGAATTTACTTAAAAACACATCATGAAACCGGATTTTGTTTAACCGTTTAATTAACTTTACAAAATTTTACTAATTTACATCAATTTATAACTGCCGGTTAAAATTGCCAAATGTCTAACACATCCACTTCTGCAAAAAAAAAAGGCAAAAAAAAATAAAAAAAGCAAATTGGCCAAAAGGCAAAATTGAAAATTCTGAGGAAAAACTAAAAAAATTTTTTTTGGGAAAAATCTCAGTATGCGTTTATGAAACAACTGGTCTAACAATTAGAATTTCAGGCTTTCAAAAATTATTTTAGTAAAAATTTAGTAGTAAAAATTTAGTTTTAGTTTAAATTAAACCCATTTGCAAATGAACTGGTAATACTTTTAATATCATCTTCATTAATTTTTGAATTCTTTTTATCAAAATCTTCATTTAATTCATTTAATCTTGAATAAAAATTAGAATTTATTGATTTTTTACCTAATTCTGGCCATTTTTCACTAAATTCATTTGTATTAAAAGACTTTAAACTATTTGAATCACTTGGTGCTCCTAAACCTTTAAATCTATTATTAATACCATTGTTACCACCATTATTATTATAAGTATTATTACCATTATTATAATTAATTCGATTGCTATTAATATTTTTATTAATTGTATTATTATTTAATTGAATAATTGATAATTTTAAATTCTCTAATGGTCCATCAACTAAACTACCCCTTTCACGGAAATGAATTAATAAATGATTCCATAAATTATTTTTACTTAATGATCTTGAATTACCTAAAATAATTAAACCATATTTAGCTCTTGTTAATGCAACATTTAATCTTCTTGGATCTTTTAAAAATCCAATATTTTGTTTATCATTTGCTCTAACACAGCTTAATATAATATAATCTTTTTCTCTACCTTGAAATGCATCAACACTTGTAACTTCAATTTTTAAATAATCTTCCTTTTTATCAAATAATGTACCATTTAAATTCATATATTGTGATATAAATGCTCTTTGTCCTTCATATGGTGTGATAACTCCAATTTGTTCTGGTTTTATACCATCTTTAAATAATCTTGTTATAATTTTTTCAACATTCATTGCTTCAACTCTATTTAAATATGAAACACCAGTTGAACTAATTTCTTCTTTACCAAAATTCCCCCAAAAAAACATTGGAATATTATTAATGGGCCATGGGAATGTTGAATTTTCAATCAATCTATCTTCAATTGATACACCATCTTGCAATGAACCTTCATAAAACATATTTGATGGAAATTCACTTAAAAATGGATTCATTCTATATTGAACTTCTAATCTAATAGGTACATGTTCTAAAGTAATTAATCTTTCAAATAATGATTGGCTTAATCCACAATCTCCTGCTTGTTTATTTAATATAACTGGACCTAATTGTTGATGATCTCCCACCAAAATTACTTGTTTACTTCCCTTAACAATAGGAATTAAAATTTCAGGTTCCGCAGCTTGAGTACTCTCATCAATTAAAACCGATCTAAATTTATATTTTGATAATCTTGAATCACCTGCTCCAACACATGTACAACAAATAATATCTGTATTATCAAGAATTAAACTTTCTTGAGCTTTCATTAATTTATAATATAATCTTGTGTCTTGTTCATCTAAATCACCAATTTCATTTTTTAATTTAATTAATTTTTTTAATGATCCTTTAGCATGTTTCATTACTTTATTAGTTAATGATAAATGTTCAATTGAACTTTCAATATCTTCCTTTGATTTTGCTAATAATCTAACAACATTTAATCCTAAAAAATCTAATTTTTGAGCTAAATGATCAACTGCAATATTTGATGGTGCACAAACTAAAATTTTGGAACCTTTATTAAGATTATTTAAATGATAAATAATTGTTGCTGATGTAACAGTTTTACCAGTTCCAGGTGGACCTTGAATTAATGATAATGGTCTTTTTAAAACATTTTCAACAGCATTTAATTGAGATTCATTTAAATTTGCTAAATTATCTAAACTTAATTTTTTTGGTAATTTAATATCAAATTCAATTGGTTCAACATCATGACCTAAAATTTTATGATATAAATATGAACTAATTGATTTTTCATCAGATGCAAATTCAATTAATGCCTTTTGCATTCTTTCATATGATATACCTTTCCAAACAATTTCTGCAATAAACCCAGTTGTATTTTTAATTGGTGGTGGTAAAGAATCTTTTGATTTAATTAATTCAATTGTAAAAAATTCTTGAATTGCATTAGGAATTTTAATAATATAACCTTTACCTTCCCAATTTTCATCAAATCCTTGATATCTTAATAAAATTTCATCACCAATTGTAATTTTTAAATCATTTGATTCATATGATGATAATGAAAAAGTTGCTAAAATTTTATCATTTAAACCAATTGACCAATTAACTTGAATATGTTCTAAAGATTGAGATTCTTTCATTTGTTTATCATAATCACTTTCAATTTGAATTAATGGTGCAAAAGATTTTTGATATTCATAACCATCTTTATATCTTAATAAAATTGGTAAAATTTCAATTTTTGATTTTTGGATTAAATCATTTTCTAAAATTTCATTATTTTGTAAATCATTTATATTTGTATCTTTATTTAATCTCCAATCTTTTTCTAATTTTATAATTTGTTGATAAGTTATTTCTTTAAAATTTGAATTTAAATTTAAATTTTCTTCTTCATCACTAATTGATGCAATCCAAGATAAAAATTGTCTTTCTTCAATTAATGGTTTCCAATTATTTGAATCCCAATTTGAATCTTTTAATTGTGAACAAGGTAATCTACATAAGATAACAACAACTTGATCTTGTTTGGCACTTATATAGCCCAAATTAAATACATTTGATTTCCCACAATTATAACATTCTAAAGTTGTATCACCTAAATCACTTTCTTCATGTAATGAAACACTACTATGCTTTGATAAAATCAAATGAGTTATAATATGTGAAGAAGAATTTGTATCATTTTTATTATTACAAAACCATTTATTACATGAATTACATTTAACTAAACAATCTTTGGAATCATTAAAACAATATTGACATGATTCAATTTTAATTTTTGGTTTAAATGATTCATCATCGATTAAATGTTCTACATCATTTAAATCTTGACTTAATAAATCAGTTCCTTCACTACCAAATTCTGATCCATAATCTGTTGATATTCCAAATTTGGAAGAATTTAAATCTGAATCTGGTTCATTGAATAATAATTCACTCATAAGCGCCCAAACTCTTAATCCTTTTCTTAAGAGGTTATTTCACTTTTTTTTTCTCTCTCAAGCGCTCTCAAGTATGTCAAAAATTCTGTCTCAACTGTTTTTTTTCTCCTTCCCTCACTGAGCTTTGGTTTTGAGCTTTAAAGGGGAGGGACTCTTTTTTTCTAAGCTACTTAACTCATTTTGCATAATTTAAATAACTCCTTAACTCATTCTCTGTTTTTTTTTGTAAAAAGAATATCATTTCTTAATAAGCCTTATTCATCTTATAGTTGTTATCACTTAAACAAAAGACTTTAAAGTGGTGATATATTTAAAACATAAAACCGTCTAATATCTCAAAGTTAACTACGCGTTTCGCAAAAACTCGTCAAAATATCAGATATGGTTGAACAATTTAACAAACTTCTTTTAAGAGATAAGGGGGTTTTCAATGGTAAAAATTTCCAAATTTCCACAGATTCGATTACTTGGATCCCAGCTTATGCCATATATATAACAAACAAAGGTCAATTATTCTCATCAGATGAAAATGATAATAATTATTTATTATTACAATTTTTACAAAGTTGTTACATTCAAATTATACCAAATATTTTAAATAATCCTCAATCAATTCAATCGATTAGGAATAAAAGGAAAGAAAATAATTCAGATAATCATTCAATCCCACCAGTTATTTATTTAAAAACTTTTGATAATGAAAAATTATATATTAAAATTCCATCAAAATTAAATTTTATAAATTTATTAAGTTGTTTAATTATTTGGCAAAATTTAAAACCAAAATTTTTAGTTAAAAAATGGTATTGTCAAAATAAATTTATTTTAGAAAATAATAATTTTATTCATGAAGTTTTAGTTTGTAGATTTAAAGTTTTTGGTCCCTTAACTAATAAAGGTAAAAATCTTAATATTATAAAAGGTCCAAATGTTCCAAATTTAAGAAATATTGATGATTTAAATAATATTAATGCAACTGATTCTCATAATAATAATAATAACAATCTTTATACAAATTCAATTAATGAAGGTTGGTTTTATACAATGGGTGCTTTAAAATCAAATGGGTTATTAAATTTAGTTACTGAATTAGATGGTACATTAGTTTATTCAATTGATATAAAACAAATCTTAACAAGTGAAATTAGAGAAATTCATCATTCAATATTTGATAATTCAAATGTTTTATATATTGGTAAATTAAAAGATTTAAGATGGAATAATTTAATAAAATCAACAAGTAGTCTAAAAATTGATCAAAATTATTTACCATTTATTAGTAAAGATGGCAAATTAATTAATTCAAATAATAGAATCTTAATTGAATTTCCTTTACATATAGATTTAGAAGATTGGTTTGTTGGTTTAAATTATTTCGCTAAAAGAGAATATATTGGTTCAAATATAATTGATGATGATAATAGTAATAATAGTTCCAGTGTCCACACCTCACCAAACAATCCTACAAATAATATAATAGATAATACTTATGATAAAGATTTTTTCAAAGTTTCTAAAAAACTTTCCATAGATATAATTGAAGCCAAATTTGATAATTTAAATAATTCAAAATCAAAAATTTATGCAGAAATTATAATGTGGGGGGTTACTTGGTCAAGAACTGCAATTGTAAATTTTACATCAAATCCATTTTGGAAAGAAGAATTTTCTACTGATTTACCAATTTCAACTCAAATTATTCATATTATGATAAAACAATCTCTTAATGATACTTATCTGGATAATGATCATATAATTGGTACTGTATTTATAACACCTGATATATTAAGTAAGAATCTTGGTTCTTCTTCAACTATTATGAATGATGATATTGATAATAATTTACCAAAACAAAATAATGAAAGTGGTAATTCAACTAATGATATTGTAAAATTATCAATTTATGATTCAAGTAATATACCAATTGGTAAATTATTAGTTAATGTTAAATTAAAAGAATATCATATTTTATCACCAAAAAATTTTAAACCATTAGAAAATATGTTATATAATGCACCAATGAAAGATTTAATTGAATTTGTTAATTCAACTATATCAACATCAGATTTTGAAAATGTTAGTTTAATAATGTTAGATATTTTCCAAAGTTTAGGTATTGAAGATAAATGGTTTAAAGAATTAATGGATTTTGAATTAATTAATGTTGATAAAGTTACAAGACAAAATTATTCATCGTCAAATGCAATAACAAATAATACATCAAATACAACAAATTCTATAAAGACATCTTCAAATAATGTATTTAATACATTATTTAGAGGTTCATCAATTTTTTCCAAATCTTTAGAAAAATATAATTTAAGAATTGGTCAAGAATATTTAGAAAAAGTATTTGGTAATTTTTTTGCAATAATTAATAATGAAAAGAAAGATTGTGAAATTGATCCAAGATATATTAGAAGCGAATTAAGGGGTAGTAAATCAGATTCTGATTCTGATAATGATAGTGATGACGAAGATTATGAAGAAATTGAAAAATTAGTTAATAAGAAATTGAAAGAGAATTATGAAAATTTATATAACTATGCAGAGGAAATCTGGAATAAAATTTATATAACGAGTAATGATTTACCTAATCAAATTAAGAATCAATTGAAAAATTTCAGAACAAAAGTTGAATTAGTTTGTGATCCAAATGATAAAATTACTTCATTAAATTGTTTATCCGCTTTTATATTTTTAAGATTTTTCTGTCCAGCAATTTTGAACCCTAAATTATTTTATTTAACTAAGAATCATCAAACTGGTAAATCTCAAAGAACATTAACATTAATTGCTAAGATTTTATTAAATTTAGCTAATAGACAAGATTTTTCACCACACAAGGAACCTCATTTAGTTAAAATGAATGAATTTTTAGATAAACATAAATCTGAAGTTTTAGATTATTTTGATAAAATTACTGGTCGTAAGAATGATTTTAATGAAAAGATTTTAGATTTAAGTCATGAAGTTAAACGATTTGATTTAGGTTTATCTAATGAGAGTTCAAATGAATTACCTACAACTCCATATCTTATAGATAAGTATTTGAGATTGACTGAATTGATTTATTTATTAGATAAAGGTGATATATGGGACGATGAGGATGATGAAGAGATAAAGAAACAAGGTTCGACAGAGGGGGATGAAGACGAGGATGAAGAGGATGATGATGATGAGGACGAAGAGGATGATGAAGACGATGAACAAGGCGAAGAACAAGGACAATTAGACAGAGAAGAAGATCAAGAAGGACAAAAGGAAAAATCGGATCAAGTTAAGGATCTTCCTATGAAACATTTGAAATTAAACAAGGACAATATTAAATTTAAAAATAACGTTTATAAAATTGGATCATTAGAATTTGAAAAATCTGAATTTTTTGATTTAGTTGGAGACGACGATACTGAAGATTTTATTAAAAGTTTAATCAAGAGTGATGAAAACATATTTTCATTTATAAATTCTAATATAACTTTAAAAGATTTACAAAAACGGAGCAACAATTTAAAGAAGAAAATAATAGAGATTGAAAATTTTCTTAAGGATTACGAGTATCCAATAAATTATCAAAAGGATCAAAAACAATGGGAGATTTTTTCAAATCAAATTTTAAATCATACTTATTTAGATTTAAATCGTAATTGTTTAGTCCAATTGAACAATTATGATTGTATTATACCCAATCATTATAAAAAATTAGATAATGCTTTAAATTATTTAAAATTAAAATTTACTGATGATTCACATGGTTCTGAACCTTTAAATCATGATACAAAGACAATAAAATCACCTGGAAAGAAAAATCCATTTAAGAAATGGTTTAGTAAGGACTAAATAGTAATATATGTACAGTATTGTAAGTTTTCTTCACACGTGACGCGGTTTCCCCAGTTTATTAAATGGCGTATTATTTTGACTGAAATTACGTGTCATTAGCTATATATAAATATATTTATAACAAATAGGGGGTATATTAAACCGAATATCATCAAAAAATTAAATAGGAGATTTATATACACACGGCTAAACTGAGGAACCCCCCAAAGTGAATAATACTGAAACACCTTTGGCGAGATTTTTCAACAAGAAAAGAGCGAAAAAAAAAGAAAAAGTACAAACCGTGTTAACTTTTTGCCCCTTTTGTGACGGCCAATTCATTAGAGAAGACGAATTGAAATAACTGATTATACAATATGGCAACTGAACAAGAAATTTTATCATCATTCCCTCAATTAACTAAACCAACTGAATATACTGGTTATACATCGAATTTAACAGATGAACAAAGAAAGGTGTTGAAACAATTTTACGAGGAATTAAAAGAATTAGGATATGAAAAAAGATTAGATGATGCATCATTATTAAGATTTTTAAGAGCTAGAAAATTTGATTTAAACAAGGCAAAACAAATGTTTATAGCTTGTGAAAATTGGAGGAAAGAATTTGGTGCTGATACTATATTAAAAGATTTCCATTATAAAGAGAAATCACAAGTTGCCAAATTATATCCACAATATTATCATAAAATTGATAAAGATGGTAGACCAGTTTATTTTGAAGAATTAGGTAAAGTTAATTTAAGTAAAATGTTAAAAGTTACAACTCAAGAAAGAATGATAAAAAATTTAGTTTGGGAATATGAATCATTCACAAATTTTAGATTACCTTGTTCATCAAGATTAGAAGGTTATTTAGTTGAAACTTCATGTACAATTTTAGATTTAAAAGGAATTTCAATTTCTTCAGCATATCAAGTTGTAGGTTATGTAAAAGATGCATCAAAAATTGGCCAAGATTATTATCCTGAAAGAATGGGTAAATTTTATTGTATTAATGCACCATTTGGATTTTCAACAGCATTTAAAGTTTTTAAACCATTTTTGGATCCAGTAACTGTTTCAAAAATTTTTATATTAGGAAGTAGTTATAAAAAGGAATTATTAAAACAAATACCTTCAGAAAATTTACCAAAAAAATATGGTGGTACTTCAGATGTAACTGATGAAGAATTATATCTTCAAGATATTGGTCCATGGAGGGATCCAAAATATATTGGTCCAGAAGGTGAAGCACCATCAAATTATTAAAACCAAACAGAATAATCACAAAATACGAATACTGGTACATAAAATACAAGTATAAACCACATAAAGAAGCAGGCCAAGTTGAATATAGAGTTTTACGTTAAACGTATAAAAGGCCTAATATATGTATACACAACTTTAAAAAGAATAGAATACCCTATATACATAACCTTATAAATAATTTAACTACTTACATAAATAATAGATGCATAGAACAAAAATTCACCTTTGTGTTTGAAATAATTCCATTCCCTGAATTGGTAATAATTGTTGATCTTTCAACTCTTCCATTCTCTAAATTCTAGCATTTTTTAGAAAAAATTCTATGCCGTCTGCATTTTCCAGCAGACTCATGTAATATTGATAACTAAAAATATGTAATTTATTTATAATTGAGGCAAAAATTAGCTAATCGGCTTGATAATTGATTAGATTTTAAAGTAAGAATTGTGAAATTTATTCTTAACTGAAATTGGTATTTGTCATATTATAGAATATAATTTTTTTTTTAAAAAGTTCTTTTTGCAATATAATTTTAGTGAATTTTAGTTTCTTTTAGTATATTTAGTATAATTAGTTTTCTTTTCGTTTCCTTTTAGTACTTTTTTGGTTTCTGTTCTAGTATGTCTAGTATGTCAGTCAATTCAATCCCCAGTGGAAATATAAAAAATACAGAGATGGTAGATAATGAAATTGACGTTTCTGATTCAAATTTATCATCACATCAAAATCTGTTTGTTTCAATACCAAGATATGATCGTTCGTATTTCCTTAATTCTAATAATAATTCAATGATTGAATTGAATTTTCACCATCAACCAACTCCAACTCCATCTCCACATTCAGAAACTGATAGAACTTCAACAGATATTACTGCTCAAAACCCTAGACCAAAACATAAACATACTGTTAGTACAAGTAGTGAAATATCATACAATTCATTTACCAGGCATCCAAATTTTCATAAACAAGATGAAAGATTATTAAGATCAGATAGTGAATTAAAATTTGCATCAAAAGTTGAAAAACATTCAAGATATTTCTTGAAAAATTCCAATTCTTTTAAAAATTTAGATAAAGTTGAAGATCCTTATTATTATTTTGAAACTTTATCAGTTAATAGTTCATTAACTTCAAATTCTGACATTAATAATCAATATTCATCAGATTTAATTATGACAAAGGAAGAATATGAAAATATTGAAAATGAATTCCCTGATGGTGAAAGTCCATTCAAAAGGAAAAGAGATTATTTTAATCCTATGATTTATTATAGAAATTATAATTTAAGTAGATGTATTGCAATTATTACATTATTTAGTGTCTTAATATTTGGATCATTTGGTTATTTAATCAATGCTGCTAGAAATTTGTATAGACCACCACCACCAGAAATTTATGACATTTTATCACTTTATAAATATCCACATTTATCATCAATTAGAACATCATTAGTTGATCCTGATACACCAAAAGAATTCTTAACCAAGAAAACTTTTGAAACTAATGAAACTTGGGATTTAGTATTTTCTGATGAATTTAATGCTGACGGTAGAACATTTTTTGAAGGTGATGATCAATTTTTCCAAGCTATGGATATTCATTATGCTGCAACCAATGATTTAGAATATTATGTGCCTGAAATGGCAGAAACTAGAAATGGTAGTTTAAGAATTACACTTGATGCATTTCCTACAAATGGCTTATTATATAGATCTGCAATGATTCAAAGTTGGAATCGATTTTGTTTTAGTACAAAAGCTATAGTTGAAGTCAGTATAAAATTACCTGGTTCATCCCAAGAAACTGGACTTTGGCCAGCTATTTGGTCTTTAGGTAATTTAGCTAGACCAGGTTATCAAGCTTCCACCGATGGTGTTTGGCCATATACTTATGATGAATGTGATTACGGAATTACCCCAAATCAATCATCACCTGACGGGATATCGTTTTTACCAGGTCAAAGGTTAAGTAAATGTACTTGTTATGGTGAAGATCATCCAAATATTGGAGTTGGTAGAGGTGCACCAGAAATTGATTTAATTGAAGGATTTCATAATCCTCAAGATAAAAGATTTTTAGGTATTCAAACTTTACAAGTTGCACCATTTGATCCTTGGTACAGACCAGATTATGATTACATGTCAATTGAAAATTCTAATATAACTTCAATGAAATCTGATACTGGTACACCAACCCAACAAGCTATTGCTGCTGGAACTATATTAAATAATACTTGGTTTCATCAACTTGATGAAGATTCTTCTTCTTCTTCTTCAACAACAAGTAACCAGACTTATTTTCAAACCTTTGGGTTTGAATATAATAGTGTCAAATCAACTGAAAAAGATAGTTACCTTCAATTCTTTAGTGGGGACCAAAAAACTGTTGGGATCAGAGGTGATGCTTTACATCCAAATGATAATAATATTGGATGGAGACAAATTTCCAAGGAACCAATGTCCTTAGTATTCAATTTAGGGCTTTCTGAAACTTGGCTGACTATAGATTACCCATCTTTGAAATTCCCAGCAGTTTTAGAAATTGATTATGTACGGATTTACCAGCCTAAAGGTGAAGAAGATTTACTTACTTGTGATCCACCTGGTTTCCCAACAACTGAATATATCAATGAACATATCGCAGCTTATCAGAATGTCAATTTCACGACTTGGGAACAAGCAGGTTACAAGAATCCAAAGAACAGTATCATGAATAATTGTCGTCCTCCATATAACGTTGCATCAAAGTTTGGATCAAATTGAATTTGAGTCGCGTTCAATCTTAATATGCATTTTTTTTTAATATATACAATTCTCTAGGTCGCGTTCTAAAACCCAGTGATGGAGGATCTCGAGCTTGATGAATCGCTATTATTTGCACAACCACAACAGGATAAAGTTGATGGAGGAAAAGATGTTGGAGAAGAAGAAGAAGAAGAAGAAGAAGTCCTTCTAGGTTCTTTATTATTTGAGTCAAATAAGGAGGAAGAACAAGGACAAGAACAAGAACAAGAACAAAGAAAAGAAGAAGAACAACCAGATGATGAATTAGTTGAACTTGCATATGGGGAATATCAACAGAAACAAGTTAAGTTATTCAGTGGTAAAAGCATAACTTTAAAACCAAAAATCAGGAAAATTATAAGTGATGAACAAATTAAAAATTCTGAAGAAATGGATCTAATAGATATGGATTTATTATTCTTAAGAGCCAAAGAGAAGAAATTACTAAAAGATAACCAATTACAAATAGAAAAAGATAGAGAATTAGATAAAACCACCAAAAAGAAGAAAAAGTACATATCACACCAAGTTTGGACTGAAAAATATCGCCCCAAGAGATTCTTACAATTATGTTCAGCTGGTAATGATAGACAATACAGATTAATAGCTCATTGGTTACAAAGATGGTCAGGTATAGTTTTCAATACTGAATATGAGTATAATTCAAGCAACAAACAAATGAATAATATTGATCAATTAGGTCGTCCATATAAGAAAATCTTGTTAGTTACTGGACCACCAGGGATTGGAAAAACTACCGCAGTTCATTTAATTGCCAAACAATTAGGGTATAATGTTGAAGAATTGAATGCTGCTAACAGTATGGATACATTACCTTCAGCCACAGCACCTATATCAACTGGGAATTCTTCCAGTACTAGTAATTATAGTAATGTTAGTACAGCATTAAAATTAAAAATTCAAAATGCATTAACATCAAATTCTATTCAAACTAATGGATCTAAAATAGTTAAAAGTAAACCAACATGTTTAATTATTGATGAAGTTGATACATCTGGGAACCTGAGTGATATCATCAGAGTCTTAAATGATTTAATTCAATCTGATCAAAGAGCTTTGAATAGTAAAGTATCAGGCACAAATAATGGAACGAAGAAGAAAAAGAATAATTTATTAAATAGACCCATTATATGTATTGCTAATGATGCATACAGTACAAGTTCAAGAACATGGGGAGGGTTTACAATGGATAAATTAAGATCAGTTTCTGAAATGATTACATTTCAAAAACCTGCATTTATCAAGAAATCAACAGGTATTAAAACTGGTGGTAATGCAATTAATTCAGTTAAAGAATTTATTAAAGAAATTAGTGAATCTGAAAATTTAAATTTAGAGTATAAGGAAATCAATGAAATTGTTGAAATTTGTGAGGGTGATATAAGAGCATCAATTAATCATTTACAATTTAATGGTAGGAGATTAGAGAATTTTATTAGTTCTAATTCAAATTTAAATTCAAATGAAGAAATAAAAGGTAATAAAGATTTACAATTATCTTGGTTTAAAGTTACTGATATGTTATTTAAAAGAGATCCACAATTACCAAAAGAACAAGATTTTGATAATTTAATGGATATAATATTAAGTGGAAATGGTAATACTATCAACAATTCAAGTGGGACATTAGATAAAGTTATTAAAGCATGTTTCAATAAGTACTTGGATGTAGTGTACTACCAAGATGATTCACTTGTGAAACCATGTGAATTAAGTGATTGGTTACATTTCTATGATTCAATCGGTTTTAATAATAGTGAAATTGGACAATATGCTAATTTAACATTAATGAAAATATGGCAATTATTTAGTGAAATTTCACCTAAAAAGATAACCAATAGTTTATTACCTGATATTAAAACAATTGAATTTGAAAGTTTTGAATTAAATAAATTAAATAAATCCATAATCAAAAAATTTATTGATAATATCCCAATATCTTTAAAAATTTCACTTGGTGGAGGATTTGAAACTAATGATTCAATGGCACTTTTCATATTACCGTATATTCATAAGATTGTATTCCCTGAATTAAATTCAGGTACCAGTACAAATTCAATTCAATTAAAACTGAAAAAATCATTGAATGATCATGATCAATTGTGTCTTGAAAAATCTTCCAAATTATTCAATTCTTTACAAATTGAATTGGAATCATTTAAAGATAATGATACTAATCAAATCTTATTAGAGATAAATCCAAATTTAGATAAATTAGTATTTTACGATAATGATTTTGTTCCAATAAATGCATCAACTAATTCTAAACAAATTCAACTGAGAAGGAAATGGTATTTCCCAATGTTAGAAATAGAATTTGAAAGAATTAGCATCCAATCTAAAAATCCCCTTAAGAGGTCTAACCCTTCAAAAGATTCTGAAATTTCAAAATCTGATCAATTGGCTAAGAAACAAAAAGTTTCAAGCAGTGTAGAATTTTTCAAAGGTAAATATGACGGTATTTCAACACAACTCCAGAAAAAGAAAGTGGTTGACGAAACCACTAGAATATGGGTTAAATACAATGAAGGGTATTCAAATGCTGTTAGGAAAACAATTGGTTGGAAGGATTTATGGTCTTAGATAGAAGTAAATTTATAAAATACACAAAAAAGCAAAACTCTCACTAAAAATTTAAAATCTAAATCTTAAAATGGCGTCTTATCTAACTCAATTTATCCCTAAATTGAGTATAGGTGGCGGCTCAAATAAGTATATACAGACCTCACAGGGGAAAACACCAAAACTACAGTATATAACGATATTCAACCCACTGTATTCAGATGAAAAATCAGAAACTAATGAGGAATTAATGAAACAGATACTTTGCTTTATATCAACAAATGATGGGGATGATTTAGAATCTAATAAAGTTGAACAAATTAGGATAATTGGATTGATTCAAGCCATTGAAGGGCTTTCGTCAAGTTTTACAACGAATCAAGATTCACTGAGGAATGGAACAGTTATAAAATCAACTAAATCGAGTATAATTGTCAAAAAACTTGAAAATGAATTTTATTTAGCTTGTTCAATATCAATGCCTGAAGATGGGATTAAAGAATCATCTATAAATCAACAAATGATCAAATTAATTGATGAATCTTATGGATTTTTCAAAATTTTGAATACTTCATTCACACATATTTTACACAATTATAATTTAGAAATTTTAAAAAATTTGATTTATGAACATTGGGGTGGATTTTTAAGTAATTATAATAGTGAAAATTTTAAGTTCCCACCAACTGTTAAATGGCCTAATAGTTTAAATTACAAAGGTTTTTTAGGATTTTATAAAAATGGGAATTACAAGAAATCATCAATAGATTTAAATTATAATTGTAAAGTTGAAATTGATGATTTTTGTCAAGATCAAAAAGTTATACCCACAGGTATAATTATAAATTATTTTGGTAAAAAATTACCCAAGAAATATGGATTAATATATTGTAATAATTCATTTGATGATGAATTACAAGATAATCCAATACTGAAAAGTTCATTAATTCAAATATATAATTTACTAGAATACTATGAATATCATGGGAAATTAACAACTGAACAATTCACAAAATTAAGTAATGATGATTTATTCTCATCACCACAAATTATAAAAGATACAATAAATGTAGAATTTGAAAATGAAATTGAAACTCAAAACACTGAAGATTTAGGATTTTTAATTAATTCCAAAAACACCGCTATGGAGATTTTAAATCCTGTTAATTTAACTAATAATTTAGTTATACTGCCAATAAATTATACTATGAATAGTATGAAACAATTAAAAGATACCTCAAATTGGTTAAAAGTGCCATCATATTTAAAATTTGGTTCAAATCCTGAAATTGTAATTGATGATGAAATTATTGAAGAAGATACTGGATCTTTCATAGTAGGCCTTGTAGATGGGATAATATATAGGAAATTGATTTACTTGGATACAAAGACCAAGGAAGGTGCGAGGGAAATCGAGTATCTGTTGGTTGTATATCACTATAAAGAGATATTTGTGACATTAATATATGATAGTTCATCTACAGAATTAGATGATTTTAAATTTTATGAAAATTTAAAAACTGAATTACTTCCAATACTTCAAGATTTAGAATCCAATGTTATAAATGGGAATGAAGAAGTACTTGAAACTAGTGTTGCATCATTATCTAAATCAACTAATGAGACAATAAACAATTCTGGTTCAAATAATATTGAAAATCAATTAGATAGTGAATTTTTTTTCGTAATTTATGATAATATTGAAAATAGTATTAAATCATCATTACCATATTTACCATTACCAATAAATAATTCAAATGAATTAAATAAATTCGAAAGATCTCATTTAAATATTAGGAGTGCAATGTTTTATTTACATGATCAATTACTTGATTTATTCATTTTACAAAATGAAGGTAATTTTTTTTTCAATGATGATAATAAAGTTTATGAATATTTCCATAAATTTAATACTAATCAAAAAAATGATTGGATGTTTTATTATATAAAATTACAGGATAAATTTATAATAATAATTAAAAATTCAAATCATAATAAACGGAAGAAGAATAAAAGAATCAATGCCGTAAATATATCAACTTCTTCAACAATATCAATAGATAATAATAACAATAATAATAATAATAATAATGATATTAAATTAAATGTATTAGAAAATTTAGGAGAAGATGTTAGATTATGGTTTGAAAATTTTAAAATAACAGGTGATACATAAGATTAAAAGGGCTATAAAGGATCGATATAATTTAAAAAACATGGGACATCTTTAGATATAGCACTTGGGATATTCATTTTACTTAACCAATTAGGTATCCAACCACCAGGTGTAGTTGCAGTACACATTTTCCAATGTAATTCATTATTAATAATTTTAATATGTTCAATTGATGTATATCTACCAATTACAAATGAATTATTTTTTACTACCTCTCCACCTTCAAAACTCTTTGGATCTAATGATATACTTACTAAATATGCCTCATCTTCATTAATTTTTATAATATGAATCCATTCATAAAATAATCTTTTCTTCATTGGGAAAGGTAATTCATAATAAGCTTTCATTAAATAACTTTCATTATCATATGGTTTTAATTCAAATTTATAGAATTCATGAATATATTTCTGTTCGTGAGTTGAATGATTTTCATCTAAATTAAGATCTCCAATTAAATATTTAAAGAATTTCTCTTTATATGTATTTGTTAATTTTTTATCCAATATACATGATCTAGCGTACCAAGGATCATTATTTAAATGTGTAGTAAATGAATTAACATTAATAATTGATCCTTTAAAACCTTTCGTGAATGCTTTACCTTTATTCCATGATTCAATCTTGGAAATAATTGATTTAGCTTCTTCAATTAATTCTTTAGATTTGTTAGAATTTGGTGTAATTGGTATAGAGTTCATTATTATTCGCATTTTATCTACAGTGAGTTACTAATTATATATATAGATTATACGATGAGATTTTAGCCAGTGTTATACGGTGTAATACGGTGAGTCTAGTTATCAATTTGATTATTATTGATTCGTTTGATCTTTATTTTATACATTTTGACCTTATTTGAATGGTTTCATTGTGTATATTTTCAGTTTTAGGTGTATTTACGGGACATAATTCAGATCCCAAGAATGTCTCCTTTTCCCAAGAATGTCTCCTGTACTTATATCAATCCCATACTTCCCATCCCTAACTCTACCATATACTCTATCAAGCACTATATCTTCATATACTTTACTTTACTTTACTTACAACTTCATTATTAGTTATAAGAGTTCGGTGGGATTTTCAAAAGCCAATGTCGCACCCGACATGTCGCAGATCATAACATCGTCAATTAAAAGGTAAACAATCAAAATTTAAATTTTTTAAAACCCTGTTCTCAAAACAATTTTAAACTAACGGAGTATAAGGGGGATTTTATTTAATTTTGGCGGTTAAATAGAATTATATAAGATATACCAAGGTTAACGAGAAGGAGGAAACAGTCAAAGTGATTTAAAATTACTTTTTCATTAAATTTAGAATAATTAGATTAGAGATTCATAGATTAGATAAACGTTGTACTGTCCAGTATCAAATTTTATTAATTCCAAAAACTCAAGTAATAAATAGGAGAAGAACATAAACAACAACAACAAAAAAAAACACACACACAAATAAAAGAAAGAAGAAAGATGGAAGAAAGTCCTAGAAAACCAACATCTTCAAAAGTGATTGATTCATTACATCAAGAAATTGATTTTTTAAAATCTGAATTAGAGAGTGTAAAAATTTCAAGTTCAAGTAATAAGAAAAAGGCTGAAATTTTATTACAAAAAAATGAGCTGTATGTTGATCAAT
This sequence comes from Yamadazyma buinensis, assembly GCA_030571035.1. Classification (NCBI taxonomy): domain Eukaryota; kingdom Fungi; phylum Ascomycota; class Pichiomycetes; order Serinales; family Debaryomycetaceae; genus Yamadazyma; species Yamadazyma buinensis. Next base: position 101,127 of record JAJLWZ010000002.1, on the reverse strand, counting down.
TAGCTAATACTAAACATGAAAATGATATGATTTCTGCACTTTTAAAAAGGAAAGAGAGAAGAATAGTTGATTTAGAAAATGAATATAATGAAATTTTATCAAATAACGAAAATTTAAAATTAAATAATAAAAATATGAAAATTAGATGTGATAATTTACAAGAGAGTTCATCACAAAATACTGCAGAATATGAAAGATTGAAAATAGCTTATGATGCATTAACTGCATCACAATTAGAATATAAAAGACATTATGAATTTGAAATTAAAAAATTAAATGATAATTTTACAAATTTTAAAACTGAATTTATTGAAAAATATGAAAATTTATCAAAAATTTTTGAAAGTAATGATAAAGATATTGATATTTTATTAGATGGTTTAACAAATAAACGTAAAACTTTAGATAATTTATATTTTAATAAGAATAAATTAATTTTAGAATTATTATCAAAATTAGCTTCAATTTCCAAAATTCATGGTCAAGAGACAAAATTAATTTTACAAGATAATTTAATTAATTTAAATTTATTAATTGAAAAATATCCTGATTTAAATTTAAAAATTATGGAAGAAAATTCAAATCTTAATTTTGATGATTTATTAAATGAATCAAATGAAGCAATAAATAGTTCATTTGATGAAGAAGCAACTTTATTTGATGAACCAACTAAATTATCAAGATCAAATACTTGGTCAAAAAAGAATTCTTCAACTTCAAATACCAATACTACTACTACTACTACCAATAATAATAACAATAATAATAATAAAAAGAGTTATGGTAATAAAAGAAATAGTAAATTTGAAGAAAGAGCAAGAACCCCAACTCCACCATCGAATAATATGCATACAGATAAAAATAAATTTACAGGGTTTAATGTAAATAATACAATCTCTCATTTTAATCAACACCAAAATCAATTTCAAAATCAAAATCAATTCCAAAATCATCAATATCAATATCAAAATAATTACCAAAATTACAATCAACAAAATAATTACCAACAATATCTGAATCATCAAAATAATCATCAAAATAATAACCACAACAACAACAATAATACGAACAACCATAATACCAACCATAATCATAATAAGGGAAAGAGAAGGTCAATGTACGGAAGTAACAATTTTAAAAATATACCAATTAATACTTAATACTTAGTTTCGAAAACTATTAGAGTACCATCATTATAACCAGCAATTAACAAATTTTTATTCAGTAATTTTTTATTCAATACTAAATCTTTTTTAGTTGTTGGTGGACTAAAATTTGATTTAAATTTTTTTAAAATCGATAAATTTATATTAGAATTTTGTAACTCATCATTATTTGAATTGTTTGAAGTTACATTCTGTAAATTCGGTAAAAATTTATTGAATTTATTTAATTTGTTGAAATTTTCATCGTAAACTTTAATAGTTCCAGTCCATAAACCAATAAATATAATTTTATTTTTATCTTCCTTTTTATCTTTGTTATCTTCAAATATTTGAATACTTTGTATACCCTTTTGCTTTATATCTATTACATCAATTTCACTCTTATTTACATCATGTATCAAAAGTTTTTTAGAAACTGAACCAGTTATAATTTTATCATCGAATTCTTCAATAGATAGTATAGGATTTGGTACATGTGAAGCATTAAAATATTTCAAAATCAATTTTGGATCTTTATTTATCACAGTCTTGGAATTTTTACCACTTTTCATAGTATAATCAGGGTATTCAATTTCAATACCCAATAAATGACCAGATTCTAGACCTAAATAAAATAAATTATCATTTAAAAATTTTATTTTCATAATTATACCAAATCCATCTCTTTTATTTTCATTTATTTCCATTATTAAATTATTAGTTTTCAAATATAATTCATATGGATTGAAATTCTTAATTAATCTTTTCAATTCAAAATTTTTATGATCTAATTTATATATATCGATATTATTAGAATCTATAGTGGCAGGAGTTATTAATGTCCCATTTAAATAATCAATATTACAAAAATTCAATGAATTTATAGGAATTGAATTAAATTCTGGGATTGGATAACTTTTATATAAATCATTTAAAATCTCTGAATTATCATTATATTTAACATCATTATACTTCAAATCAGGTAGATTCTTACTCAATTTAACTGAATGATCTAATTTCCATATCTTAATTTCAGAATCTTTGGAATGGGTGATAACATAATTTTCATCTATTTGTTTAATAGTTAAAATTATCATATCATGACCTTTCCAACATCCAATTGGATTCCTAGTATCGAGATTCCACCATATTATCCAACCATTCTCATCACCAGTTATTATATTTTGATTAAAGATTTCAATAGAGCTAATTGAATTTAGATGGCCTCTTAATGTACAAATTTGATTCATTCTTTACAGTGCGTATTTTTCAAATCATCACCATTTTATCATATAGAGATACTACTACTACTGCTACTACTACTACCACCAATTCTTATTATCAAACAACACTAATATTCCTTAAGGTTATAACTAAAGATACCCAGTTCAAGTGATATAATAGATATAATACTTGAAGGAAGGGAGAAAAACAATCACATGATGATATTACATGGTGTACCGAATTACGGACATTGACGATATGTACCTTAGACATCACCATTTGATCCATTTTCTTTAAAATATCTCTTAGATTTATAATTATTATATGTAACCTGATGAAAATTTGATAATAAATGAACCATATGGCACAAGAATGTTAAACTTATAATCTCATTGCAATCTGATTTGATCTCATCTCTAGCATACCATTAATTAATATATAAATGTGATAATTATATAAGAAACAGCTAAAACAGAAAAATTCTAATTCTAATTCTAATTTTAAAATTAATTAAATCAAAAATGAATATGATTCATAATATAACAATTATTTAAAATTTATTTGTTTAATACTTAGTATATTAAGTTTTTATAGTTATTAACATTTTCCTAAAACTTTAAGATTCGGATTTTTGAAATATTTTAAGGTTTTCATTTGAATAAAGAAGTACGAGAGGAAGGTATTGTTATTAAAGATTTTGAGTTAAGCTTCGTGGTTAAACCTGAAGGCTTAAATGAAAAAACAAATGGTTTTTTTTTTATCTTTTAAGAGAAATTTAAACGAATGGTAAGAGAAAAGCTAAAAGAAAAGGTTCAATTGAATGTTTTAAATGTTTTAAAAGTAGAAAGTTAAATGTGAAAGGGGACATATGGAAATCAGTTAACATTAGAGTAAAACTAGCCAATTAACTAAAATTACAATAAACCAATCAGGTGACAACCGAAAAATGTATAAAAGAATATACTGAGAGTAAAACGGTTTTCCATGCCCCCATTACCACTTTTAAACGGTTAGTAATGTTTAAAATGAATGTTAAGAACGTCATTATAATTCGTACCGATATATATTTTCTAAGCACTTGTTTCAACCGTTTAAACCAATCAAATGTAGAAATATAAAGGAAATTGAAGTTAAAGGCTTTAAAAAATCATTTTTGGTTCTTATACGCCATTTGAGGACTTTTTTTATCGATTCCATCAATTGCCCCGTAAAAATTTTCACTACAGAAATGAAAATATAGAAATATTTTTTTTATAATAACACTCTTTAAAGTTGGGTTCATAGTTATTGTAATTGATGTATAGGGTAATTAGTGTATAATGTTAATAATATAGATATATAGAAGATTTACGTATGAATAAACCCGTTTAGAAAAGTTATAAAATAAAAAAAGTTATAGAAAAACATCCAATGTCAAATTTTTTTATCGATTCCATCTGATAAAACCAATTCGGTTGAAATATTTTTTATTTTTTGGAAACTATTTAATTCTAACCAATTATATTGCGTTAAAACCTTTAAGGAAATGCCATGTTTGTGTATTTTAAATAGTTCGTAACCATTTTTAAAATATTTTACAACAATATGCACCATTTTTCAACATTTCTACACTATTTTGCTACATTTTACTTATGTCCCAATTATCCCTTTCACACTATAAATTAAACTGGAAATTCCCTCTTTTATTTTTTTCTCTTTACCTTTGTAACCCCCTTAAGAGTCAAATAAAAATTCTACAAATTTAAATAGTTTTTCATTTAAAAACTTATTTTACTTGAAAGTGATATTTTGTAATTAAGTCCAGGAGATACAAATAATCAAAACAAGAAACCTCATAAAAAAAATTATAAGATGGTTAACGTTTTTAATCCACAAATTTTTTTTATCGTCTTTAGAGAATCTTTAGAAGCAATTATTATTGTTTCAGTCTTATTAGCCTTTGTTAAACAAGGTTTAGGAGGTGATGATCCAGTAATCACTAAAAAATTAACTCGACAAATTTGGGCAGGAGCGGTGGCTGGTGTGGTAGTTTGTCTTATTATTGGTGGTGGTTTTATTGGTGCATTTTATGGTTTAGGTAAAAATATTTGGTCAAAATCTGAAGATTTATGGGAAGGTATTTTCTGTATAATTGCAACTGTTTTAATTTCTGCAATGGGTATTCCAATGTTAAGAATTAATAAAATGAAAGCAAAATGGAGAGTTAAATTAGCAAGAGCTATCTTAAATGATAAAAAATCAAAATTTAGTTTAGGTAGATTTACTCAAAAATATTCAATGTTTATTTTACCATTCATTACTTGTTTAAGAGAAGGTTTAGAAGCTGTTGTTTTCGTTGGTGGGGTTGGTTTAAATAGTCCAGCTAGTTCATTCCCAATTCCAGTTATTACAGGTATTATTGCAGGTGTAGTTGTTGGGTTCTTTTTATACTACTTCGGTTCATCAGTTTCAATGCAAATTTTCTTAATTTTCTCAACTGGTATCTTATACTTAATTGCTGCTGGTATTTTCTCAAGAGGTGTTTGGTATTTTGAAAATCGTGCTTATAATAGAAAAACTGGTGGTGATGCTTCAGAAAATGGTTCTGGTCCAGGTTCTTATGATATTTCAAAATCTGTTTGGCATGTTAATTGTTGTAATCCAGAAATCGATAATGGTTGGGATGTCTTTAATGCTCTTTTAGGATGGCAAAATTCTGCAACTTATGGTTCAGTTATTAGTTATAACGTTTATTGGATTTTTGTTATTTCAATTCTTGGTTTAATGTTATATCAAGAAAAAACTGGTCATTTACCATTTACTAAGAATTTAACTTTGAATCAATTAAATCCAATGTACCACATTAAAGGAAAGAAGAAGGATGAATTAACTCAAGAACAACATGATGATTTAATGGAAAGAGTCAAAAATAAAAAATTAGATGAAGGTGATGATTCAGCTTCTGTTGAAAAGAATGTTGAAAATGCTGTCAAGCATGAAAAAGCTGAAGAAGTTTCAAATTAAATTTAAATCAAGACCTTTTTTTTAAAAAAAACGTCTGATATTTTTACACACACACACACACACTTATAAATTAATTTGAAATTTTAGTAAGTTTATTGAAATCTTGCTTTTGAGTGTTTTTTAAATATTCTATCAATTTAGAAGTATTTCTTTGTTTGTCTTTATTAGTTTAATTGTTATTTTTAGTGTTTATTAATTGATTTTATATACTATAGGGGGTTATATAGAGTCGAGCCAGGGATAAAATATAATATAGGGAATTATATTTTCTTGAATACTTCTTTCTCTGTTTTTTTTTTACTCTTCACTCTAATGACATCTTTAGAGGTTATTTTGTTTTCTTTGTTACTTTGTTAGAGATTTGCTTCAGATCAATCATGTCCATTTATATTTTCCTTCTTCTATATCTATTTAATTTTAAATCTCAAAAGCTCTGAAGAGCTAAAAAGAGCCTTCACCTACCTAAACAATCAAATTGATTTTCACTATCTCTTAAACATTGAATTAAAATATTATCAAATTTTTTATCACTCAATAAAGGATCATTTTCCATTTCCTTTATAGCAGTTAAAATAATTTCAGCAATACTAAAACTTGATTCATTTAATTTTAAAGTCTTTGATGGTTCAAAAATTTCAATAAAAAAATTTATATCTAATTTCAAATTAACTAAAATTATATTGAATTTGTAAATTGAAGAATTCAATTTCCTGAAGTAATCCAAAAAATTTTTCACAAAAAATTCTTGTAATTCATTTATAATTTTAATAAAGAAATCTTTATTAGTAATTGGTTTTAAATTATAAACTAATTTAACAAAATATGTTAAAATTTCATAAATAAAATTATCAACTTTGATTTCTTCAGTTATTGAACCTTTTTGAATTTTATTAAAAAATCCAATTAATACTTCATCAATTATTAATTTCTCCCTTGATAAAATATCATCTAAAATTGTTAAATTCACTTTATCAATATCACTAAATAATTTTAAATTTTGATTTGATAAATCAGTTTCAAATTTTGAATCATAATTATCTAATAAACTTGGATAAATTTTTCTTAAAATTTTATCAATATTATTCATTGTTAAAATTTTAAAATTTGATTTATTCAGTATTTGTTGTTCTAAATTATATTTTTTCATAATTGAATCAATTATAATACTTAAACATCTCATAAATTGAATTTCAATTGAAACTAACATTTTTTTACTTGGATATGTTCCAACAATTTTAGTACCTCCATCATCTTCATCTAATTGAATGAAAACTAATGATTTAATTTGTTTTAACATATAAATCATATAAAACTCAATTATATTAACTAATTTTGTATTTGTTAAATCTTCTTCATTATTTAAATTACTATTTGAATTAAAAATTTTTTCATCAATTTCCCAATATTCTAAATCAAAAATTTGTGAACAATCATTAACCCAAACTGAACAAGTAGCTTCTAAAATTCTCTGATTAATTAAATTTGAAATATTTCTTAAATTTTTAATAATTTTATTAGTTTCTGTAGTTTTACCAATATTACCAATTAATACAACATTTTTACCAAAATTGGTTAATATACTATTAATTTTTTCATTTATCTTTGTTATATAAAATATAGCTGATAAGGAATTTGAATATTTTGGTAAAATATTATTATAATTTATTGGTGAAGATTCTAATTGATTATTAATTTCTTCATAATTTGTAAAAGTCTTGTATAATTTATCAGATATTTGAATAATTGAATTTAAAAATAAATTTTTAATTTGTCCATCATTATCAATTTTAGAATTATTCTTAATATAATAATTATAATTATCAACAAATTTATTTAAATTTGATAAATAACTTTCTTGTAAATAATGAATGAAATTTAAAAATATTAACCAAGTTTCATTTATAATTGATAAATCTAAATTATCATTACTATTAAATATTTCAATTATAATTTCTTCTAATTCGTGTAAATTTGGTTTTTTAAATTTAATTGATGATGATGCTTTAAAATAATTTTCAATATTAATATACTTTTCATTAATATATTTAACATATGATCCATTAGGTCTATAATCTTTTAATGATTCAATATATGTGACAATTTTATTTTGCATCATTTGAAATTTTTCTTCAAATTTATAAAGTTGATAAAATAAATCTTCATTGGATTTTTTTAATTGAGTTTTTAAAAATGTATTAATTGGTGATATATAATCAGCTTGGTTTTTATCTTGATCTTCAGATGATGATGTCATTAATTCATTATAATTTAATTGATCAATTTTATCAACAATTGATAAAAATTTTGCATTATTCAGTCTTTGACCTTTACCTAAATCATTTTCAAATGATAATAATTCATTATAAATAGATTTTTTATAATCAATTATAATTTCATCAACTTGTTTAAAAACTTTATGTAATAATGTATTATAACTTGAATGATTTTTAATTAAATCTTGAATTTTCTTTTCATCTTTTGTTTGATGTTTTAAATTATTTAATTTAAATTTTTGTTCTTCAATAATTGATTTTTTATGTTTTGAATAATTTGTTAATAATTCAATTATTTCTTCATGATCTCTATTAGTTACAAATTTCATTAAATTTGATGGTAAATCAAATAAAAATTTATTATTCTTAATAAATTCAATTATATTTGAAATTTTTAATTCTTTATTTTCATTATCAATAATTGGTCTAATTAAAATTGATGTAGCAGTTGTAAGATTTTTAATTGATTCTTCTAATCCATTAATTAAATATTTATTATCATTTTCATAAGTTTTTAACCTTGATGGATTGAAAACTCTTATCTTTTCCATTTCTTGTTGTGCTCTAGTTTTCAGATTTTTAAAATTATTTAAAATTTCATCAATTGAATCTTTACAATCAATAAATTTTAAATAATTATCATTTATAGTATACTTCAATTCTCCTTGTTGACTTTCAATATTGGTTTTCAAAAAACTTAAATATTCAATTAATTCATCAATTGGTGTATCTTTATGAATTGTTGTTAAAAATTTACTACTACTAAATTCTCTTGATGAAATTAGAAATTTATTCACTTCAGGATCATTATTGGAATTGATAACCCCGCCATCCATTAAATCCTTCACAATGTTTGTATTCCCACCTCTTAATGGATCTTGGATATCATTTTTATAATATTCATATTCTGTTTTAAACGCTTGATCTTCTTTAACTAATTTATTTAATAATTCAAATTGATCATCAACACTTAAAGATTTAATATATTCTTCATCTAGGTTTAAAGAATCATCATGTCCGATATTCAATTCCTCGAGACTGGTAGGATGAAGACTGTTTATACCATAAAAATTCAAAATATCTGATTCACTATTCTGTAATTCTATCATGAGTTTGTTGTATTTTTTGATCAACGACAAGTGCTTTTCCGCACTTGTCAGATCTAGAAATTTATTGAAATTTTTTGTTATATACATGAGATTTCTATACAAAAAACACTAATATTACACAGGGGTGAGATATTTGGAAAGGGATCTGATCATTTTCACCTCCAAATAAATTCACGATCATTACTTGAACTTGAAGGATCCTTTTCCCTTCTTTGTCTAGTTAAAATTTCATTAATTAATCTTCCTAAAAGATCAATTAATGATAATCTTTTATGATCTTTAACTATTGTTCTAAATTTATCAAAACCAAATTTAAAATCACTTGGTAACCAATTTGATTGTTGAATTTTAAATTCTTCTTCATAAAGTTTAGAAATTAAATTCCAATCAATATCTAAAATATCTTGATAATTTAATTTTTTAATAGTTTCATAAAGCCATAATCTTGTATTATCATCCATAAATGATGATCTTGTAACTGAATCTCTTTTAACTAGTTTATTCCATTTATATCTACATTGAATTCTTGATCTTGTACCTTCCATTGCTTCACTAACTAATGTCCAATTTATTGAATTAATTTTCAGTTTTGTTAACATATCAGTCACAACTTGTTTTAATTTTTCTTCTTCTTCTGATGTCCATTTATTTTCTAATCTATTATCTCCACATTTAAGATAATTTCTCCATCTATCTCTACAATCTTCTGGCATTCTACCCATTATACTACCAATTTCTTTCCAATTAGATTTTTTAGTTAATGATAATTGTCTTAAAGTTTCATCATCTTCTTTACTCCATTTACCTCTAACATCAAATGGGTGATATTGTCTTCTAACATGTTTATAAGTTGATGCTCTAGATCTATAAGGTACAACTTTTGTTAAATATTCCCAAAAATTATCTTTTTTACGTTCAGTTGTCCAAATTCTATTACAAACTTCATTCCTATCCATATTAAATAAATATCCATATCCATTTATAAAAAATTCAATAGCTTTCAGTTCTTGAGATGAAAATGGTCTTGGTCCTTTTGTTTCAGGAATTGATGAATACCATTCCATGGTAATTTTTGAAGCTTCATCAGATAATTGTTCAACATTTTTAATATGTGTAAATGACATTGATTCATTTTTTTTATTACTTTGATCATTACTTTGATTATTAATTTGATTATTAATTTGATTATTATTATTAATTTGATTTAAATCTTCTCGTGGATGCTTTTTCATATTTGATAATTCATTCATCTGTAATTGTTGAAATGTTTGATTTGTAATATTTGGTGTTTGATTTGTTGATCCATTATGTGTATGTAGTGAATTTATAACTTGTTGAAGTTGACTACTTGTATATGGACCACCTAAATTTTTGGCAAATTCTCTTGTTTCTAAAATTGCAGCTCTAACTAACAGATCACTTTCTGATAATGTTGATAATTCAGGATCAATTTCATGATTATTATTCAGATTATTATTTTGATTATTATTTTGATTATTAATATTATGAGTTTTCCTTTTCTTTCTAGTTTCTGGTTCTGTTTCTTCTTCTAAAAAATTCCAATTTTGAAAATCCCCTAAATTTGACATTATTTCATCATGATTTAGTTTCTTCTTCTTTTTTGGTGATTCTTCTTCTAAATTACCTCCAACAAATTTCATAACTGCTGCTTCAACAGCATCTGTGAGTTGTTGATTTGCTGTTTTAGAATCATATTGATCATGATCATGATTATCATCTACTTCTCCAACATCTACATCTACTTGATGTGTTACATCATCATGTACAATATCATCACCAAATTCATCCAGTTTATCGAATTGAACATCTTTATGATCATCATCGTGATTACCATCTATATCATCATCCTCAAGTTTAATTTTACTTCCAAGTTCTAATAATGCTTGAGCTCCACCTAATTCTTGTTGCTTATCCATTTTTGCAACTGAGGTTACCCGATTATTATGATTTCAGGGTAAGCGATGAGGAATTTTTGTTTTGGTGTCTACAGAGGTTTTTGGAGTTTTGGGATTTTAAACCGCACTAAATTTTTACCACCACTCTCGTACTAAAATTCTCACTAAATTGGACCCAATGAATTATTTTGTTATCCTGTGATACCACCAGTTGGGGACAAACTATTACCGACTTTGTAACCTGATATCTCAAAATTTGGATTATATCCAGGGTGTTACTTGGATTTATCCACATAATTATAAATTCAAACTGTTCCCTCTAAACCACATAGGTCTGTAGTTTAAAATGTTTTTCAAATCTATTTGTATTTTTGCATTGGCTATTTTAACTATATGTAGTTTGGACTATCCAGACTCAATTAAGGCTATTGTTCACAATCAAGTAAACCCTAATGATGATTCTAAAGGGGAAGTATGGTTCAATACTACAGGGTATGGTTTATCTGAATATGGGTTTACTGAAACACAGGATATTGGTATATCGACATATTCATCCTTTAACTACTTAAAATCTATAACTTCACTCGCAAAAGAAGCTGCTGATAGGGGCTTACATGGTGATGTAGTGTTATTATATTACAAATTTTTGTATACTGGACAACGGGAGTCTACAGCTTTAGTTTCCACTTCAGATATGATTTTGGATATTGCTTCAATGTTAAAGAAATCGGAAGGAGAATCAATTAAAGAGGGTGGAACAACCTTGTACGAAATTTTAACTTCTTCAGTTTCTAGTGAAGAAGTATTGAAAGTATACCAGTTAGCCCATGGTGTTGATTCAAGTATTGACTTACAAACTGTCCATTACGTCAAGTCTATATCTAATTTGTATGCATTTGGCTTAAATCAGCTCTCAAGTATTGCAGCTTGGTTAAGAAGTCTAATCTTTTAGACGTAATGCATTGAAAATGATGATGATGTAAAAGATTGTCGATCTTGTACTTCTTCATGAAACATGAAACAAATATTGTTAGCTTTAATGGTTTAATTGATTTTTTTAGTTTAAGTGTATAAGAATGAATAAAACATGAATTTAACCCTTATCTAATCATCCTTTAATTTCTACTTTTCATGATCTTTAGAGACAAATAATTTGGGAAATACGTTTCTTAAAAAATTGCTCAACTTCGTGATAGAGATAATTTTTGAATTTGTGAAGAAAGAAGATAAGAGTATTAACATAAATCCCACATAAATCCCAAATAAATCCAACAAATATCCATAAAATCATACTCACTCGGAAATTTTAAAATTTGTACCACGGTCTCGTGCCAAGTTCTCACTAAAGTTGAGGACTCTGGTACCAGCCGCTTAGTCTCTATCTATAAGCCTATTTTATGTAAATCCACTAAGACTTGCCTTAAGCAATATAGACCTTCTAGAATGATTCAGAATAAGGAAATAACATATAATTATGATATCTAAAGTTCTTCTCCACCCTTTAGTAAAAAAGTCCCATTATCAAACATACATAACCTTGCAGCATAAAAAAACACGAACTGTATGTATATAAAGGGTCAATGAAGTTCACAATTTTTAAGATAACAAAATGCATTTTTCAAAACTTTTTAACACTTTAGCATTAATAACTGGTACTTGGTCATACCCAATTGCTTCAGCTTCAAGTTCAGAACAATTTTATTTAGTAGCTTATAAAATACCTGAAAATGTACCACCTGATCCACATTTTTTCACTCAAACTAAACAATTAGTTCAAGCTGGATTTCAATACGTTGTATTTGATGATAATATGAATGTTGTAGTTGATGATAGTATTGATTATAAAAAACATAACATCACCGGTCATATATTCCCTGATTTAGATGCAAAATTAGTTAATCCAAAGGGTAAATATTTAACTTTAGATGGTTCAAAATTATCACTAACAAGAAATAAAAGTTTGTCTGATGGCCATTTTAGAGTTTACCATAATAATTTACTTTTCGATGGTGATGAAAATTGGTTAGTTTGTAGTGATAATTCAACAACTTCAATTATTTCAGGTTCTTTAGCAAAATCAGGTCAATGTTGTGCTGGTGATGCCATTCAAGTTGTATTAAGAGCTTATGGATATAATTTTTCTGGTGGTAATATCCCTGATTATCCATTATAAATTAAATATACACTTTAATTCAAACTTACACCCCATCGCTCCACTCTAATAGATAAACGTAGATATTCGGTTATAAAGACTACTTTTCGGAATAATAAATTATATTGGAGTAAAAAATTTACATAAACAGTCATTTATCCTATACTTAAAATTTTCAAAAATTGATTACTCAACTAGGCAAAAGTTGACTATTTATAAATAACGGAGTTGTAAAGTGGGAAAATATAAAAATTTAATGTCTTGCTATGATGGATAATAACTAAAATTTATACTGACTAGGTCTTTTTTACGTCCCTACTATGACCTATTATTGCTATTAATCCGTTGTGCACGAAAAGTTTCGTGCATATAATTTTTCCGAACCCTTCAAACAAAGTGAACTCCATCTAAAACTCTTACTTAAAAGAATTGACTTGGTACAAGTAGAAGGTAATTAAAGAAGGAAACTAATGATTGAAAGTACTAAAACCCCACAAATGTTACAATATAACCCTCCTCTTTTCCAAACTCTGTTTTCGGAATAGAAGGTTCATTAAATGGGTATAACTCTGAACTCTAGGCAGCCGCACATCAAAAAACAGCAATATTACGAATAATTGGAAAAGCTATAAAAGCAGAGCTATTCCCAATAAAGATTTTTTTAAAGTTCTAAATATGTCTTCAACTAATTCAGAGACTGCAAGTTCCAAAGAATCAATATCAAAAGATTCAATTCAAAATGGTTTATTTGAAAAGAAAGATGAGAATAACCAACATCAAGAACCTGTAATATTAAAAAAAGCTAAAAAAATTACAACTGGTATAGTTCATTCAGATAATAGAAGAGAATTAACCGAAGAAGAATGTTATGATAAATTAGGGTATTCGTTTCCTACTTTTAAGAAGTGGACAATAATTTCAGTAGTATTTTTAACACAATTATCAATGAATTTAAACGCAAGTATGCTTTGTAAAGGTTTATTACAAGAACATTTTAATGCTAGTGAACAAATGATAAAGGGAACACAGCTGATATTTCTTATTGCTTATGGTGTAGGATCTATGCTTTGGTCACCATGGAGTGAAGAACATGCTGGAAGATTCCCAGTCATGCAAATATCATTATTCTTTGTAAATATCTGGCAAATATTAGCTGGTTTAGCACCTAATATAACTTCATTATTTTTTGCTAGATTCCTTGGTGGGTTAAGTTCAGCTGGTGGGTCAGTAACATTAGGAATCGCTTCAGATTTATACGATCCGGATACTCAAGGATATGCTGTTGCTTATATTGTTTTATCTAGTGTCGGTGGATCTGCTTTGGGTCCAATATTTGGTGGTATTATATCTGAAAGATTAACATGGAGATGGAGTTTTTGGATGCAATTAATTGTTGGTGGTTTCACTCAATTGGTTCATTTTTTTTTCGTTTGTGAAACTAGAACTTCAATTTTAGTTGATCGTGAGGCAAAAAGAAGAAGAGAAACCGGTGAAGATCCTGATATTTATGGACCAGGTGAATTTAATAATAAACTTGATTTGAAAGAAGTTTTAAAAGTGTGGTCAAAACCATTTATTTTATTTGCTAAAGAACCTATTGTTTTATTTTTAAGTTTATTATCTGGGTTTTCTGATGCTTTAATATTCATTTGTATGGAATCAGTTCCATTAGTATTTGAATTATGGGGGTTTACAACAATCACTTCAGGTTTAGTGTTCGTTTCTGTTCTTGTTGGTTATTTCATTGCTTATTTTATACATGTAGTAGATGTTAAAAGACAATCAAATATTTTGAAGAATCAAGGTAATGCTGCTCGTTTACCAGAAAGAAGATTATTATTATTATTATTTTTAGTTCCATTAGAACCAATTGGTTTATTTGGATTTGCATGGAGTTCAATGGGTCCAAGTCATAATCATTGGATTGCTCCTATTATTTTTATGGCTTTAATTGGTATTGCAAATTATAGTATTTATATGCTGACGATTGATTATATGATTTTAGCTTATCAATCTGAATATGCTGCTTCAGCGACAGGTGGTAATGCATTATCAAGAGATGTTTTAGCTGGTATTGCGGCAATGTTTTCTGGTCCAATGTTTAAACATTTCCTGAAGAATAAACCAGTCCAATGGGCTAATACATTTTTAGCATTTTTTGCTATCCTTGTAGCTATACCAGTTTATATCTTTTATTGGAAAGGTCCACAAATCAGAGAAAAATCTAAATTTGCAGCAGCATTAGCAGCTGATAAACAATTGAGAAGAGATAAAGCTTTAATGCATGATGAAAATGAAGAAGAAATTGGCAATGAGTATGCTGCTAATATAGAAACAGAAATTACCGAAAAACCACAATTAGAAGAAGTTCTTTAAGGTAAATAATGTGGTTTATGATATCGTTTTTGTATAGAAATAGATATATATACATAGAATGTTTTGTAATCCTAATCTCTAGTTAATCTTGTTATGATTTCTTTATGTTCAGGGTACATTGAAAGTAATTCATCTCTCTTGTATAATACAAATTCTTCAAAGATAAAACCAGGGACAACAACACAACTAACTAAAGCATAATTATCAGCGGATGAACCAGATCCGATTGGATCAACAGTTGATCCAAATATTGCTTCTTTGGGAACAACGTACAGTAAAACTTCTCCATTTTCTGGATTTGGACCAACTTTTACAGCTTCATATCTACCATCATTATGTATCACATGAACTGTCAATGGGTTACCAGCATGATAAAACCACATTTCATCTGAATAAATCTTATGGAAATTTGATGGATTATCTTCCTTCAATAAAAAATGAATGTTTGTGTATAAAGCTGTTTGATTCCCCTTATTCGATGTAATTGGTTGTTCAGACCTGTTTAATTCAAGGTAATACCCACCTTCTGGATGGGATTGTAATCCTAATTTTTCAACCCAATAACTATAAGGCTGCATCTCAAATATTATAGTACTTTTTTAAAAATCATCACCAGAAGTCGTACCCTTGTCTTAAATGCGGAACTATTAGAGAGGGGGGAGAGTATTTAAATGAAACTTGATGAAGTATCACAGCTGAAATAGATAGGTAAAGGACGGCCAGAAAGATATTTGCAATAGAGTATTTGATCTTCAAGTGGATTCATTTACCTGTTGTTCGACGTAATGAAATTTAATGTTTATTCTTGGGCTCATTCTTCACTTCTGGTAGTTAGTTGAATTCAATTTCAATCCAGCCGCTCGTTATCTATAAGATATGTAAACTTTATAATGCTCTAAATTTTTCAATAGTTAGAATTATGAAATATTTCTTTTTCTAATTCTTTTTTCTTTATCCGTTCTGTGCTAGAAACTAGAGAATTTTTAACAAAATTTATTTTGTGTAAAAATTTCAATTTAATATTATTAAAAATATCAATTATAGTTCGGTTCTCTTTTACAAATCTCCCTTTTCCTACTTTTACATAAATCATTTCCAATCTCCGTTCATTTAAATTTCCAATAAATCCAATTTATGCAGATCCTCGATGTCACAGTGAAGACAACCTTGGAAAAGAAAGACTTTTAAATTAATTTGAGATAAGTGATACATCACCATCATCACTTAATTATTATGCAAGAAGCAAAAAGAGTGGGTAGATCTATGGCTAGATCCATCAGATCAATCCCAAATGAAGTTCAAGGTTATATCGAGAGAACACCTAAAGAGATTTTGAATGATCCTAATCCATCATCATTTTTCCATTCAATCAATTGTAAAGTAGATGAAAGTACTGATGACAAGTTTAAAATTTTTAAAGAACTTTCAAAAACTTCAGCTGAAAACTTTACTGTAGTTGAAATGTTCACTAGTGATAATGAAGAACATAGCAATGAAGAATATCCGAATTCTGATGACAGTGATACTGGTTATGAAAGTGATCGTATCTATCATGAAGAAACTGAATATGTTAAAAATAAAGGCTCAAGGGGTGATAATTCTACTAGTAATAAGAATAATGATCGTCATGTACACTTTGGGAAGCCCAAGCTTGTAATGAATAGGTCAAAAAGACGTAAATCTATCATGAATATGGTACAAAGACGTATGAATGTATCAAATTATTCCTTGATTTCCAATGGCATAAGAAAACCATTTAAGATCAAACCTTTTATTAAGATTTTCGCTTTTACTATTATTATCAAAGTTGTATTGTTCTACTTATTGAGTTAATCGTAGATATAGTGTTATTGGTGTATTGTTATTAGTGTAGTATAGAATTTATAAATTATAGAAATCATTAACATCCTATTTCAACATAAAATCTCAACTCTAACTAACCGGTGTGTATAAGAAGGACACTAACTGTAAGACTTCGTTTGGTAATTCTAATAATCTTATCGTGATAATTAATTTACCAAATGCATAATCATAAATTCGTGATGCATAAATAGTCAATAAAAGTGCGAGTTTATTGTTTACGCAATAATGACATCAAATAGTCCTACAACTCCAAAACACGTTAAATCAGAGCTATATCATTGGAGTAAAGATGAAATAGTTGGGAAAGTCTTAGATCTTGAAAGTGAGTTAGTTGAATTTCAAACATATCTGAAAGAATTAGAAGAAGCTTTAGAAGATGAATTAAAGGAATTAGAAGAGGATAAATTAAAGTTAAAGAATGTTAATTTACAACAAGACAAATTAATTAAAAGTTTACAAGCAAAGATAAAAGATTTAAAATCAGAGATACGAGAGACTTATGAATCTAATAATAATGAAAAATCTAACTTAGAAGGTAAAATAAGGAGTTTAAAACAAAGATTAGTTGATGTTGAGATAATAAATGATAATATGGAATCTAATGATAGATTAATTTCAAATAAACTAGATTTAGTTACACAATTCAATAGTGAATTACTTGAAAAGATAGCGATGTTAGAAAATGATTTACACTTGGAAAGAAAAGCTAATAATGAAAAAGATTTATTTATTTCTAATTATGAAAATACTATTAACGATTTAAAGAACCAGATCTCGATGCAGGATCTGAACACAAGTGTAGGGGAAGTTGATGTGCTGGTACTAAGTATGAGAGATGTGTTGAAGGCTGGACCACCTATATCTCCATTTACAGAAAAGAAGAGTGGTATGAAAAAATCAGATTCTCTTCAAAAAATGCATCAACTTCTGTTGAAAAGTGAAGGATTATCTAATAAAGTTAGATCATTAAAGAGGGAATCATTATATTTATCAACTCCAAATATAAAATCTCCATCAACAACACAAGTTTCGAATCATTTACATACATCTAATTCAAGGAAGGAAAATATTTATATTGAAAGATCGAAAACGTCAAAGAACTTAACTCCTTTACTTATGAAAGAATCCAAATTGTCACAACCAATACAGATAATACATAAAGTTCAAAGTAGGAAATCAATATTACAGCCTATCAGTGGATCTCCCAATGTTGTTAAAAATGAGATTCAATTAGAAGCAAAGGAATCAAGAAAGAAAGATAAGAGATGGATCAGTAACTTGAAAGCATTCACAATCGGTGGACATTGACTCCCCATCCCCAACCAATTGCACCACTTGTCACTAACACTCTAGTAGTTTATTCAGGTGCAGAATCTCGTTAAAAATTTTATAGTAGTAAAATATACACACAAATTATAAGCATTCGCGACAGATTTATTATTTTTAAACTTGAAGCATTTTCTTTTGATCTAGACAACAAAATGGATGTACCAAATTTTGAATATTTACTAAAAGATTTCAATAAATCATTAATTTTCCATGAACTTGTTAGTCTTAATAGTCAATTGATTGAGATTAAAAAGTCAGAGTCTGACTTTGATTACACTTTATGTCTTTCACAATTACTTCAAATTATTGAAAAGTTCAACCTCCCAGCCCCAAAAACTAAGAAGAAAGAAGAAGAAAGTCCTGAATCAATTCAAATCAGAATTCAACAATCAAATAACTTATATAGGATTCTTTCAAGAAACTTGGTTTTAGTTTTCCAAAAATTGACTACAAAAGTTTACGACGTAGCTAATAATTTATTAAATTATTTAAATAATGAAACTTCACCAGTTTTTGATTTATCAATTATATTATTGATTGATATTTTTGAAACTTTCCCACATTCAATTGGTTCATTGATTAATTTTTCAATAAATCAAATTTATAAAATTTTGAAAAAAGATTCATTAATAAATGATAATTTAATTTATTTATTAAATTCATTAACCAAATATTGTAATAGAGCTGATCTTGATGAAAAATTACAATCTAAATTAATTAAAATAATTAATAAGAATATCTTATTACCAGTGAATTATGATATTAATGAAAAAGTTAATGATTCTGAAAGTACAATGACTATAGGTATGAAAAAGAATTATTATTTAGTATTAAAGAATTTATCAATTTTATCAGTAAACTCAAATTATGAATCTTTATTAGCTAGTAGTGCATCGTCATCTAGTGCAGGAGCAAAGATCAAACCTGAATCAATTATGTCACATCAACATCAATTTCAAACTACTTTATTGACTTCAATGGAGAAGCAAATAATTTTCGGTTTATCCAATTATTCTAAAGATATTAGGATTGCCACAGTGGAATTATTGTCTTATTTATTCTTGAATTTCATACCTACTGGGAAATTTAATCCAATTGAATATTTAATGGATTTATTCAAACTACCAACAATGAATAATTGGAATCATAATTTAACACTTTTAAAAGAATCAGATAATTTAATTGATCCACAAGATTATAATTATAATGAATTAGAAGAAATGGTTTACCATAATGTTGATGAAGTAATGTTCAATACTGGAATTATTGAAACTTTAATTTTTTATATTCAATTAGAATCATTTCAAAATTCTGAATTCTTATCATTGAATTTATCAAATATTTTAGAAATTATATTGAATAAATTTGCACCATTAATATTTGAAAATCATGTAATGAATTCAAGTTGGATTAAAATAATTAAACAATTTTCAAAATTTTTTGAATTTTTAATTTCTGAATCAGGTCCAAATTGTCATGAAATATTATTAAACTTCTTACTTGGACATTTCGAAACTGAATCAACAAATAATGAAAATGTTAAAGATAAGAAACTGAAAGGATTTTTCGGCAAGAAACAGAGTACAAGTACTTCAACAGTTGTTGTAAATATTAATATTTACTATAATCCATATCAATCAGCATTAATATTAACAATTATTGAAAACTTATTACCCTTTGGAATTGATTTCAATTCATTTTTAAAAGATGATGAAGAAGAGTCAGGAACTATGACTAGTAATTTAATTGATTCAACTAAAGAAAAAGATGAAACTAATGATCTTGTTAAATTAGAAACTCCACAGCAATCAGTTTTAGTTGAATTATTATTAAAATTAATTATTAATGATAATGAATATATTAGGAATTTTGCATTAGTTACATTATTAAAATATTGTAAAGTTAATGAAGTTGAAATTAATCAAATTGTATTAACTTTATTTCATTTATTTAATCAAGAATTAAAAAATTTATCAGAAAACAAGGGGATAGATACAGTTAATACTTCAATTAATTCGACATCATTAGTTTCAGTAAAATTATTAAGTTATTCTTTATCATTATCTTCAATTATTAAACAAACTGAATCAATTGAATTACAAAATTCAACTATTGTAAAGATTTTAAGTTTTTGTACACAAAGCTTGAAACATAATACATCAACTACTAGATCTAATAATTTAAAGAATACGAGTTGTTGGATTATTTTATCATCATTAGTTACATTTTACAATGAATCAGAATTTGTTAAATTAAATTCATCACAATTTTTAATTTTTTGGAAAAATTTATTAACTTCACAATTTATAACTTCAGATTTAAGTGGTGCTACAAATGCTGGTCAAGAAAGAGAAATTTTTGATAATTTGCAATTAAGAAATATAAGTTTAACATGTTTGTTAAATTATGTTAATACTGTTGATTTATCACCTGAATCACTGAAACAAATTCAATTTTTAGTTATTAAATCATTAAATTATTTAAGTTACCTTGAATCTAATATGGAAATAATTGGAAATATTACAAATTTTAATAATGATATTAATAATGAATCATTTAATTTAAATTCAATTGGGAATTTATTATTTTCAAATTTTGGTTATAATAATAAATTAAATTTTAAAGATTTAATAATTAATTTAATATTAAATGGTAAAAAAATAATTATAAAAATTTTTAAAAAATTAATAAATTATTTAAAACTGGATATTAATTCAAATTTAATAATTTTATTAACTAAAATTTTTAGTGATTCTAAAATATTCACAAAAGATCATTTAAGTAAAGAGAAATCAAAATTTTCAAAATCAACAAAGAAATCATTTAACAAGATAAATGATTTTAATAATAATTCTTTATTCCTTAATCAAGAAATTAATTATGGGTACGGGGTTACAAGTAAATTCAATAATTTTTCAAGTGTAATTGATGAATTAATTATTAATGATGATACAACAAATGAAGATTCAAAGGATTTATTCTATATTGATCCATTTTATAAAAATAATTCATTTAAAGGTATAATAGAAAATAATTCAGAAGATTCAATTAAAATTGGTGGACCATGGTTTTCAATATTTGAAGAATTAATTTATAAAAATGTTGAAGATTCAATTATTTATGATCCTTCAATTTTAATTCAACATGATTATTCACATTTAAAACAATATTCAACAAATTTAATTGCTTCAATTATTGATGTTTCAATTGAATTATTTCAATTAGTTTTACCACATTTAACTTTAAAGGTTCAAAGTTCATTATTAGAACAAATTAGAAGTTCTTTAATTTCCAAAACTATTTCACCATTAAGGTATAAAGCTATATCAGTTAATATTTCAGTTACACTTCATGGATTTTTAAATTATTGCTATACTAAAAAAATATCAATTGATAAAGATTTAATTATTGTAATTATTGACATTTTAAAGAAAATTGAAGTAAATAATAAAAATTTAGTTGAAATTAATTCAAATTCTATTGGTTTAGCTTCATTTTTCATTTCCAATAATAAAAAATTAATTTCTGATCAAATTGATATTTATATAAGTTCATTAATTAATGATACCGATCCATTTAAAAGAGGTAAATCATTATTATCAATGTCAAATATTTACTACTATACTGGACATGGGTTTAGTGATATTTACAATGTTTGTTATCAATTACTTAATGATCCTAACCCAATAGTTTACCATTATAGTCTTCAATCACAAATTTTATTACTTAGTGAAAACCCAAATACTAGTGTTAGTTTAAATTCAAGTTTAAAAAATTCAATAAATTATAATTTTTCATCATTAATACCAAATTTATTAGATAGAATTTATGAGAATTATTTAAATAATCAATTTAATTATGAAATTGATGGTAAAGTTTTAAAAAATTTAAAATTTGAATATAGTAGTATTGGATTAATTTCAAATTTTTTGAAAAATTTAATTACTAAGATGGGACCAAATTTAAGAATTTTATCATCTGATAATAGACAACAATTAAAATCATTAATAATTTCATTAAGGTATTCAATTGGAAGTTTCCAAATTGATGACGAACTTGAAATTTCCAAATCATTATTAAAATTACTTCAAGAATTAGTTATTTTCGATCCAAAATTAATTGATTATGAAATTAATTTTTTTTCCAAATTTTTAATTGATATAGTATCAAAAAATTTAAAAGTTGGATTATCTACAATTTCATCATCTTCAAATAACTTAGAATCAATTTTCCCATATAATTCAAGTTTTGGAATTTATAAATTAGGTTTTGAATGTTTAAGTGAATTATTAAAAGTTTATGGTAATCAAATTTTAACAAAAGATGTAGTACAATTAATTTGGGTTTCATTAAATATTAAACCATGTGAAGAAGTTAAAAAATTAGTTAAATTATGGATGGAATCAAATTTAGAAATGAATTGGTTTGTTACATTAAATTCATTATTTAAAATTTCTAATAAAAAATTAATTAATCCATTTATTGAAGTAAATTTTCAACAAAAATTATTACCATTATTACAAAGAGAGAAAAAATCAGGTAAAAATTCTACAACCATTGATTTTAAAGATGAAGAAGTTGAAAATATTGTTGGGAATGATGAAATTAATGATGATAAAAATGAACCAATCTCATGGGAATTTAAATTATTTATTTATGATTTATTAAATCATTTATTATATTTATCAAAAACTAATAATAATTTATTTGAAAAATTAAAATTAAAAATTAGTGATTTAGTTAAAATATCATTCTTAGGTTCAACTTCAAATATTAATATAATTAAATTAAGAGGTATAAGTTTATTAGATAAAATTTTAGGAAATTTTGGAGATTTAGAAGATTCAAATTATCCTGGAGTTTCAATATTAGAACAACAACAAGCACAAATTATTAGTGCTATTATACCATGTTTTAATTTTGAAAGTAATAGTCAAGTTATAGTTAATGCAGTTAATGTATCATCAAAATTTATTAATTTACCAAGAATTAAATTTTATTCAAAACAAAGAATTTTGAAAACTTTAATATTTTTATTAGAAGAATTATCATCAAATAGATTTATTAAATTTGGATTTTTAGAGAATATGTCAGAATTTAATAAAAAATCAATCCAAATTTCAATTTTAAATTGTTGGGCATTAGTTAAATTAAATATTAATGAAGATAAAAAAAATAATAATGATTATTTAATTGAAGATGAATTATTAGATACTTTAAATAAATATGAAGATTTATTAATTTCATTATGGATAATATCATTAAAAGAATTTTCAATGTTAAAATATACTGATAATAATCTGATAAATGATAATAATACAAAAGAATTAAAAATTTATAATAATTATTGGATTAATTTTATTAGTGTTTTAAGTTTAGAATTAGAAGAAAATAATGAATTTGTTTTAAAATATTTAAATAATGATTCTTCAACATTTTTATTTATTTTATTCAGTCAATGTATTGAATCATTAATTAAGAATAAAAATGTTTCAGAAATTTTAATTTCAATAAATAAATTATTTAAAAATGAATTATTAATTAAAATTATATTTGATAATGATGAAATTTTTAATGAATTAATTGATTTATTAGATAGATTAATTTTAATTGAAGAAGATTTTAAAATTAAATGTAAATTAATTGAAATTTTAAATTCAATTTTTCAAACTTTTGTAAATAATTATTCAAATGATTTTGAATTAAAATTTGATAAATTATTTGAATTAATTAGATTATGTATGTTACCATTATTTAATATTTTACCATTTTTAAAAATTAATTATGATGAAACTGATAAACAAACTCAATTAATTTTAAAACATATTGATAGTGGTACAAATTTATTAATTTTAAAATCATGTTTTAATAATTTAATTGAAATGATTATTAAATTCCCTAAAATTGTTAAAATTGATTTATATTCATGTTTATTATTTATTTTTGCTAAAACTTTTGAATTTCAAAATGATTTTTTGATTTCAATTATTTTACCTTATTTAAAACAAGTATTTCAAGAAATTAAAAAAATTAATGATACTAATGAAGGTAATGAAGGTAATAATGATAATGATGATGTGAAAAATTTAATTTTGGAATTTTATAAAACTATTAAACCATATACTAAAGATTTTTCAAATAATAATACAATTTTAACTATAATGATCTTAATTACAATTGGTAATATTGAATTAAATGAGATTGAATCAAATGAACTATCAATTTCAATTTTGAAATTATTTGAAACCGAAGAAACTAAATCTATGGGTATACAATGTGTAAAATCACTTATTCAATATTCTTCCAAATCCAATATCTTCATAGTTAAAAATTTAATAAAATCAATGGTTATAGATGTAGCTAAAACAACCGAAACATCAAATTTCAAATTAAATATTGAATTACTAATATTTTTCACCAAATCAGAGACTGAAGAATCTAAATTAAATCAAATTTATGCAATGATAATCCCATTACTTTTAAGAGGTTCCGAATTGAATTGCCATCAATTCTCCCATGATCAATTAATGGAATTAATTAATTTCAATTCATCTGTTTTTAAAACTGCCATAAATCAAGGACTTACCCCAGATCAAAAAGATCAAACTGAGAAACTCGTTAAATTAACTTCACCAGATCATGATGAAGTTGATGATTCACAAATCGAATTGAAGACATTCGGTTAGTCCTAGTTACTTTGAAATACTATAACTCGTATCCTTTACCTCTTCAACTCTGAAAAAATTCTTTTCCTCCTGTGAACTACTTCCAACTTGTAGAAATTACATCATGTAAATCATTGTAACGCGATACCACTAGAAAAAAAAAAAAAGGTAACCACTGCATCACAACCAACTATGTTCACCATCCTCTTTTATCTTTCACTATTAGTGTCAGTATTAGGATCCACACACACGTATGATTTCAACGTCACCTACGTGAACGGCAACCCAGATGGAGTCTTTGAAAGACGTATGATCGGTATAAATGGTGAATGGCCTGTCCCCACTATCAGAATCAAAAATCATGATCGGGTAATTATAAATGTCCATAATCAACTTGAAGATAAGAACACATCGTTACATTTTCATGGATTATTCCAGGAGGGTTCAAATGCTATGGATGGGCCACAAATGGTTACACAATGTCCAATCCCGCCAGGATTTTCATTCACTTATAATTTCACTGTAAATCAAGTTGGTACATATTGGTACCATTCACATTCAGGTAGTCAATATAGTGATGGGTTAAGAGGGTTATTTATTATTGAAGATGAGAACCCACCATTTGAATACGATGAAGAATTAACCGTTTCAGTTAGTGATTGGTATCATTTAGAATCTGATAAATTAGTTGATAAATTTTTAAGTAGGTATAATCCTACTGGACCTGAACCAATCCCACAAAATTCATTATTTAATGAAACTAAAAATGTTACATGGGAAGTTTCACCTAATACTACTTATTTCTTAAGGGTTGTAAATATGGGTATGTTTGCATCTCAATATATTTTTATTGAAGATCATATATTTACAATTGTTGAAGTTGATGGAGTTTATGTTGAACCAGTTGAAACTCAATCTTTATTAATGGGTGTTGCTCAAAGGTATGGGGTCTTAATCACCACAAGGAATGAAATTGATAAAAATTATAGATTTTTAAATATTATTGATAAAGATATGTTAGATTCATTACCAAATGATTTAGAATTAATATCTACAAATTATTTAAGTTATAATAAAGAAAATGAAAACCCAGAACCATATAAAGGTAATGATTTAGAAATATATGATAAAATAACTAAACATTTACATATATTTGATGATTTTAATCTTATTACACTCACAAGAGATGAAATTTTAGATGAACCTGACCTTCAAATAATTTTAGATTTCAAAATGGATATTTTAGGTGATGGGATAACTTATGCATTTTTCAATAATTATTCATATGTCCCACCTAAGATTCCAACACTTTATAGTTTAATGAGTAGTGGAGATGACTTAAACAACAAGGAAATTTATGGATCAAATACAAATACATATATGATTCAAAATGGTGAAATTATTGAAATAGTTTTAAATAATCAAGATACAGGTAAACATCCATTCCATTTACATGGCCATACATTCCAATTAGTTTATAGATCTGAAGCCGGTGATGAGACACCAATAATTTACGATCCTTCCAACCCAAAACATAATGAACTTAACGAGATGCCAATGTCAAGGGATACAGTCAGAGTCAATGCTAACGGATTCATCAGAATCAGATTCAAAGCGGATAATCCTGGAGTTTGGTTCTTCCATTGTCACGTAGATTGGCATTTAGAACAAGGTTTAGCAATAAATATAATTGAATCACCTGAAGAGATTAAAAAGCAAGAAATCCCACAAAATCATTTCGACGCTTGTAAAGCTGGTGGTATGGGGCATGAAGGTAACGCTGCTGGTAATTTAAATTTCCTTGATTTAACTGGTGAACCACTTCAACATAAACCATTACCTGAGGGATTTACTCCTAAGGGTTACGTCGCCATAGTGGTCTGTGCTATAGTCGCTATATTTGGGGTTATAACGATTTACCAGTATGGAATGGAGGATGTTAAGGGAGAAGATAATGATGAAATAATTAAGAAATTGTATAAATTGCTTCATGATTACGGTGAATTAGATGAGAATGAAGGAATCAGTTTAAGTAGTGATATCCTGTAGAAAACAAAAGCCATGAATACCCTTTCTTTCTAGTATATAAGTTTTTAATAATATAAATTTGCATTTTTACCTTGCACTGTGAAATGAAAGAGTGCTGGTTTACGGTACTGAATTTCCTATGCTCATTAATTTGTTCAAATATTTTAAAAATGAGCAGTCGAAAAATTTACTGATAAGGACTCCTAAAGGGCTTTTACTTTTAATAGAAGAGTAATTCAATTTCACAAGTGATTTCACGACTGCTGACATGTCCCAATTATTCGAATGGGCATTTGGGAAGAAGCTCACCCCACAGGAGAGACTCAGGAAAAACCAAAGAGCTTTAGAAAAGACTCAAAGAGAATTATCTAGGGAGACTGTTAAATTACAAGCCCAAGAAAAGAAGTTGATTTCAGATATCAAGAAATCCGCCAAACTGGGTCAAATGACGAGTGCCAAAGTCCAAGCTAAGGATTTGATACGTACCCGTGGATATATTCATAAATTCAATAGTATGAAGGCTCAATTACAAGCTATATCATTAAGAATTCAAAGTGTTAGAAGTAACCAACAAATGGCTATGTCGATGCATGATGCAACGAAATTATTAGCTGGTATGAATAGGTCGATGAATTTACCACAATTATCGAGAATTGCACAAGAATTCCAAAGGGAAAATGATATGATGGATCAAAAACAAGAATTTATGGATGATGCAATTGATGATGCTATGACTTTTGAAGATGATGAATTAGGTGAAGAAGATCAAATCGATGAAATCTTAGGCAAAGTATTGGATGAAATTGGTGTTGATTTGAATACAACTTTGAAAGATACTCCTAATAGTTTACCACAAGTTGAATCACCAAGAATCGCTCAACCAACAGCAATTGGAGGAGATGAAGATGATTTACAAGCTAGATTAGATAGTTTAAAGAAGTAAATCAATCATCTTATAAGGTTTGAGTAGTAAATGAAGGGGTAAGATACAAGGCAAGATAGAAGGCAAGATAGAAGGATGTAACATGATTTTTTTAACGTTTATAATTTAAATAAATAAGAATATTTCTATATAATCTAAATATATTTTTCTTTAACTAAGTAATCGATGATTTGTTGAGCGGCTTGTTCAACGGTAATACCATCATTAATTATATGAATTTCTGGATTTTCAGGTTTTTCATAAGGTGCACTAATACCTGTAAATTCCTTGATAATCCCTTCTCTAGCCTTTTTATATAAACCTTTTGGATCTCTAGTTTCAGCGACTTCAATAGGGACATCAATAAAGACTTCGACGAATTTCAAACCATCCTTTTCATGTAATTCTCTTGCTAAATTTCTATCATTCTTGTATGGACTTATGAATGATGAAATAGTGATACAACATGAATCATTAAATAATTTACTAACTTCTGAAATTCTTCTAATATTTTCATTTCTATCAGCTTCACTAAATCCTAAATCTTTATTTAATCCAAATCTAACATTATCACCATCTAATCTATAAGCATTGATTTTTTTACTTAATAAGAATTGTTCTAATGCACAAGCAATAGTTGATTTACCTGAAGCACTTAAACCAGTTAACCAAAGGGTTAAACCTTTTTGATTTAATAAACCACTACGTTCTTCATGTGACAAGTTTGGATGCCATGTAATATTAGTTGCCATGTTTTAAATATTTTATAAAGTGTATTATTACTAAAGAAGCAAAAAAAAGAAAAGGTTTGATGTATAATTTTGCAATTATTAAAGTGTTCTAATCTCACGTGACCAACTTCCTCTGATCTCTTTGGCACACCTCTCGCATTACACGACTCACCTCGCAAAAAATTTTCAAACAGACTGAAACCCATACAAAACAAAGGGGAAATTTGGAAGATGTACTATGAATTAATGGCTATAGCCAGGGTCAGGGATCCACGTATGAAACACCTCGACGCAATGAAGGTCGTCAGCACGGTCGGGAAATTGATTCTTAATAATAGAGGGGTTATAAGGGATATAACATCCATAGGTGCCAAACCATTACCAAAAATCATAAGTAAGAACCAAGAGAGGAATTTTGAAGGGTTCCAATTCTTGTTAGGTTTCGATTGTAGTATTGCGGTCCAAGAAGAATTGTTGAGAACATTAAGAAAGGATCCTAGAATCTTGAGAGCTAATATTTTCAAACAAGACATTACTAAGAAATTAAACCCTGGTACAACTTATCATAAAGCAAGTATATAATGAGTGATTAAAATTAGAGACATTAAGTATTAGGTCTCATGGGAATGAAAAGAAAATTGTACATAGAATGCATACTATATTGATTCTGATTCTTTCTCTACCCTACATAAACCCGACTCCGATGAGGGATTCTCTCAAAGAAGATGAACTTCTTCCTCTTTATAAACTGGTTTCTTAGGTTTCGCTTCATTCTTCACCATCTCTTCACTTTTCAACTCCAACCTCTCCAATTCTTCATCCGACATCACTTTCACCCACTCGATATCCAATTCAAAAGGTCCATACGTCTTATCCAATAACCCAATCCCGAACGTCTTCACTTGCTCCTTCACTAATTCTCCATGGTCCAAAATCACGCCGTAACTAGTCATCACAAAGTCACTCAACGGCACCACCACGGTCTCCCACTCCCCCGGCAGGTGGAGGAACAACCTATGTTGGAAAATATCCGTTGGTCTTGGAGTGTTCGCTTGTAAATTTATCAAGTACTTACGTCTATCGCCCTTTACCCTCAACACCAACGCTGAAAAAGTGGTCCAGTCCCAGTACTGTGGTTCGCCTAAGAACGGCTGTGGGAGGTCTTTCGTACGGAACATGGCGTACCCTGAACGTGAAATGTCTGGGTTATCAGGTGGTAAATCCAAGTTCAAGGATCCATGAAATTTCCCAATATTATTTAATTGTGAGAATTTAACTTTAGAAAATCCACCAATTTCTTGGTCACATCTAGTTATTATGTTTGAAGCGGTTGGGGTTTTAAAATCTAGGATGGTTTGACGTATTAATGATTTAGGAGTTGATGATTTAAAAAAATTCTTAAACATGATTGATGTAGAAAAAAAAATCTGAGAGTGAGACTGAGAGTGAGAACGTGAGGTAAATTAAGGACATTAGCATTAAGTATTAAAAATTAAGTATATATAGTTTCTCTTCTCTTATTATTATCTTTTGTTTTATCTTTTATTATTATTAATATTATTATTATTATTATTAATATTATTATTATTATTATTATTATTATTAATATTAATATTATTATTATTATTATTATTATTATTATTATTATTAATATTATTATTATTATTATTGTGATTTATTAGTTCTTCTTCCTATAGTCATCGGAAGTATTTGAATTCAAAGTAGTTAATTGATCAACATCATCAAAAACCGAATTCGTAGCAGAATTATCGAAACTTGAAGTTTCTTCATCCTCCAAAATCGGCGTACTGAAAACCTTCGAAGCTTGTCTTGATCTTGAATCTGGTACACTGACAAAGGGAGAATTCCCAGGGTTTGAAATAGTGTTCAAATTCGGATTCGATGAAATACTATTCGATCTTAAACTTGGTCTATGATCATGAACTTGTAAATTAGCATTCGACCCTTGTGAAGAAGGTTGTGAATCGATTTGAGAACCAAGAATTTCAGAATTTGGAATTTGTAAATTAGCAACACCTAAATTAGAATTCATTTCAATATCCCCATATACAAACTCATTGTAACTGAAATTCAAAGGATTTAATTCACCAACATCAATAAACTTGATCTCACTATAACTCCACCTACAGAATTTACTTGGGATCATAACTGGTAAATGATAGTACTTGGTATACGTGAAAACAATCAACGCCAAGAACGCCCCACCGATTAAATCAAAGAAATAATGATGTGTCAAGTACATAGTGGACCACCATAAACAACATGCATACAACCTGAAAATGGTTTGGTATTTAGGGAATAACCAAGATAAAAACAATACATCCATTACGGCACATCCAGAATGTAAAGATGGAAATGCACCGAATATAACTGGGGAATTCAGAAACGTTGTGGTGTACATGTCGACACCTAATAAGGTATCGATTCTACCTAACCCACCTGGTGACCCATTCATTGAATAATTAGCTGGTTCCAAACCATATAAATTCATGTACCATGGAGGAGCGGACGGGAACAAGATTTGAGTCAAGACACCGAATAAGTTCATGTAACCGAACGCAAACCCGAATGAACGAAGACTAGTTGGTGGACCAAAAAGGAAGATCAAGATCGCAACGACGAAGGGGGAACTGAAGTGAAGGATCCCATATGGTAACCATGCTAAAATATCTAATGTTGTGTTAGTCACTGTAGCTAAAACATTGGATAAATTGTCACCGTATAAAATCGTCTCCATTGCTGGTAAGAACTTGACTGAAATGGCTGGTTTCCATTCATGTGGGATTTTACCACATGAGAAGAAAAGTGCTAACCAAGTAAAGATTGGTAATGCACTTATAAAAAATTGTGAAGTTAACGGGATCAAGAAAAACGATATGAAAATCAACAAGATTGGGAGTTTGATCAAGAAGGAAGCAGGGAATATGAAAAATACAAATAAGATAATTGATGATAAAAACCCATAATGTGCTAAATCATTCACTTTCCATTTATATGCTTTGAACTTATTTATTGATACCGAAATATTTGTAGAAAATTCCAAATCTGCAATGGTTGATCCTGTAGGTTTCTCTGAAAGTAAGTAATAATGGAACCATTGGTATGGTGTTTGGATGATCTGTGACCTTAGTATTGACATCTCCAAAGTTCAGTTATAAATTAAATTAATTAAATTCCTTGATGTTTTAACGCTGAGATTTAATTGAGATTTTTTTTTGCCTACCGCATCATCCCTTTAAATACTCTTTAATAGGGGGGTGGATGGAATTATATGTTCTAAAATTAATATGTTGAAAGTGTATAAGAGTTTTCTTATCAAACTGATTATGAGTTTGACATGGGGGATTGTGAGAGGTTTGTATGTATGTATGTATGATGTGCAGTACTTTGAAACAAGAGTGTTTTTTTACAGTGAAGTTAAAAAAGTAAAGCATAATGAGTTAAATGAGATGGATACCATTTTATACTCCGATATTTGATCTCTCCTTAATTCTTAAAATTACTGATATCTACCACCTATAAAACAAGTGTGTTTTTTTACCCTATATCCACTATACATATATTATATATCACCCAAGAACAAGTGAATTACCACATACTTTAAACAAAATTGTAATATTTCAATTCTTTGCCCGTTACACGGTATACTTCTAATTCACTAATTCTCGAATTCTCACAGCCAAAAACTCAACCAAATCAACAAACCGATGATTGAAGAACACGAAGACAAAGTGATCGTCACTTTACCAAACGACACCTCCTTGACCGTCTTGAAGTACGGCGCCACTGTTATTTCTTGGAAAGTGAAAGGTGTGGAACAACTCTGGGTCAGTGAAGGGTCCAAATTAGATGGGTCAAAACCTGTTAGGGGTGGTATACCATTAGTTTTCCCAAACTTTGGAAAGACTAAAGAATCCACTAGAGCCACTTACGACTTACCACAACATGGGTTCGCTAGGAACTCTGTATGGGAATTCTTGGGACAAACTACTGAAGATCCAGTTACTATTCAATTTGCATTGAGTCCAAATGAAGCCAATAAAGAAATCTATGAGAAATGGGTAGGTAAACCAGATTTTACATTGATTTATTCAATTTCTGTTAGTCAAGAGAAATTAATTACTTCCATCGAAGTAGAAAATTGTCACGATAAACCATTCGAATTCAACTGGTTGTTCCATACATATTTCAAGGTTGAAGACATTGAAGATATCGTAGTAAATAATTTGACTGATGAGACATGTTACGATCAATTACTTGCTGCCACATACAAGGAGAAATCCCCAATGGTTAACTTCACTGAAGAATTCGATAGAATCTATAAAAATATTCCATACGAGAAGATTTTACAAATTATTAGGTTAGGTCACGTTGAAAAAAATATTAAGAGAAATGGATTACCTGATGCGGTTGTTTGGAACCCATGGATCAAGAAGTCTGAAGGAATGACGGATTTCCAACCTAAATCAGGGTACTTGAACATGTTATGTATTGAAGCTGGTTTAGTAGGTGAATTCAAAACTTTACAACCAGGTGAGAAATGGACTGGAAGTCAAGAGTTTTACTTGGGTGGTGAAATTTTAGTTCAACTGAACATTTATTAGTTTATAAATATATATTCACTTTTTCCTTATTTGTATTTTCTACTTGCATTTCTTGGATGATGAGAAAGTTGGTCTATCGTAACTAGATAATGATTTAATTGATTGATTTGATGATTTCCTTTTTAAACTTTTATACATATCTAAATTAAAATCATTTGAATGTGAATGTGAATTTGAATGAGTGGTAATTGGTTTTACTACAGTTGATTTAGGTTTTAAAAATTCTGTAAATTTAAATGGTTTTGATTTAGGAACTGAATTTGAATTATTTTGTGTAACAGTTTGTTGTTTATATACTGGAACAGATTGTTTATTTTGTAATGTTGGAATTGATTGCTTATGCTGTAATGTTGGAATTGATTGTTTATGCTGTAATGTTGGAATTGAACTTTTATGCTGTAATGTAGGTATCGAACTTTTATGAGTTAAACTAGGTATTGAACTTTTATGTTGTAATGTAGGTATCGAACTTTTATGCAGTAATGATTTATTAGGTATTGAATGATTTAAAGTTGGTATTGAACTTTTATGTTGTAATTTATTAGTCAGTATTGAACTCTTTTGTAAAGTTGGTATTGAACTCTTTTTCTGTAAAGTCTGAACTGGTTCAACTCTTGTTGGAGATTTCAAAGGTGATGGAGTCTTTGTCTTTGGATATGAAATTTTTCTAGTTAAAATATCATTTAAATTAAATGATTTCTTACTTGGACTTATTTTGGAAAATTTCGAAGGACTAATTTTATTTGGTATATGATCTTCAATTTTCACAGGACTCTCTTCTATTCCTGTTAATGTTCTCCTTTTCTTTTTAATTGAATAATGATTATTTATACTATCCATTGAATCATTTAATTTTTTATGTGAAATATTAAATTTATTTAAGAATGATTGTGGTTTATTTAAATTTTCAAATTGATTATCAAATTCGTTATCAAATTGATTATCAAATTCATTATCACTATTATCTATATCTATATCATCTATATCTATGATTTTATTCATTTCACTTATAACTGATGTACTAAGTTTATTACTATATCCTTTATTAACCATTAAAGATTTAAGATTTTCAACACCATTATAAGAATCATTTTTAATGGTTGTTGTTGATGATGATGTTGTTGATGTTGGATAATAAGGTAAATTTGGTGATTTAATAGATAATTTGGATATCTTCTTAATAGGTGTATTTAAAATATCGACATCCATCTTAATAAATAATGTTAAGGATAATTAGAGATATAAATGATTTAAAGATGTTTATCCTTTATTTTGTCTGATCTTCTCAAATATTTTGTTCCGGTTTGGTAAAATATAAAAACAATGAAATTTTCGGTTGAGACAGTCGAACGGCTTAAGTAATCTGAGAATTCTGAGATATTATAAGATATTATATCTTATAATTATACAGTAATATAGTAATATAGTATAGTAATAAAATATACCCTAACGTATATAGTGAGATATAGTGGAGTATAGTGGAGTATAGTCATTTTAAAGTATATAATAATTTTGAATCAATTCAATTAAATACATAATTAAGTCCAGCACTAACAGTACTAACTCTAGTACTAACACTAGTACTTCCAGTATACACTGAATTTAGTAATTAATTTTAAAGAAACAATAAGAAATTATAATTATCATTATGAAAAAGAGTATTATAATAAAAAAAAAAAAGCATCAAATCATACTGCCAATAAATCAAATCTCAATAAGAATATTTTAATATGGGAGATATATGGAGATTTATGGAGATATAATTCAAACTAAAATAAATAATTTTATAATACCCATTAAATATCCATTAATTTCACCCCATCCCCCCCCCCCCCCTCCCCCATAATTATCCCAATATTATCTCCCATTATTATGCATAATTTCACATAATATTTCATAAAATCGTTTGATAATTGTAAAAATTCGAGTCCGAGAAGGAATTATTGGAAATGAGAAGGGCAAAGGAAATATATCAAAAATATTGTTTTCAAATGACTGAGAGAATAATAATAAAAAAAAAATTGAGTAGAATTTCCGTACTTCACTTTACTTTACTTAACAACTACATATTAACAGGTTAATATCACTACTAAATGAAGATATTGAATCAAATTCAAATTCAAATGAAAGATGACTAAAGAGTCATTTAAGGAATAAATAGGAAAAGAAATTTATCCGGAGTAACAAAAGGAAAATGGAAAAAAATGGAAACCGTTAAAAATGGAATTTGGTAATGGAATTTTGTAAGAACATTTAGGAATAAATGGAAAAGTAAGCGAGATGAGTGAAGGAGGGGTGGGAATTACCGGGTTAAAAACTTTTATGGGAGATGAAAGTCCGATTATTAACTTATTTCTACATTAATAACACTTATTTTACTTATTTTAATGGTTATATAAGAGTAATATAAAATGTATTTATTACTATTCTTCTAGATTGTTCTAGAATCATCAACCATACTCTTGTTATCCACTGTCTCCTATCAACTCATTACTCTATATAAACCACTATATTAATAGCTAATCCTAATAGTTAATAGTTAATAGTTAATAGTTAATATTAAACGTTATAATTATGTGAAGTCCGTCCCCCACCACTGAGAAACTCCGAAATCGTTTTACTTTTTGTGTGTGTGTTTTTGGTGGGATTATGTAAGGATTATGTAATATGCAATCCGCTCGGTCTAATGGATGTCATCACACAATTAGCGCCATCTCCGTCTTTGTGAAAAAAGAAATTGACATCTGAAACTTCAACAGTAACAAAGTAATACTTCAACAGTAATACTTCAACAAGTAATAATAGTAATATAGTAATAATAGTAATATAGTAATAATAGGTATGGTAATAAGTGGGTAATGGGGAGATAGTTGATACATATAGAGAGATAACCATATTAATTATATACTGGTTGACAGTAACTCCGATCGCCAATCTCCAGATTTGTCCTATTTCTTCCGAGCCTGTCATACAACCAGTTGTGCCATTATTCTATACCATACACCATATACCATATACCATATACTATATACTATATGGTGTATAGCATATGGTGTATAGTATATGGTGTAGTACAGTGTATGGTATGGTATAGTATAGTACAGTACAGTACAGTAGTAATATCACAGTGTAAAGTGCTTAAAACTGTGAAATTTTTAAATTCCTCGTTTCCCTGGAATTTCGGAGTTTTTAATTATCCAAGGGAATTTTAAATCACAAGACCAAAAATTAAACCATAAAAATTATATAAATAATATTTTATTTCTCCTTTTTAAATCCTTTTTTTACCACTATAAAACTAGATATAAAAGAAGATAATATAAAAGAAGATAATATAAAAGAAGATGGATTTGATAAACTATTCAATTATGAAAGACTTTAAACTGTCAAATAATTATGAAAAAATTGATTTACCACCAATTGAAAAATTAACTGAAAAAAATTTAAATAAATTAAAACCTTTACAACCTTCATTTAATTATTCATTTAATTACTCATTAAATAATTATACAAATTCTGGTTACACAAATTCAAATTCTGGTTATTCAAATTATACAAATTCAAATTATACAAATTCAAATTCTGGTTATACAAATTCAAATACTAGTAATAGTTCAGTTTCATCACCAAAAACTCCAAATAAATCTTTAAATATTGATATTCAATCACACGTTCAAGTAACAAATCTTCAAAATCCAATTAATTATTTTAATTTAAAAGATTTTACACCTCCTTTAACTCCAAATTTAAATAATTCAAATTCTTTATTAACTTCACTTAAAGATGAATCAAAAGATATAATAGAATATTCATTAAAAGAAAATAATACCACAGAAATTAGTACCACAGAAATTAATACCACAGAAATTAATACCACAGAAATTAATACCAGTAATAATACCACAGAAAATAACGATAATAAATTAAAAAAAAGACAAAGATCTGGTCCTTCTTGTGATTGTTGTAGATCAAGAAAAGTTAAATGTAATGCAGAAATTAATATATTATCTTCAAATTTTGAAAATTTTAATTTAAATTCATTAAATTTATCATCACAAGATTTAATTAATTTAAAATTAAATAAATTAATTAAATTAAATAATTATTCAAATTTAATTATTTCAAATAATAAATTAATTAATTTTAAAAATTGTAAAAATTGTTTAAATAAAGATTTAATTTGTACATTTTCAAAAGGTTTTACAAAGGAAGATATTTTAATTAATAAAAAAAATTTAAAAATTATTGAAAAAAAATTTGATAATAATAGGAAAAGTAGTTGTAAAAATTGTAGAAAGAGAAAGATTAAATGTTTAATATTTGATAATAGTTGTGAAAATTGTTTAAAAAAGGGTAATGATTGTATTTTTAATTAGGGATAGGTTTATAGAATGGATATTTTAGATTAGATTCTCATCTTGATCTCCTATTGTTTGTGTATTCTGTTCTCTATATCTCTATATCTCTATATCTCTAAAATTCCCACTTATTTGAAATAAACTATCACTAATAAAAAACTTTATATAAATTTATAACTATTAATCCAATTGACTTATCTAATTAATTACTAATTTTTATTATAAAGAAATTTTACTCAAGTGTTTCAATGTTAAATGATTTTTGGAGAGATTGAACAGTCAAATTGTTAAAGTACCTTACAAAATGGAAATACAACAATTTATACAATATTTTATACAATATTTTATACAATATTTTATACAATAATTCATTAACCTAACTTAAATTAAAGGCTATCATTTCTTCTACTATGTTAACTATGTACATCTCTAAATCTAATTATTACACTTGTTTCTACTATCTTGCCATATACAATTCTTTCATCTCATTTGAAACTAGTATTGACTCTTATATATCTTATATCTTCTCATTCTCATTCTCATTCTCATTCTCATTCTCATTCTCATCAAAATTGTTCACATCGCGAACAACTTTTCTTTTCAGCGGTTAAACAAATGAATATTCCACATATTACAAGTAATATAATACCATTATCTTCGATTATCAAATACCATTCCAATGAAACATACCAGCAAATCACCACCGCAATTGAAAACTTACTGATTACTAAAGGTAAAGAATCAGATATAATTAGACGTAAAAATTTATTAAATTTAATAATTGATATTAGACAAAATTTTTTAAAAATTTATACCCTTGTAAAATGGAGTAGTAAACTGAAAGATATAAGTAAATTAATTGATTTATTGAATTGGTTTAGAGAACAAGAATATTATTTCGATACGTTAAATTTAAAATTAAATGAATTAAATTCGTTTAGTGGTGCAAAATTACCAAATAGTGATTTAATTACTTCATTACAAGTTATTATAAAAGGTAGACCACAATTATCATCATATAATTTAATTGATAATATTAAAATATCAAATGAAAAAATTTTAAAAATTTTAAATGATTTAAATTTATGTTTAATTTCAAGAATTGCTTTAAGTGATAATAATAATTTCCCTTTAGAATTTTTACAAAATTATATCGTTAAAGATGGTAGAATTATATTTACATTGGAAGGCAAATATCAAGTTAGTATAACTGTTGGGAATGATGAGATTATTGATGATGAAACAATTGATGGCATACAAGGTATACTAGAACAAGAAGAACAACAACAACAAGAAGAAGAAGAAGAAGAACAAGATGAACAACAAGAACAAGATGATGGTGAACAAATATTAAAACTGCCATATTTTTGTATAGATTTTAAATTCTTATTCGATCAAGATTTAAATATTGGAGAAACTAAGATACTGACAAATATGTGGATGAAATTAGAAAAATCTTCAAATTCTTTATTAATTAAAAAAAATGGTATTAATAAATTATATTTATATTTAAATAATTTAACAAAAAAATTTAAATATGAATTAATTATTAAACAATTTAAAAAATTAGATAAATTAAAATGGAAAAATTTAAAATTTAAATATAATGAAAATGAAGGAATTTTAATTAATTATTGGAATAATAATTTAAATATAATTAAAATATTTATTGATGATAATTTAAAAATAAATTATAATTGGTTTAAAAATGGTAAAGAAATTATTAAAAATTATTCAGAATATAGTAATAATAATAATAATAATAATAGTAGTAATAATATTATTATTATTAAAAAATTTGAAAATTTTAATATTGAAAATTTAATTAATTTAATATTAAATAAACATTGTGAATTAATTATATTTGAAATTTTAAATTATTGTAAAAAAAATAAACTAAATTTTTTAAAAAAATTAAATTCTTTCCAATTAAATATAAAACAATTTAATTGTATTATAAGTATTGATTATTTATCTGGTAAATTTTTTATAATTGAACCAAAATTAAATGAAATTAAAATAATTGAAAAAATTAATAATTTTAATTTAATTGGTGAAAATTTTGAAATTAATTGGATAAAATTTATAATTAAAAATTTAATTGATTTAAAACTTGAAATTATTTCAAATAAAATAATTAATAAATTAATTACTTTAGAATGGATAAATAATAAAATTATAAAATTAAAAGATTCAGAAATGTTTAAAAATAATTTAATTCAAATTAATCAAATTAATCAAGATGAAAAGGAAAAGGAAAAGGAAAAGGATAAAATTAATTTTAATTATAAAATTGGATTTATGAGATGTAAAAATTGGCCATCAAGTTGGTTCTTAATTTACTTAATCGATGACAAAACTTTTAAACCAAATTGGTTTGTAAGTAGAATTAAAAGTATAAAGGGAGAATGGAGATTAGAATGGATTTTAAAATTATTTGATAATAATCAAATAATTGACAATAATGATAATGATGATAATAATGATAATGAAATTAATAGAGATGATAAAAATGATAAAGAAGATTTTCAATTTTTTAATTCTTTAAGTAATATTTGTATGAATAAAATTATTGATAATATTATAATTGAAGAATTGAAAGATAAGAAATTGAAATTTATAAAATATAAAGAATTTAATAAAGATTTATTCGATAATGATATTAATTTGAAATTATTAGAGAATGAAGAACAACAAAAAATTGAAGAACAACAAAAAATTGAAGAACAACAAAAAGTTTCAGGATTAAAAGGTGAAGGTAATTTAAAAGATGGATTAGTCTTAATTATTTTTAATAATGGAGAATTTTTACCAATTAAAAATTCAAGTAATGTTTTATTTTTAAAAATTAAATTATTAAATAATAAAGAAAAGGATAAAATTATTAAAATTAAATTAATACTGAAATTTAAATTAAATTTTAAAGATTTTAATAAAAAAATATTAATACCAAATATTAAAATAACTGAAGATTTTTTAGAAATAAATGAATTAATTAATTTAAATTTTAAAATTGATTTATATAATTTTGAAATTTTTGATTTAATTTTCAAAAAATTAAATCATTTTAATAATTTAATTAAACTTATAAATAATTTAATTGATTATAATATTAAAATTTTAAAATTTGATGAAAGTATAAATATTGAAATAAATGAAATTTTCAAAGATATAAAAATTGAATTAGATGATCAAAAACCATATCAATTAAAATTTGAACAACCATTAGTTAAAGAAGAATTAGGTGATCAAGAAAAGGAAAATTTTAAAGATTTAAATGTTTTAATTTCATTCATTAATAAAGAAATTGAAAATAAGAAAGATTTAAAATTAATTGGAATTTTAAATTATTTGAATTTAGTTACACCAATTTTTAAATCAATTGATAAATTAATTAATTTTTTAAATTTACAAGAAAAAAAATTGAATAATGGGATTAAAAAATTAGTTATAAACAAGAATTTTTACAATTTAAATAATTTCGAAATTGTGTTCAATTTAAATTGTATAAATCCAACAAACAACAAAAAAATTTTGAAACTGAAGATAATCCTCAGTATAAAATTTAAATTCAATAAATTTAAAGAAGAAGTTAATTTAAATGATAATTTAGAATTAACTATAAGTTTAATAGATAATTTAAATATTAAAAATATTAAATTAAAAAAATTATTTGAAATAATTTATTCAAAATTGAAAAGTAATGCAAATTTAATTAATTTGAATTATGACTTTATCGTTGATTTAAATTTATTTGAAAATTTCTTGTTGGATATTGGTAATTGTTTTATAAATTATATAGAGACTGATACTTAACTGAATATATATATTAGACACTCGTTGATCTCTAAGGATTAAGTAACTGTTTATAATTGGAATAAGATATCTGATCAATAGTTGACTACAAGGACTTATTAGTATATAATACATAAAAGATAGTAAATTCTCTTGGGATATAAATACGATATATTTATAGAGTTATCAATAATTACATATATTACAAATTTTTAAATTCATCAAAATTAATTAAATCTTGAATTGAAATTCTTTTATCTTTTCTAACAATTAATAAATTAACAATTTTTTTTAAATTATTAATAATTTTTAAAATTTTAGTATTTTTAAAATTATTAATTTTATCATTTTTAAATTCTTCAATTAAATCATTAATTGAATACCAATCCCAATCAATCATTGCAATTCTATGACTTGGTGTATTTTTATTCATTTTACGTTTAATTACACTTGGACTAATCCCAGTATTAATTAAATGATTATAAGATGGTAAATCAAATGGTAATCGATCTTCAATTAAACAATAAATGACAACTCCAATTGACCACAGATCAGTTAATTTCCCATTATATTTCATACCCATTAAAATTTCAGGTGATATATAATCTGTTGATCCACATCTTGTAGATAATAATTGATTTGAATCTTTAAGTCTTTTAGCTAATCCAAAATCTGTTATACAAACTAAATCTGATAATTGAATTTTTAAATCTTCTTCTTGTTCAAAATCTTGTTCTTCTAATGATTCAAAATTAAATTTTCCACTCATTAATTCATTAATTGTTTTAGTTAATAAAATATTTTCAAGTTTTATATCTCTATGAATTATATTATTTTCATGTAAATAATTTACACCAATAATTAATTGTTTAACAATTAATGATAAAATTTTCCAATAATTTAATGATTTTTTAAAAATTTTAAAATTTTTTGATGAAAATTCTAATAAATTACCACCTTTACAATAATTTAAATAAATTAATTGATTATTATTAATTTTTAAATTTTTAAAATCATTCAAGAAATTAGAATCATTATTATCATTGTTATTATTGTTATTATTGTTATCTTCATTTTCATTTTCATTTTCATTTTCACTTTCAATAAATTCATTCAGTTCAATTATTTCTCTTGGTATACTTAAATTTATATCATAATCTAATAATTTAACAATATTTTTATGATTTAATAAATTTAATATATTTAATTCTCTTTTTATAAAATACTTAAAATTTATAATTTCTTTCTCCTTTAATGGTATTGATATAATTTTAATAGCTATTTTTTCAATTTCATTAATTTCATTTTCAACTAATATTACTTTACTAAAATTACCAATACCTAAAATATTAATATATTTAAAATTACCAAATTTACATTTAAATAATTTACTATTAAATTCTTGGAAAGTTTCATCATCAATTTTTTGGAACTTATCATCATTTTCATTCTTTTCATTTTCAATAATTGGTGGATTTGAAATAATTCGTTTATCTAATCCAATTGCTGGTCCTAATGTCTTCCTATCAATTGGTTTATACTCAGAAATAGATCTATCTCTTCCTCCATGTCCTCCATGTCCTCCATGTCCTCCATGGACAAGGCCATGATTATGACTATGACCAATGCCAAGTCCTTCCGTATCTTTAATATCCAGATTAATTATACTATTCAACCTACTCAAACTTGATTTTTTACGTAACTTCATAATTTCTAAAGGTGGCAGTACACCAGGCAGTCCAGGCAGCCCTGGCAGACCAGGTGATCCAAATGATCCAACTGATGAATTACTGATTAATGGTGTAGGCAATTGAGTTATCTTTTCAAAATTAATCAGTGAAGGTGAACTAATATCCATATCAAGATAATCATCATTATTATCTTTATCTTTAAATTTATCTTTTTTCTCCTCAGGTGAATCAAATCTATAACTTGGTACACGAATTGATAAATTGGGGTGATGTTTCGGATTCTCAGGTGTACCAATTTGTTTGATTTCTTCAATTTGATCTTGTAAACTATTATTCCTACTCCATCCATTTTGATATCTACTTGGTACATTAATTGGTGCTGTACTACTTCCAAGTCCATTATTCGTCATGGGAATACTCCCGATACTATCCCCATTGGTACCGTTCCCTGTGCCAGGTATAGTGGGGTTCGTACTGGTTAAATCACTTGAACTGATCAAGTCTTCAATTTTAGGTGGAGGAGACGGCGTATATCTTGAAGTCTTCATTACCCA
The DNA here is from genome assembly GCA_030571035.1 of Yamadazyma buinensis. NCBI lineage: Eukaryota > Fungi > Ascomycota > Pichiomycetes > Serinales > Debaryomycetaceae > Yamadazyma > Yamadazyma buinensis. The sequence continues at coordinate 57,368 of JAJLWZ010000002.1, read as the reverse complement.
CCCTTCTCTAATGTAATTCTAATGTAATTCTAATTCTAATTCTAATTCTAATTCTAATTCTTTCTTAAAGTTCTTAAAGTTGTATAGCGTAGTGGTTCCAGTGTAGGTGAATGTGAGTCTAGGTCTAGTATGGTGTAGTGTAGGGTTGTGGCTTGGTGTAGTGAATGTGTAGGAGTTAGTAAAAAATGAGTAATGTGGTATTGTTTAGTTTTTGCGCTATCAAAAAATTGACAGACGAAAATCCCGTAAATTTGATAATTCTGGTACTTCATTATTGATAATAGGAGAAAATAATAGGGGAGAGAAATAAGGGCGATTTTACGTGTGGGTGATATGGGAGAGGGAGCGGGAGATGGAGGGAGTAAGGGAAAGGGAGAATGAAGAGGGTGATGAGGATGATGGGCATTGAAACTTCCAAGGCAATACAATTGTTTTGCTGTGGAGTGGGCTTTAATTTGTACAGGACCATACAAGGCTTTAGAAAAGAGACAAAAACCAAATTGAAACACAAATAATTAAAAGAATTCTTCTTCGTTCTTATTAATGATTACATAAACCCTTCTAATACTCTTAACGCTCTTTCTAATCTATCAATACCAATTTCATACCTTTGATCATCTAAAACCATATCACTAGTTAATCTACTTAATTGATCAACTATTTTCTCAATTAATTGTTTCTCTTTCATTGGTAAGTTTAATTGATTGAATTCTTCACCGATTATAGTACCATTAATACTTTCAAGTAAATTAATTAATGTATGATATGAAAATGGTTTTAATTGTTGAGTTGATTGTCTTTCCTTTTTATCCTTTTTACGTTTCAGTTTATTACGTTTTGGATGTTTGGTGGAATCCTTGACAGATTTCCCTCTAGCTGGTTTATTAATTATTTTTGGTTCTTCAATATCAAAATATTCTTCTTCTCCAGTGGTATTAACTGTCATTGGATTTGATACTTGTGTAATCTCTTTTGATTCTTCAGTATTTGTTGGTAATTCACCAACACCAAATCCAGCACCTGGTATGGCACCTGGTATGGCACCTGGTACTGACAGTACATGGACATCGTTAGTCTTGTCCGTTTCAGCAATTGGTCGTATTTGTTGATATGATCCTTGATTAGAATAGCTTGGAAAATCTTCATTAACTGATGATCCTTGTTCATCATCAAACATTTTTTTAGGTTTAATAAATTCTTCTTGTTCACCCTTTGGTGAATATTCATCATCTACTTCTGGTACATCTTTGGATGTGGTTAATGGTCTAACTGCTAATGCTTCAGCTCCAACAACTCCAGCAACTCCAGCAACTCCAGCAACGGCAGCGGCAGCGGCACCCGCCGACGATGATGATATTGGTACAGTGGATGATGGATCCTCTTCATAATCATATGGAACTGGAACATATCCAGTTGATCCTAATCTAGATTTACTAGATGACACAGGAGTACCTTGACCAAGAACAGGAGAATCTGAATAATTTGAATCAGTTTCAGAAACTGGAGGTTGTGGTAAAGTTTGACTAATTCTTGAACGTGAAGATCTTGCAGATTCAAGTGGTACTAAATTCGATGTATCTGGTGTTGAACCTTCTTTATAATCACCACCAATATAATCTTTATTAATTGGTTCTAAATCTTTTGATTCAAATTGAGTTACTGGAGTTTGATATTGATTTGGAGATTTCGAAAATGAAAGATCAACATTGGCAGAAGCTTTACTTGGTGGTTGACCTGGTGGGATGTATCCAGTGAATGAAGTTGATCCTGGTCCTGATCCTGATCCTTGGTTAGCATTAATCAATTCAGGATCAATTTGTCCTGATACTTGTCTTGATTTGGCTAAACTCTCACTACTTGGTCTTGGAGGTAATTTCTTTAAATTAAGTGGGGTTGGTTTAACCTTTTGTTTAATGTTGGGTTTAATATTTTCTATTGGATTCTCTTGAATATCACGATCTTTATCTTGTCTAGAATCAATTGAACTATCATCACTTTTAGGTAAATCATTAAATGTAAAAGTTTTCAGTTTTATTGAATTTGCACGTTCCATTAATTTATCTAAATCATCAGATATTGCAATTGATATTCTTTTCCTATGAGTTATAGTTCTAGGATGATTTTGATTCTTAAATTTAGAAATTTCATTTTCAAATGTTGATGTATCAATTATTTCACTTTTTGGTCTTCTAGTTGATCTTGGTGGTATTGAACTTTCAACATTAGTATTATATTGAAAATCAGGTAATGCTTTATTTGTTGATTTAATAGTATTAAGTTTCTTCAACCCTGATTCTTCCCTTTCCCTTTCCCTTTCCTTTTCCTTTGGTTGATTTTGATTTTTACCACTTAATGATCTATTTATAGTTGGTACTAATGGTTCATTAACAACTGTAACACTAACAGGTTGAGCAATATTTGGATTATTTAAATTCTCTGAAATTTCTGAATATGATGAAATATATGAATCTCTACCTCCATGACTTAAATCCCTTTTCAAAGAACTTAAGTTTGGTGGTGGTAAATTCTCATCAGATACTTGAATATTTGGTTTTTTAGTAATTATATCTGATTGTGCATACGAGAATTCAGAAACCAGTTCATCATCATATTGACTTGCAGACATCCTTTTAATAAAAACCTTTCTATTCTACCTAAGTATGCTACTTTTTGCTTATTATGATTTCAAGTCGTTTTTATAAAAAATTCGTCTCAGATCTGGTATTTACATCACATACAAATTAGGAAAAGTAATGAAAAAAATATCCAAATTTTTTCACCTAATGCCCTGTGCCCCATTAAGAGTCTTTCGCCCCACATCCGTACTCTGTGGTTGCAATGAATTAAGAAAGAAAAATTAGAGGCGAGAATTGCATTAGAATGTACTGTTGTTTATCTTATCATCTCATCGATTTAATTGAAATATGGAATAACGAGGTGATGAGATACTGATTATTTTGAAAATTGCCTTATTGGATTCCCTCCCTTTGTTTACATCTTGATACCCTTTATCCTTCTCAAGAGTCAATTCCTTGGAATTCGTGGGATTGAAGAATTTGAAGAATTTTGCAAAATGTTTGGTTTAGTTCTGGTGATAATGGAAAAGTTAATCGCACAGTAGAAATAACTGAAATAAATAAATAGATGAATGAATGAGTGTACGATTCTTTAGTTATTATAGGAATTTCTTTAGTAGAAACTTAGCACATGAAGAAGTATTCTTAAATAAATTAAAAGAATTTAAAAAACATAAAAATGAAATAACAGAATTTGACAGATCAAACTTATTAATTGATTGTATTAATAGTTGTAGAACATTACAACAAAGGGATCATCATTATTCAAATTTCAAAACAACTAAAAACTTAAAATTATCAAATATTTCCAAGGGGACGTTAGAGAAACTGGTTTTCCAAACGTTGGTTGAATGTTGTGAAGATTTAGATCCTGATTTAAATGATAAAGTTATACGACGTTATTTATTTAGTGATCCAAAACCAAAAGATTCAAATTATATAATAGATTTAGTTTCTTTACAATTTTTAAAGAATCTTAAAGATGGTAAATTAGATTATTCAATTATTAGAATTGGTCTTAATAGTTTATTATTAAATAATGATTATTATGGATGTTTTAATTTAATTGATAAAACATTAAAAGATCCAAAATATTTAAATCTAATAAGACAAAGACTTTATAATAAACTTAAAATATTTGGAATGGTTAACTTGATGTTAGATTCATTAATAATTACAACAACTTTTATATCACCATCATTTATAATTTTTAGTAATTTTTTAATTTCAAGTACTTTATTATTCTCCCATTTAAGAATTAATTACCCCAAAACAATAAATAGATTAACTTGGAGATTTTCAAATAATTGGATTGATAATATACTAAATAATAAAGAATTACAATTTACTAATAGAATTTTAAATTCTTTTGAAGAATATAATGATACTAATTTACTTAATTTCCATTATAGTAAAATTAGAACATTTAATAATTTAAAAATAAATAAATTAGAAGATATAATAATTGAAGATCCTGAAATTTCAAAAATTGGTCCATTTACACCAACTAATAATTATAAAAATGATCAAATTGAATTTTATAATTATTTTAAATTACAATTAAAGAATAGAAAAATTGTAATGAAAGATTTACCACAAGAACTTGAAATTTTTGAATATTGGCAGTATAATGAAAATTTTCAATGGGTTGAACCTGATCAAGATCCATCAGAGATTGTTAATTTACATAGGAAGTAATCTTTTTATCCTTAGATACTTTCTATTTTTTTCCCCAATTCTATCCCTATTCTATCCCTATTCCTTTCTATATCACTTTCTAAACATCTTTAATCGTATCTGTACTCTTTATGCTTCCTGAAGCTGAAATCGTCATGATATTGTTATGATACCTCATGATACCTCATGATACCTCATGATATCTTCCTTATTAAAACTTGTCACCCGCGATAAACGATGCTGTAAAAATCACCAAATCTTTAAAACAATCACAAAATAAAAATAACCAATTTAAAGATGGTGGAAATTGATTCAACACGATATATAAAGATCCCTACAGATCCAAAACTTGATATTATATCTGATTTAAAATTTTCAAAAATTGAAAATCAATTATTAGTTAGTTGTTGGGATAATAGTGTACTTCTTTATGATATTAATCATATTGAAAATTGTAATCTTATTAATAAATTTAAATCAGAAACTCCTGCTTTATGTATAAGTTTCCAAAGTAATAATAATAATAATACATATTTAGGTACATTAGGTGGACAAATATTAGAAATTGATTATGAAAATAGTAAATTATTAGATAAAAATTGGATTAAAAATTATAATGAAACAAATGATTGTGGTATAAATAATTTATCATCATTTGATAATATTATATTAAGTACATCATTTAATAAAATTTTTCAAGGTAATGATACAAGAAGTTCAAATTCAATATTTAAAAAGGAAATGAATGGTAAAATTTTAAAAATGGAATCAAATAATTCATTTACAGTTTTATCATTATCTAATAGACTTATTGAAATTTATGATAATAGAAATTGGACTAAACCTATTGAAATAAGAGAAAGTCCATTTGATTTACAAATTAATGATTTAAAAATGATACCTGATTCAAAAGGTTTTGCAATTTCAAGTATTGATGGTAGAGTAGGTATGGAATTTTTTTCAAGTATTGAATCTAGGTTCGTATTTAGATGTCATAGATCAATTGATAGTTTAACTAATATTCAAATTGCTTACCCTGTTAATTCATTATGTTTTAATAATTCATTTTTATACACTGGTGGATCAGATGGTATAATAAATATTTGGAATTGGCAAAGTAGGAAAAAGACATCAAGTTTAAGTCAATTGAAATATGACAATAATGATGTACAAAGTGTAGTTAAAACTGATATAAATTTTAATAATTCAATTTTAGCAGTTGCAACAAGTGATGATGGGTATAAGACAAGTAAAGATTTAAATTATATGAGTTCAATACCTCAATTTCCAAGTAATATTTATCTTTATCAGATCTGATCCCCATCATTCTTCACCTTCACCACCTTCGCCACCGTTACCTTTACTATATAGTTTCGATTTTACTTTTATCGTCAGTTTTAGTTTTAGTTTTAATGAATTGTATGACTCTTTAGACCCTCTTTTAATCTGAAAAAGCAATAAAAGTGCGGATTTGATAATTTTTAATTTATAGTAGAACAGTGTTTATTTTAAAATAATCACTTGAAACTATTATAACTTTCATATAAACTCCATTCCTAGGACGGCCCCACTATTAGATGAGCTTTTATGAAAACACCAACAGGTATAATGACTGGTTAAAAGAATCTAATGTTAAATTTGTGTCAGACGTAGAAATTAAAGATTTAAGAGATGAGAAAGAGGGAAGAGGTGTAGTTGCTTTACAAGATATTAATGAAGGTTCAATTATTTTTGAAATTCCAAGATCTTTAGTTATTGATGTTAATAGTGGTAGTTTATTATTACAAAACCCGGAAATTCGTAAAGATTTATTTCATTTAAATCAATGGGAAGTTTTAATTATTGTTTTATTATATGAAATTAAAATTAAAAAAAATGATTCTAAATGGGTTGATTATTTTAAAGTTTTACCTATTTCTGATAAAGAGAATTATAAATTTAATCAATTGATGTTTTGGACTGATGATGAATTAAAAGAATTAAATCCTTCTTTAATTACTCAAAGAATTGGTAAAGAATTAGCTAATGGGATGTACAAAAAATTATTCCCTAATATTGTTGTTGACAAGATGGGGATTAAAGAGTTGGCAGATACTACTTTAGAAGAATATCATGAGATTGCATCTTTAATTATGTCTTATTCTTTTGATATTGAACGTTTGAATGAAAATGGGTTCGTTGATGGTGAAGAAGATGATGAGGAAGATGAAGAAGGAGATGATGGAGATGAATTAAGTGAAGAAGACGGCGAAGAAGATGAAGCATTAGAGGATGAGGCAGAAGAATACCCAGACTCTATCGAACATGATACTTTCTTAAAAGCTATGGTTCCACTTGCTGATACTTTAAATGCTGATACTAATTTACATAATGCATCATTGGAATATGAGAAGGATAAATTAGTTGTTAGAGCTATTAAACCAATTAAAAGGGGTGACCAAATCTATAATACATATTCTAATCATCCAAATAGTGAAATTTTAAGACGTTATGGATATGTTGAAACATTTGGATCTAAACATGATTTTGGAGAAATCCCATTAGAAACAATTGAAACATTTTATACATCAAAAATCTTAAGTAAAAAATTTTTTAAAGAAATTATTGAAATTTTTAAAAAAATAATCGAAGCTGAAGATGATGATGATATTATTGATTTCGCTTTAGATTCTTATGATTGCTTTACATCTGGTGAAATTATTGTTGAATTAATTATATTCTTACAATGTTTAACTATAATTTCATCAATTAATTCAATTAGTTCAATGGAATCATTAACTGAACCATCTAAATTTCAATTAATTAGAAGAATTTATAGAAAATGTATTCAATTAATTGATGCTAAAAAATTAACTAAATTTTTAAAGAATGATTTGAAATCAATTATTAATTTAAGATTACAAGATTATCCAAGTTTTGCTTCAGATGAATTTATAAAAGATTTTAAATATAATCGTAAAAGTATGGCAAAAATTGTTTTACAATCTGAATACAAATCTTTAGAAAATTGTTTAGATAATGAAAATACTTTTAAAATTAATGATTCAGATTATGATTTTATTGATGATGGTAAATTAGTTAAAAATATCATAAAAAGAAAATTCGATTTAACTATTATTAACGATAATAATGAAGGCAATAACAAAACAAAAAGACAAAAACACTAATGACAAAAAAACTGAGTAAAAAATATAAGATAAGCGGATATGACAATGTGAACCGATGATTTAAATAAAAATTATAAATGAGATATTAGAGATAAGTATATAAAATCCCTATATTAAAAACTAATGTACATACAATTTTTTTTTTTTTTTTGGCCTTTTCTGCCTTTTTTTTTTTACTTTTCTTTACTTTTTCTTTTATTTGGTTTACTTTTATAATTAATTAACTTTTTTCATTACTTGAATCTTCACCATTTGACTCTTTAAGTGATTCTTCATTTGAATCACCATTAAATGTAGAAGTTGTGAAATATCCTGTAGATAAGGTATTACTAGTCTTATTAGTTTTAGTTGAAAAATTTCTATTAATTGAAGTAGGTGACAGTTTTTCATCACTTTCAACAACTGTTGGACTTGTACTACCTTCACTAATTGGTTTTGGTAAATTTTTAACAATTAATGGTCTTGGTCTTGAAACTTGGAATCCTTTAATTGGTGGTTCAACTGGTTTATTAGATTTAACTAAATTTTTAAGATTAAATTTATTTAATCTTCTCAGTTTATTAATTGATGCTAATGTCATGGTTTCAACACCTTTATCAATTGCTGATTTGAAATTTGAATCAAGATCACTATCATCTGGATTATTTTTACTATTCATCATACCATCATTATCGATATCATGATAACTCAAAATTTTTCTAGATTCCCAAAGTTGTTTAATTTCTGGATCAATCTCATCATTAACCATATACTTTTTAAATATTAAATCACCTTCTCTAGTAGTATAATCATTCTTCTTTCTACGTTTTTGTGAAACAACTTGTTGTTTAGCGAATGATGCATTATCTGATACTATACTATCATTATCAATTACATTATTCAAATTTTGATTACGAAGTTGATATTCTGCATTGGATCTATAATAAAAATCAGGATTATTGATTTGATCAATATGCTTTTTGGATAAATCATTTTCATTTTGTTCATTATTATTATTATCTTTATTAAGTAAATTACTGAAAAAATTAAAATTAAAATTAAAATTACCTAAATTTGATGGTATTGATGATGTAGTTGATGATCTATCCATATGTCTTGAATTATCATCTAATCTAATGGCTCCATGATTTAAATGATATTGATAATTATAATCACTATTCATTATATCTTCATTATTATATGGTTCATGATCATATTTAGTTATTGGTTTTAATAATTTATCTAATGGTTGATATTCAAATTGTTTATTAAAATCTTCTAAACTATTAGAAGTCATTAATTTTTCTTGTAAACTTTGATTCTTTTTATGTTCTTCCCTTTGAAATTTAACAATTGAAATAATAGTTCTTGCAAAACAATAAACTAATTGACATAAAAATGCAATAGCAATAACAATATGAATTATAAAATGCGTATATGAAACATAAGTTCTTGTAGTTTCACTAACATTTAATTCATTTATAAATGGTATGCATAAAATACTAATTAATAATTTTGCAACAGGTATCATCCATCTTGTGGTTGTCCAAGTTAATTTTAAATAAAATGGATTAATTAAAAACAATAAAGCAACATTACAAAATTCTAATGTTATCATACAAATAACTTGTGCTAAACCATTTGATTGCATTAAACTAACAATAATTGATCTAACTAATAAACATACAATATCAACAATAACAAAATAATTTTTACTTGGTGCATAATGATGATAATAATATGACCAAACAAGTAAATTATTAACTGATGTATACAATTTATAAACATTTTTATTTGATACTAATGTTAATTTTTTAGTAAATGAATATAAATATTTAAAAATAAAATATAATGCAATTATGACCCAAATACTAAAACAAATAGCCGCTACAACTAATGGAGGTACTAAGATTTTAGTATTTACTATATCTTGTACAAGTTTATAAGTAATATTAGCTGTAGTTATTGTACTATTTGATGTACTAGTTGAATTCGAATTAGTTGAATTAAGATTTGACAGATTAACTGAAACATCTGATGTAGTATTTTGTAAAATACTTAATCCTAAACCTTGAAGGAAATCACTATCCACTCTTAAATCAACAGTTTGATCATTATTTGGATTTGTGAAAACTACATAAGTAAGTGGATTAAATAAACTATCATATGAAACTGATCTACTAAATGCTCCACATCTTAACAGTTGAACACTTGAATAACTTAAATCTGATGATGCATTAATATAAAATAAATATAATGAAAGGACTAAAAATGGATAAGCGAATAATATCATAAAATTATTCATGAAAACTCCTAAAATGAAATAAATACTTCTTTTGACATTTGAAATAAAATTAATATCATTAAAATTTATTTTGGAAAAAAGTAATGATAATTTAGACGTTGAATTATTACCTGAAATAGTTGGTTTAGGAGATGATAATAATTTAGTTATAGCATAAATAGCAATGAAAAGAACTTGAGCTCCAATTTGTATAAAAATCCAAACAAGTAAAGAAATCATAAAATTCCACCAATTATCTCCCAAAGTACTAAAATTTCCAAAATATGCTAAAGAATTTAATCCATTCCCATTGAAAGTTAAATAAACATTATCTTGTTCATTAGATGCATAAAATTCATCACTTCTAACAAATGTAAATCCTAACAATCCAACCCATTTCAAGAAACCTAATAATGGTTGATAAAATCCAGGGAAATTAAGATTTAAAGCAGCTGTAAATAATGCAAATTGAAAATAAAGAATAATTAATTGAACTGTTGCATCTAATTGTTTTAATAAATTCTCATTACAAATTGTGGAAGCTATAAAAACGAATGGATTTTGGGATTCTTGGTAAGTTGAATAAGTTATTGTGAAAAAATTCATAACTCCAGTAATAATAATCAATATTAATACTCCAATAACCATTGCATTTCTAATAGGTTGTGATAATTTAGGTGTAACATAAACTCTATTACATCCAATTAAATCATCACTTTCATCATTTGAAATAATTGCAAACCTTGCTGAAAATGAACCTAAATCTTTGTATTGCTCAGCAATACTAACCTCATAATATATATACACTGAATCGTTCGTATATAATGGACATCCAATTAATTGACCAGTAGAATTACTAAATAATGCTTCAATAGTAGTATTCGAAGTAGCAAAATGTTCATTACATGATGGATCACCATTTTTATTCCCTCCTCTAGTCGGACATGTACCATTCCGTGGTGCTTGTGATGACGAATTAGTTGATGCATCTGATATATTACTAGATCCATAAAATGGTGGAGGTGGTGGTGGAGCACCGGAAGGTTGTGACACTAAACTTAATAAATCTGCTAAATCAATTGTTGTGCTGATAACTCCTCCTTCACTGAGTACTTGAGATAATGCATGTGTAGAGTGCAGGGCAGTTGTACTACCTACTTTATCAACAACTGAACTAGTAGTATAAATATTCACACTTTGAATCGCATCAACTCTATTATAATTATTAGTGAGTCCTTGATTTGCTTCTTCTCTTTTAACTACCCCAGACGTAATTGATTGAGTAGGGGATGTGGTCCCTAAGGTATTTGTACTTGTACTTATTATACTTGTTCCTGAACTTTGTATTGTACTCGTCCCTGTATTTGGCCCTAAACTTGAAATTGAAATTGAACTGAAACTTGTCCCTGAATAAGATTCAAAACTAGTTGATAAAGTTGAAGTTGATCTACTAGATGTTGAAGTCTTGGAACTACTTGAACTAGAACTACTAGATCCATATTCATTTGAACCAGAAATTATATTTCCATCAATTTGAAACGGAGCATTCGGATTTATGACAATAGTTGTATTTGTTCTTGTATGATTTTTATAACGTGGACTTTGTATAACTCCTGTTGTATTTTTAACACCTATTACATCACATAACCGTAGACTTTCATCCTTTATTACTTGACCTTGAAACCAAATCGTAGCATGGAAAGTAGTATATTTATTTGTTGTTGTATTTACATCAGTTACAACTGGGTTATTATTTGATAAATTAAAAGGATCTATTATTTTTGTATTCATAAAGAACTTTAGTAGTTTATGTTCTTCATCTAATGCAACATCTATCAACATTTTATCAAATTTAAAACCTAAATCATTAACATTTAAACATGATTGAGAATCTACCAATGCTCCATTTACGAGATTCGGTATTATTAACCATAAAAATATTAGTTTAATCAAGATCTTCAACATTTTAAAGATATATATTTCAAAACTATCTTAGATCCCTTTCCGATAGTCCCAAGGCTTATTGTCTTCTATAGATAATTCTATATCCACTTTAAATGCAAAAAAAAATGATTAATTAACTGAGGAACCAAAAAAGTGGAGCAAGTTAGGAAAAGCGGGTATTTTTGGGTATAAATAAAAGGGAGTCGAAAACTCTTAGATAATCTTATCCGGTAAGGTCTATTAGATATGATGGTTCAACCCTATAATGCTTGTTCTTAGTAAAAAAATTTACCACAGCCCACCTGTTTACCGAGTCTCTTCTTATTAGTTCTGATTTTTTTTTTTCTGAGTGAAACTGTCAGCCTTTGATAGTGCGAAGGTGAAGGGGTTCTGAGAACTAAAAAAATTGATCTGAAACTCCTAAAAGTTTGTGGAGGAACCAAAAAAATGGTTCCTTTACAGTTTTTTCGTTCCTGTCAAGTTTAAAGATTAAATATAAGGGAAGAGAGTAAAAGGAAGGAGAAGGGGGAAAAAAAAAGTCTAAATACTTAATATTATTTTCTAATCTAAACACTGGATACAATACCACTAGCATTTCTTAAAACTTCAATCATTTTAAGACATTCTTTTCTCTTTTGAACAGTTAATTCATTTTCTTTAACTAAATCAGCTAAATCATTTGAATTATATAATCTTTCTAATAAAACTTTTTGAATTTCATCCTTTGATGTAACAATTAATTTTAACATAATAGCTTTTGGAACTAAATCTGAAACAGTTCTTTTAACAATATTAAAATATGATGAAATTAATAATTTAATAACTTCAGTTTCCATTGTTTCTCTTTCAGTCATTTGTCCAGTTGCTCTTAAAACTGGTGGTGGAGCTTCCATACTTTGTAATCTCTTTTTATTTTTAGATGAAAAAAATCCTCCAAAGAATCCATTAGTATCTTCACCTTTTGGTGAATTATTATTTTGTGCTTGTTGTTGTTGTTGAGCTTGTTGAGCTTGTTGTTGTTGAGCTGGAGTTAAAGGTTTACCAGTTTTTGGATCAACTGCAATTTGAGGTTTTGGATGAAATTTTTCTTCAACAATTGCCATTGCTTGTGAACCTTTTAATAAATCTGGATGAGCTGTATTAACATAAGTTTCTTCAGATTTAATAATATCTGAAACAAATGTATTAGTTGGTACTAAAGCATCTTTTAAAAATTGAATAAAAAATTGTGATAATTGCTCTTTTAAAGCAGGATATCTTGAATATTGTGGTTGATTAATAATTTGTGATAAAATTCTAACTAATTCATCAAAAATTAAATTAATACATCTTAATGATGGTTCTTCCATTCTATGAATTTGTTGTTTAACTAAAACTTCAAAAGCTTGAGTTCCAACAAATAATGATGGTGCTGAACCACTTGTATTATGCATAATAGTTCTAATATCAACATCTTTAATTTGATCAAATGGATCTAAAGAATTTATACCATTTTTAAAAATTTCATGGAAAACAAATGAAATTCTTGCACCACCAGTTAATTCTTGTGATGTTAATTCTTTTGCTTCACCTTCTAAAATTCCATTATAATCTTTTGTAAAATTTGTAATCATATTAAGAGCAATTGATGTTGGACTTTCACTCATTTCTGGTCCTAATAAACTTAATTCATTTTGATATTTTTTTAATGAATGTTCAATTCTCATTTTAATATCTGGTAAAGTACCTTTAATATGATGTAATAAAATTCCATTTAATTTTTTAGCTAAATATGGTGTACCACAATAATGAGCTTTTGCCTTATATGAAGAATGATTTTCAAAAAAATTTGCTTCATCTTTTAAAGCATCTCTAATAGTTTTTTTTAATTCAATATCTTTTTGACCTCTATTAATAACTGGTACATAACCAAATCTTAAAGGAATAACTCTACCAGCTAAAATATCAATAACATCAGTACCTTGATCCATTAAATCAACTTTTGTTAAAACACCAATAGTTCTTGAACCTTCAGGATCAACTTCTCTTGCTAATTTTAAACCATCACTATTAGCTAAATCAGTATTAGCAGCATTAACAGATAAAATAATTGCATTTGGTTTTGAAATAAATTTCATAATCATATCTCTAATTTGTTTTTCAATATCTTTTGGTTGATCACCAACTGGAACTTTTGTTAAACCTGGTAAATCAACTAATGTTAAAGTTAAAACATGAGGTGAATAAATTCTTAAATTAATTGGAATTGGTGAAATTCCTAAATTTTTACCAGTTTTTGCATCAGTTTCTCTAACAATTTCAGTTCTAATATCTTCAAAATTATAAAATTTTTTATTTGGTAAATGTAAAAATTCCCCCCATTCTTCTGCATTATTTTCTGATTTTTCTCCATCTTCATTTGTTTTATTAATTGAAATTAAATCATCAGTTGAACTTGGTGTTGATCTTCTATTAATTAATTGTAAAACTAATGGTCTTCTTGTAACAATTCCTGTACCTCTTGGTAAAAAATCTCTACCAACTATATTTTCTAAAACTGATGATTTACCACTTGATTGTGATCCAACAACTGTAATTTGTGGTAAATCAACTGGTGATGATGATCCGCCTCCTAATGGTGCTAATGCATCTTGTAATTTATTAATTGTAGCAATTAAAGTCTCATCCATTTTTTATTAAATAATTTTATCAAACGGGATTTTCTTGAGTTCAAATATAAATAATTGATCTATTAAATTATAATTTTAATAATTTAATTAGTTTAAATTTAATTGAATTTTTGTGAGTTCTCCTTACCGTCAATTTTCAGCTTTGTGAGAAAAGAGTGATAAACAACGAGGAAATCAAGATTTGAGCTTTGGTACACGACCGCCGTAAATTTAGACAGTATGAGATTGTTATAAATAGACCTTTACAACCACAAGTAACACAAGAAACACAAGAGTATCTAAATGAATATATATTTAATGTTACAATGTATTGGTACATAATGAAAGAATTGGAATGATGTTCTATAATATAATATAATATAATATAATATAATATAATATAATATAATATAATAAACAAGTTTTTAACTGAATTTATCAATAAAACTTGTACTAGCTGTATAACTAAACCCTTCAAAATTCAGATAAGGATTAGTTTCTTTTGATATTGGAATATCAATTGCTTGATCAGAATTGTATTGATAATCACTAACTCTCAAAGAAGTGAATTCATCTGAAAAGTTTTCAGCTAATTTTGGATCAGTAATAATTGGTATTATTGGAGGAATTAAACTATCATCTTGAATTTCTAATTTATTCCAATCTAATTTCCTGAAAAATCTATGTTTTGTGAAAAGTTCCCAATTATCATCAATTTGAAATCTCTTTTTAGGATTTTTATTTAATAATTTATGAAGTAAATCTTTTGCATCTAATGAAAAATAAAATGGTAATGATAATTTATTCTTTAGAATTTTATTTTGTATAACCTTATGAGAATTACCAGTAAATGGAGGTTTACCACTCATCATATCATAAATGACGCAACCTAATGACCACCAATCAACTCCATAATCATAATCTTCACCTTTTAAAATCTCGGGTGCCATATATTCAGGTGTGCCAATAATTGAATTACATTTATCATCATCACCATTTTCTCCTATATCTTTTGATAATCCAAAATCAGTTAATACTAAATTACCTCTGGTATCTAATAAACAATTTTCAGGTTTTAAATCTCTGTAAACTATACCTAATTTATGTAAATGTCTTAAACCAAGTGCCATTTGTGCTGCATAAAATGATACATGATCTTCTTTAAAAACATTCCCTAATGAATTATTATTTGTTAAATGATGAAATAATTCACCACCTGGAATATATTCTAAAATTAAATAAAATTTATCATCATCTTGTAATGCATAAAATAATTTAACAATATTTGGATGATGATTAATACTACTTAAAATATTTCTTTCATAAATTGTTCTTTTAATATGTGAAGTTTCTAAAGTATCTTGTTGTTGTTTAATATTAATAATTGGTTTCCTCAATTGTTTTTGTGCATATAATTTCTTTGTATGTTTATCTTCAACTAAATGAACTTTACCATAAGCTCCTTGACCTAAAACTTTAATTGGTTCAAAATCTGATAATTTCCTTTTATATGAATTTTTATTTTGTTGAATTTGATTAATTTCTTTATCATCTTCAAAATCTTTATTAAAATTAGATGGAATTAAAATCAGATTATTTGAAGTAATTGATGATTGTCTTCTAATTGATAATCTTCTATAAACTGATGATCTTCTTCTAGGTTTATCAGGAATATTTAAACCATTAATATTATTTAAATCATTATCATTTTTAAGAATTCCAGTAGTTTCAAATGGTTTAACTTCGAAATCAGATTCTATTGAATCTAAACTAGTATCACCAACAATTTCAATGGCGCATTCACTTTCAAAATTATAATTAGTTTCTAAATCAGTTATTCTTTCTTTTTCATCTGCTGCTTCATCTTCATCTTCATCTTCTTCATCTTCTTCTAATACTTTATTTTTAGATTCTCTTAATGTTGAAGTAAGTCTTGATGATGTTGTTTTCCTTGTTTCCTTCATACTAATACGTTTAAACTCTTGAAAAAGTTTATCGTCAGTCAAAGCTTCTCCCATTTCATAATATGTGTATGATTTTTAATCTTTAACCAGTAGTTATAGATTTTTTTTATCTTAGTAAACCACGCACAGTTCTTGTATATAAAACATAAGTTTTTGAAAAGGGTAATAATTGAAAAGGAAAAAGGACAGCCAGGCACGTGATACGATTGAGACAACTCATTACGTAAGCAACTACTAAAACAATGTCTCAAAAATGTATGGTCACCTGATGTGCCAGTCTTGGAGCCCTAACCAACCCGCGTGACTGTGTTAATGGTATTGCAAAACACCCGACTTTGTCGCGCGCCAAATCACCATGTCTCCCACTGTGTTATCTGCAGTACCAAAAGTCTCTCACCACAGAAGAAAAGTTTTTCAGACTAACTAGAGAGAAAAAGTAAAAGAGAGCGAAAAAAAAAAAAAATTTTCAACAAGATAATTAATTAAAAGATGTCATTACCAGCTTCATTTGATTTAACTCCTGAAGATGCTAAGTTATTATTAGCTGCCAACGTTCACTTGGGTTCAAAGAACGTCCAAGTCCACAACAAACCATACGTTTACAAAACTAGACCAGATGGTGTTAACGTTATTAACATTGGTAAAACTTGGGAAAAAATTGTTTTAGCTGCCAGAGTTATTGCTGCTATCCCAAATGCTTCTGATGTTGCTGTTTGTTCTGCTAGAACTTACGGTCAAAGAGCTGTCTTAAAATTCGCTGCTCATACTGGTGCTACCGCCATTGCTGGTAGATTCACTCCAGGTAACTTTACCAATTATATCACTCGTTCTTTCAAAGAACCAAGATTAGTTATTGTTACTGATCCAAGAACTGATGCTCAAGCTATTAAAGAATCATCATATGTTAATATTCCAGTTATTGCTTTAACTGATATGGATTCCCCATCAGAATATGTTGATATTGCTATCCCATGTAACAATAAAGGTAGACATTCAACTGGTTTAGTTTGGTGGTTAATTGCTAGAGAAGTCTTAAGATTAAGAGGTATCATCCCAGACAGAACTAGTGAATGGTCAGTTATGCCAGATTTATACTTTTACAGAGATCCAGAAGAAATTGAACAAAGTAATACTGCTGAAGAAACTAAAGAAGAAGAATCTACTGAAGATGCTGAACAACCTGCTGCTGAAGGTGACTGGAATGCTGAAGCTGAACCAGTTGACTGGGCTGAATCTGGTGTTGCCCCAGCTGCTGAAGAAGCTGCCGCTCAAAATTGGTAAATTAATTGATCAAAAATGCATTAATTTTTTTCAAATATTTATAAAATTTAAAATTGATAAAATAATATAGAAAATTTGTTAATTATTAATGTTTGGAAAAACGTAACCTTACACTTTACAATATATTTAATGGTGAAGAGCTATTTTGTGTATATTTAAATGACATAATACAAGTATTTAGTACTTATTTTTTTTCTTTCTTTCTCTTTTATCTATCATTAATTCTATTAATACCTTGGATCAAGTTCTAGTGGTCTTTTACTAGTGATCTTATCTTATACTAACTTATAATAACTTACAATATCTTACAATATATCCTTAATAAATTGTTGTTAATAAATTTTTCACTTTATGCTCTGCACTACCCACCATTATATTCTCAAATCTCACAAAAAAAAAAATTTCTTCATATTTGATTACCAACGAAAAACCACTGAAATCCTTAAAGAACCAAAGGTTCCTTAGTTTTAATCGATTATGTTTGATTCGATTACTTTACTTGTTTTAAGTAAATAATTAAATCTGGTTTTCCCATAATAAAAACCCCGGATTTTCGTATTATTACTTTTCAATAGAAATGATACTTCATGCCCGGTGAATATTTCCTCTGATATTTGATATTATTTTGTAATATTGATTATGTATCTCTTGGTTCAGTTTAATTGTATCGTTAGAATGTATGTGTTTATTTGATGTTTATTATTGTTAATTTTATTATTTTTATTATTTTTTACATTTTGTTAGTAAAAATCTGTAGATCTGATGAGTATATGGGATAAAATATCAATCCTACGAATTTCACAAATTTATGAAAAAAATATAAAATCTGAAAAAGTCTGTTAAATTGGATGAATCTTAAGATATTCTAATAGGTATCAAAGGGTATACATAATAGAACTACATAAATATAATAACAATATACTACAATATACCTCAATACAGGATAAAGAGTTTAAGCAACTGATACAGGTCAAAGGAAACAATTGCAAAGCCTAAAGCTAAAAAAGCCAAAATAAAAACACAAACCATCCTGGTCATTTAATTTTTTACAGAGAATACCCAATTTTTAAACCATTTTTAAACCATTTTTTAAATCCTCTTCTTCATTGGAAACACTCTCTCTAACACTAAGACCACATCCTCTTAACTAAAATAATTTTGATAAAGCTCATAATCATAATTTTAACCAAAAACTCGCGCTTTTATGCAATAGGGAACCACATTTAAAAACAAAACGAGATAAACCACATTTAAAAACTTATAAAGTGGGAACAAATTTAGGTAGAAGGTGGATTGTATTACAGCAATGCTGGTAAAGAAATTAATTCAAGAATGGGTATATTCACTTAGTACAAATGATAAATATTCAGAATTCGATTCAACAAAATCATTCAATAGAATAAATAAACCAAAGACAGATACTGAAACAAATTTATTAACTCATCATGAAAACAATTCAACAAATTTAGTTTCAGGTACTGATGATTTCCAAAAACATGGAATTGAAGGTATTCATGAAGTAAGATTAGCTTGGAGACATATTAAAAATTGGTTATATACCAATTCACCAGATTTAAATAGTTCATTACAAAAACCATGTACAGATGATGATTTAAATGATTTTCAAAAAGATTTGAATATACATTTACCTAATTGTGTATTGGAATTTTATAAATTAACTGATGGTCAATATGTTGATGATTTTAATAATGTTGGTGGTTTATTTTTTGGTTTAAAATTAATGTCATTAGATGAAATTATGGTAATGACTGAAGATTGGAGGAGAGTTGCTCAAAAATTAACAATGGAACTGTCACATCAAAATTCAAAAATAGCTGAATTGCCAAAGGTTTCAAATCATAGGATGTCGCTGTCTTCAAATTTACGAATTAATTCATCCTCTTCTTCATCTTCAGGATCAGGATCAGGAACATCAACATCAAGATCATCAAAAATTACAAATGATACTTCAACAAATACTTCATTACATTACCCTTCACAAAGATCAATTCCACCAGGTACAATTCATCCAATTTTCGCTCATCCTGCTTGGATTCCATTAATCACTGATGAAGTTGGTAATTGTATTGGTATAGATTTATCACCACCAACAACAGGACCGGGTAAATGGGGTCAAGTTATACTATTTGGAAGAGAATTCGATACCAAATACTTGTTGTCTGATAATTTTGGAGATTTTTTACTTATATTTGCAAATGATTTAGAAATTGGTAATTGGGAGATTAAAACTCCAGAAAAAAATAATTTTGGTGATTTAATGATGGGTAATGAAGGTGATTTAATTTTCGTTGATAAAGAATCTAAATTAGAGATAAATTATTTAGATGTTTTAAAACAAAGAAGTATTAATAATTGGATTGATTCATTAGATAAAAAAAATTTATCAAAAGAGACAAAATTAATTATTTCTGAATTAAAGAAAAATCCAGATTCTATATTAAATGTTAAACAATTAAATAACAATTCAATTGATACTTTTATAAATAATAATTTAGATTTAATTAAAGATATGAGTCAACCAATAAATTCAAAAGATCTTCCTGAAGTTCCAGAAGATATTAAAGATTCACCTGATCTTGGCCCTGGTCCAGTATCTGTATCTGGTTTCGAATCTTCTGAATCAAACACAATAATAAAAACTCATCATAAACCAGTTACTCGTCCACTTCCTGACCTTCCAAACGTCCCAATTAGTAATGACTTACATGAACATGATTCCGATAATGAAAATAACACATCTGATGATTCAACCATATGATTTCACAATATATGCCCTTACCATATAATTCTTTGTATACTAGATTCACTGTCCCATTTAAATTCATATTTGAAAAATATATACATTATGATTAAATTTATAAAATTTAACCAAATAAACTCTAATATATTTCTTATTTTACATTTACCATTATTTATAAAAATTCTAAATACAACTAATGGTATAATATAATATCTTGGTTCAAATAATGGTGATGGAACTATAGTTAATAAATTAGTAATTATAAATGATAATATAACAATAAAACTAGTTTTAG
Organism: Yamadazyma buinensis; assembly: GCA_030571035.1. Classification (NCBI taxonomy): domain Eukaryota; kingdom Fungi; phylum Ascomycota; class Pichiomycetes; order Serinales; family Debaryomycetaceae; genus Yamadazyma; species Yamadazyma buinensis. The sequence continues at coordinate 36,792 of JAJLWZ010000002.1, read as the reverse complement.
GTTGAGTTTGAAGTGAATCAATTATATTCCAACATGCAAAATGATAAATTGGTATCATAAAATAACAACTATATGGACGACTTAATATTTTCCTCCATATATAAAATGTATAATGTCTATTATCTGCTAATAAAAATGGATGAACAATAGTAAAATTTATAATAATATAGTAAATTAAATAACCCAATCCTAAATTTAATGGAATTTTATACCAAAATGATTTAATTGAACCAATTAGAAAATTTAAATACTTCTGGAATTTTGAAATTGATATCCATTGTGGCCATGTAAAGAAATTAATAAATACAACAGCATAAAATATTTGAACTAAATGAATTTGAACTTGATGATTTTCTTTATCACCTAATGTAATGCCACCATTAACTTTAAGGAAAATTCCAAATGCAAGGAAATTAAGTAAATAAGGAATTAAATTGACTAAATTATTAAAAGTCTCAGTTATATAACCTTGAATATATCCGATGAAACTTTGATTTGGTACGAATTCATCAATATATACAGATGCAATAAATGCAATCCAAATAATATTAGTTTGTCTAAACCAAAGACTTATAAAACCCAAAATCCCACTCAAGATAACTGATTTACGACTTAAAGCTAATGATCCAATAACGAAAACTAATGACCAAATATCAGTATAAAAAAGGAAGTAATATGGAACTAATAAAGGTAATGAAATTATATTTATTGACCAGATATTTTCATCCCATAAATACAAGAAAACAGGAAATACCACTACACCACCTACCAAATTCAAAGATCTTAGTATCCCATAATCATTACATATTTCATTCATTGTTAAACCAGTAAATGACACGAGTTTAGCATAAATATAACCTAAATAGTATAAACCTGGTGGAGTCGTGATTTTATCATCCCAAACATCGAATTGACCATTACAATAAACTACACATTGTCTTAAATGGAAGAACTCATCAATGAATGGATCTTTAACCAACTCAGTAACTTTGAATTGAATGATTCCACACCCTAAAATAAAGATTGAAAAAAGTATAAATCGAATCATTTGAAGATACAAAAAAAGTTCGCTCTAGATCATACTCACTGATAAAAAAAAGAGAGACCTTTTACCAAATATCTGATTTCTTACAAATTTCCTAATTTACTGGAAAATTCGTATAATAAAGAAAATCCCCTTAAAAAGTATCTCATTAATTGACACAAATAGAGTCAATGTGAATACAAAAAAATTGAGTTGGATAAAAAGCGAGTAATTCCCTATTTGTGTATTAAAATTATCAATTAAGCGCTCAAACAGGCTGCAAAAACTGATAAAAATTAGCTATTATTATTACAATTATTGCTATTATATTACAAGTATTATGGGATTAGATACCAGTCGTTTTAACTTCAAGCTCAGACAACACGATAGGTTTTTACCAACTTTTCAACCTTTAAAAATTGATCATGATGATTCTCCTTCTTATGTACCAAATAATTTTGAAATTTCAATTAGAGAGGATAGACCATTTATAAGATCAGTTAGTACTAGTGGTGATCTTACTTCTGGTTCAATTAACTCCAGTAGTGTAGGGATTATGAGTGATGTGAATGGTGGTGGTGGTGATTGCAGTGGTAGTAGTAGTAATCCAAGTACTAGAGGGTCTAGTCCTTTAACATCTCCAACAAAACACCAAGGTAAAATTGCAAATGCTTTAGGTATTTCATTAACTGAAAAAATTCTTAATTTTGGATCAAAGATTAAACCAAAACATCCAAGTTTTGGAGAAAATTTATCTAGAAGTTTAACAGAATCTGAAAATATTGTTGTTAAAAGTAAATCATCAAAGAAAATGGGTAATAAACCACCTAATGAAATTCCAATTTTACTTCAAGTTAAAACTCCATTTTTACGTAATGATTTTTATTCAAATTTAGTTAGTTGGTCACTTTGTAACCCTGATACAATTATTATTACACTTAATGAAACAACTTTTTTTTGGCATTTACCAACAAATGCAGTTGAACCAGTTCTTCAAACTGATAAACATGAATTTGTCACTGTTGTTTCATGTTCTTCATCAGATTGGTTCGTAATTGGGACTAGTGAAGGTGGTGTTTTTTTACTTTCACAAAAAAGTCCTAATAAACTTAAAGCCTTTTATGTAACTGGAGAAAGTGTTCATGCAGTTCAATGGTTTAAAAAAGATAAAACATTTTTAGCTAGTGATCATTCTGGTGATGTTTATTTATTTGAAATAGTTTCTCAAGGCGGTCAAGTTGAATTGAAAGTTAGATTTACTTTTAAGTTTCATAAACAAGTCGTTTGTGGTAATTAAATACCATTCTTTTTTTTTAAAAATTCTTTGATTTAAAATTCTAACAATACTAACTTTGTTTTAGGTATATCAGTTAATTCTGATGAAACACAAGTTGCATTAGGAAGTAATGATAATACAGTATCTATTTGGGATATTTCTAATATTTTCCAACCAAAATATAAACTTTTTTTACTTCATTCAGCAGCAATAAAAGCAGTTGCATTTTGTCCTTGGACTAAATCTTTATTAGCTACTGGAGCTGGTACAAAAGATAGAAATATAAGATTTTGGCATTCAAGTACTGGAACTTTACTTTCGACTCATTATACTGGTAATCAAGTTACATCATTAACTTGGTCAATTACTACAAAAGAAATTACTGCAACATTTGGATTTGGAGATTCATCATTATCAATGGCAGTTTATTCATACCCAGATATGAAAATTATTGGATCAGCACCTTCTCATGAATATTTAAGAATTTTAAGTGTTACTATGTCTCCAAATAAAGAATTACTTTGTGTAGCAACGAACGATGAATGTGTTAGGATCTACAAACTTTGGAACCATAATAAAAAATATATACCTAAAAAATTAACACAAAAGACAGATGCTTTCGGTAGTCAATTAATTGCACTTCATGAAGGGATAGATAAGAAGAATGGAATGATTAGGTGATCAAAAATAATACTATATTCGCTAGAAAAAAGCAGTTCACAACTTTCTTGTAAAATTTCCCTCTACTCTATTTTTACTCTAGCGGCATATTCGCAACTAGATCACCAACTTGAATTTAACAAAGCCCACTTTGTAATTTCACATTTAAATTTGTAGACACATCCTGGGCCCCTATACGCAAAAACTATAAAACTGTTAAGGTTTGAGAGTGTCATTTAATTAAATTAAACCATGTCAGCAGCATTAATTAACAGATCACTTACCACCATAAGAACTGAACTAGAATTTTTACTAGATAGTGAAGTCATCGACCAACAATTACATGATAAATTAGTGAATGCCATCCCATTAAAGTACCAAAAGGATCTGAAACCATGGAGTACTGATAAACTTGCACAAACCGGCTCAAACAATACGTCTAATAGCGTAGATAGATTATCCGAAGACTTTTCTAGACTTGATGCACCATCAAATCCACCACCTGGATACTCATTAACTTCATCAGGCCCTCCACCAAATGATAGAAAGGACCAAAAGGGAATGGGTTATTGTAAATCCCTTTATGACTACCAAGTTAAAGAAAAGGAAGATTTAGGATTATCAAAAGATGATAAATTAGTCGTTGTTGAACATTTATCAAGTGATTGGTGGAAAGGGTATAAGAAGGGTGATCCTTCTAACATTGGTGTTTTCCCTTCTAATTATGTCACAACTATAAGTGAAGAAGAATTCAATTCATCTCGTGGTCCAGCTTCAGTTCCTGCTGCCATCCCACAAGAACCAAGATCAGAATATAACCAACAACAACAAGGTTATCAACAACAAGGGTATAATGCAAATTACCCTGTTTACCAACAAAACGGGTATAACAACCTGAATTACCAAGTTCAAAACTCCAATCCTCCTTCTTTACCATTTGAACCTAACTATTACCAACAAGTTGATCAGCAACAACAACAACAGCAACAGCAGCAACAACAACAGCAACAGCAGCAACAACAACAAGGTAGTAACCATCCACATTTGAGAAAGTATGGTGCACAATTAGGAAACAGTATAGTTACTGGTGCTGGGTTCACTATTGGTAGTGATATAGTGAACTCTATATTGAGATGATAGAGTGATTAGGTCATTTTATAACAGAATATATATATGCAATGTATGCACAAAAAATCTCTGTTCCATTTCATCTATTTACAGTATTTACAATTAATTATTTTCTAGCATCGGTTACAGTATTTAATAATAAAGTATCATTATCTAACATAATTTTATTAGGAGAATTTGCTAAAATTGCAGCAATTTCTTTGGCAGTATCTAATCTTTTTAATTCAACATAATCTTTTGATTTTTTAATAGCTTCACCAATCAATTCAGCAGATTTGGCTTCACCAGCTGCCTTAACAACTAATTGTTGTTTTTCTTGAATTGCTTTATCAACCACAAAAGCAGCTCTTTGAGCATCTTGTTGTGCAATTTGTTTAGCTTCAACTGCTGCACTAAATTCAGGTGAGAATGTCATAAAAGTTAATGAAACATCATCTAATAAAATATTAAATTTTTTAGCACGACGAACTAAATTCTCTTTAACTAATCTACTAACTTTCTCTCTTTGAGTAATTAATTGAGATGCATTAAATTGAGCAACAACAGATTTTAAAACTTCATTAACAATTGATGGTAAAACTTTTTCATCATAATCTCCACCTAAAGTACGATAAATATTTGGTAATTCTTCAACTTCTGGTCTAAATAATACTCTACAAGTAATATTAACCATTTGTAAATCTTTTGTACCAGTTAATGATGCAACATTTCTTGGTTTAGCTCTAACATCATAAACAATAGGTCTTTGGAACCAAGGTAATAAGAAATGAGTACCTTCTGGATAAATTTTTGGTTGAACACCATTAATACGTGAATAAACAATTGCTCTTTGACCACCATCAACGTTAAAAAGTGCATTTTGAGCAGCCCAAGCACCTCCAAATAAAAGTAACATACCACCAAGTCCAGTGAATAATCCAGCAGGAGGTCTAGGTGCCCCTCCACGAGGTCCACCGGCGGATGCTTGTCTGCTTCTACGAAGGAATTCTTCTTGAAGTTTGTTCCAGTTATTATTATTCATTATTAGTCTTAACTTTTTTTTTCCCTCAGAATTGCCCTCACAAATTTTGGTTAAATGACATTTGAGATTTTTTTTGGAGAGGCCCACACTGATCAAAAGATTCTCATAAAATTCATTAATCTACATACAAACATATATAAAACGTACCCAACCTTGGTAAGTTTCACTTGGACCTCCTATGGGGTGAAGATATACGTGTGCTGGGGTGTCTAAGAGGGCACACCTTCGTATTCATACTTTTTATTGTACTCAGCAACTGCACTCTTCCAGTACCTCTTCTTATTAGTTTGGACAGGATTAGACCTAAACACTTTTTCAAGGAATAATAACGTTAATACCACTATAATCGTCACAAAACTTGGTGCAATCATTCCAGCTAATGCCTTCGTCGAAACGGTATCTTGGTAGGGACATTGAGCGTATGGACCACCTTTAACAAAACAATTAGTAACTGTAATATCATTCAAATCTATCCAAATTGGGTACAGAACACTAGAATTTGCAACCGTAGCAATAAGTGCTAACAGTTCAACACTCAGCTTAGGTACACTGAAATAATACCCATCGGGGCAAGTCTCTGACTTGTATGCATCGAAATACTGCTTCTCGTCCTTTACAACAACCCAACTATTGGGGTTAGTTTTATTTTGACATGCATAAGGTAAAGTATCGTAACAATTTTCAATTGACCATCCATTTTTGGTCATACACACACATTTATTAGCTTCCGATGCTGTCCTACTATTCGCCAGCGTACTAGTACTAGTTGAATCTTTAATTGAAGATGACGAACCAGATGATACAGATGCTGAATAAGAAAAATCAACAACGTTTGTTGAAACAGATGTTGATACAACACCCAGAACTTGATTTGCGGAGGTATAAATAGTGGAACCACTGGTTAGACCACTCACACTAGCACTACTACTAGTAGCAACATCATCAGTATCGGGATCACTAATTGCGCTACTACTAGCGATAGTTAAATTAGGTCCCCAAGACCAGAATGAAAAGGGAATAAAATGATCTATTACACCGCCCACTTCTTTCACATTAGTTGAATTAATCCAATACAGTGTTGAATTTAAAATAGGTGTGAACCCACAACGAACTAAACTCCTATAAGCTGTATCAGTAAATCTAACCAGTTTCAGATCATAAACATACCTGAAATGATGGTTTAATGAAGCTTCATCAAATAATGAAACACTAGATAATAAACTTAAGTCCGATACATTTGAAAGACAAGAACTCACCAAACTTGAGTTATCCAACGCTTCAAAAGTACTATCTATAGAATCGCCATTCACAAATAAAGAATTCGTATCATCTGAAGTATAATTATATTGTCCATCTGATCCTGTAACTTCGTCATATACAACCATAGCCATAACTCTTTTCAAATTTGTATATATGAACGTATCAAATGTGGGGAATAGTGACGATGATTGATTATAAAAACTTTGATGTTTTGAAGTTTGTACATCTGCTCTATAATTAGTTAAATCTTGAGGTGTATATAATAACAGACCCAAAGGATCTAAAGTTTGAGATAAACTACTATTCCCCAACACATTATACGGAGAATTAGTTGAATAATATATACTATCCCAATTTGTAGTAGAATTAATTGATGATTTAGGGAATTTAAATTTATTCAACCTGTATAATAACGTCATTGAATTAACATACATATTCGTATTCGTATTTTGCAAAAACTGAGTAAGAACTGTCATAATTGAATCAGTAGTGAATGAAGGTTGACATATATAAGTTTGTCCATCCCAAACAATTTCTTGAGCTACATTAACATCCGTATGATTTAAAGCGAAAGGTGCAGGACATAGCTGCCATTTTGATGTGAAATTATTCCAATATAAATCCACCACTACCGTCCCAGCACCAACATAAAATAAACTCAGTATATAAGCAGTACTAATACTTTGATACCCTACTTTATCAAATATTATTGATTTTAAAGATACCCCATATGTTGATAATTGATCAATAGGAATCTTTGCAGACATATCCCTTTGGGTCCTAGCTGCCACGATAGTATCAAACCCTAGCGTGGGCCAGTTTGAATACCCATAAACTACTCGTATCCACGTACAAATCCACACTAACCAAACGTGAATAATCATGACGTTACGTTGTTTTTGGATTTACCTCACAAATTATTTATACCTACTAACAAAAAAAAAAATATAATGCGTAGATTAAGCGTGGTAGGTGAGATGTCATTTTTGAAATCTCTTAACGCTAAGCAAAGAGAAGCGGTCATATCGCCGGCTTCCGGTCGTCTTCAGATAGTTGCTGGACCAGGAACAGGTAAAACCAAAGTTCTTGTGTCAAGAGTGGCTCAATTGCTTACAGTGGATAAGATACCACCTTACAGAATCATTGTTACCACATTCACTAAAAAGGCAGCTAATGAGATGATTGAACGGTTAACTCCAATTTTAGAAGGGACTTCGATAGATCCTACCAAATTGCTTATGGGTACTTTCCACAGTATATGCTATAGACTTATTAAGCGTTATGGTACCAAAATCGGTATGCCAAATTACTTGGTGGCAGATGAGAAAGATAGTACACATATTTTAAATGAAATTATTAAAAATTTAACTCCTGATGAAGTACACCATCTTGATCTGTTAGAGGATCATTTGAATTTAAGGAGCCAGAATGAATCGAAGGATTCTAAGTACTTTGGATATGGTCCTAAAAGAGTGAAACAAGCTATATCTCAATTGAAGTCTAAAGGGTTAACATTAGAGAAATATTTGAGAGCTCCTTCAAATGATCCAATGTTACGGTTGTTCTATGAAAAGTACCAAACGAAACTTCGTGAGAATCTTTTACTTGATTTCGATGATTGTTTAGTTGAATGTTATGAATTAGTGACAAAACAACCTGTTTTAAATTTTGTGCAACACGTCTTGGTAGATGAGTTCCAAGATACAAATGAAATTCAATTACAGTTAATGTTTGAATTTGCCAAGGGTCACCACTCAGATCCATCGACACAACATAATGTGACTGTTGTTGGAGATCCAGATCAAAGTATATATAAATTCAGGGATGCACAACTGGTAAATTTTAAGAAAATGATAAATTACTATGTTCATCATGATTTACCACCCAAGATCGTCCACTTAAATGAAAATTATAGATCTACTAAGGATATATTAGATATTTCTGAAACTGTAATGAAACAACAAAAGGAAAGGGAATCAAGGAAATTAAATTCACAATTTCTGGATTCATTTAAACCAGTTCATAAAGTCTTGAAATCTAATATAATGGAAGCTAAATGGATTGCATATCAAATCAAATATTTGACTTCACTTCCTAAGAATGTTATAGATTTTAAAGATATATCTATTTTAGTTAGAGCAGCTTACCAAACTAGACCAATTGAGAATGAATTGAATAAATTAAGAATTCCATATGTGATGATTCGTGGTAAAGCATTTTGGGACCGTGCTGAAGTTGTTGCAATCCTAGATTATCTCAGAATAATATCCAATCCAAATGATAGAATTGCTTGTATGAGGACCTTGAATTTCCCAAAACGTGGAATTGGTCAAAAAAGTTTAGAGGATATAAATACTGAGTTAGATGCGATAGATTTAACTAATACTAATGTATATGATGGGTTGAAGTCGTGTATAAAGGGTAAAAGATATAGAACCTCAGTCATTGAGTATCTTAATTTTATTGAAGAAGCTAGAGATATGATGCTTTTACTAGATGAAATGGAAGAAGAAGAAAGAAAGTTAGCATGGCCAGATTTTTTTGAATTTGTATTTGATAAATCAGGGTTAAAGAAAGAATATAACGATGAAGAAGATAAGAATCAAAATATTTACCAAGTAAGTGAACAATTGGTTGAATACTCACCAAATGGGGAAGCTTTACATGTTAAAATGGATGAATCTGGTCAACCAATAGTTACAACAACTGACGAACTGGAAGATAACTTTTTAATAGAATTTATCTTGTCACTTGGTCTTTTTGAGCACACTGAAGCTGAAGGAAGTAATAAGGTATCCCTTTCAACAATTCATGGAGCCAAAGGTTTAGAATGGCCAGTTGTTTTTGTACCGGGTGTTTCTGAGGGTTTATTACCTGCTAGTTTTGCCCTTCATCAGGAAGATGACATAGATGAAGAACGTAGATGTTTTTATGTAGCGTCAACGAGAGCTAAAACGTTATTATATTTTTCTTCAATTGTTCTGGAGGATAATTCAAACTTTTGGTATGGTAGCAGAGCACCAACCGAAGTTTCAAGGTTCTTAAAAAATGTACAAGGTTTAAAGAAAACACAAGAATGTTTCAAAGATTGGGATATTTTGAAAAAATTCTATGAAACCAGAGGAATTGAGGTGCCATTGCTGGATGATTTTGATTTAAATAAATTTTACCAAGGTTATAAACAACAACTTGATCCATACCTTCTGAAACAATTAAATTCAATTGAAACGATCAATTATGTCCCAGGTCAAGAATTCAAGTTCTCGTCATCATTTAACCCCAGTGATTCAGATTGGTTGTCTCCAGATTTCGACTCTTCTACACAATATAGTTATTTTAAAAGAAAGGGTTCATTTTCAGAGCAAAATAAGAAACACAAGTCACATTACGGATCACTGGCCGGGAAGGCACCTTCATATACACCTGATAGAGGTAGTCAAAGCTCTGCACCAAAAGGTAAAAGAGCACCAGCATATATACCCGATCGTAAAAGAAGATAGACAGATAAAATAGATAGATCTAGTATTATTAATTATATAATTAATTAGTTACCTCTAATGTATAATAGGGTTAGAGGAAAATATCTAAGAGGAAGTAATAAAAAATCAAATGTACATTTACTTGGTTATTTGGAATGACCATGGTAAGGTTAAATGGGTAGTTTTATCATCATCAACAAATTTAGTGATAGCAGAGTATCCACCTCTAGCTAATAAACCTGAAGGAGCCTCCACATCAATGAATTCCTTTTCATAATATGGTTTTTCTAAGGTGCTTGGAGCGTAAGAACCTAATGGTTCTTCAACTTTTTCAACTCTAATACCTGCCTTTTTAACCAGATGTAAATACTTTAATCCTGTAATAATTTCATGTTGAACACGGAACTTAATAACTAATTGGTAAATGGATCTTTCTTTAATTGTGAATTTAATATCCTTATTTAAAGTGTTACCATTTTCATCTTCTAATTTAATAATGATTGGGGAGATATCTTGATCTGGGAAATGTAAAGCCATTTCAACAATGACTACATTCCTTTTATCACCTGCTTTCACGGGGTATGGGGTGGAATTGGCGGCTAAACCTAAGGAAGCTTTCCATTTGGCTAAACTTTCATCTTCAGCATCCAATTTATTGTATTCGTCAACTGTCTTCTTTTCGCCTACAACGTAACCTTCAACGGTTTCTGGAACTAAATCATCATCTTGGTTTGACATGGTTACTGTTTACTGTTTACTGTTTGCTTTGTTGTCTACTGGTAAATTCAATTATGGGTATAGTATGTAGTATATAAGAATTATTCAATTGTATATGTATAATCCCACCCTGTTTTATCGTGTGTGTGTGTAGTAAACTAACGAGTTAATGATTTAAATGCTCGTCTCCAGAGTTTCATTATAGACGACTTTTTCGGAGGCGACTTTCACATTTAAGGCACGCCGACATTTATTTCAATTTAACCTATTTAAGTTCTATCTTCTAAGTATCTACTAAGTATCTACTACTTCAATTTTACTTGGAGTTATCACTGGTGAATTCGAAGGAGATGGTGTTGAAGCTCCTGAACTAACACTACTTATATTAGGTGGGGCAAAAGTTATTGCTGGAACGGTGGTTTCTTCAACGGTGGTTTCTTCAACGGTGGTTTCTTCAACAATAACTGTACCCAGATTACTTCTACTTCTGGCATTATCGTTATTTTTATTCTTAACATCATTATCATTATCATTATTATTATTATTATTATTAGTATCATTACTAAAATTGTTATTAGTATTCAAATCGGGTATATTAGTTTCAAAATGGGGTATAAAAGGTGGTTGAGCATATCCATTGAAAACTGGTTGATAAGGTTGACCATACATAGGTGTAAATGCCCCCATTTGAGGGTCAAAATACGTCATTGGTCCCGTCATTGGTCCCATCATTGGTCCCATCATTGGAGCTTGCATATATTGGCCCATTGGTGGACCTGGAACCATAGGTGGATATGCTCCAAAAGTATTTGAGTATCCTGAAAGGTGAGCATATCTTTTTGGTTCATGGAACCTATCATGTGCTCTTTCCACGTATTGACGTTGTTGGATTGGAGGAAATCTACCCATGCCATTGACCAGATTATCAATCATATCATATTCATCGTCACTTGTATTTGCAAATATTTGACTACGAGTTTGTTCATAATCTTCGTTAGAAATGCATACTGGAGCAGTAGGAGCTGATCCTGAATCTGTTTTGGTTTTTGATTGAGATCTCATTAACATCTTTGGTTTTATTATAGTTTTACCCTTACCCTTTTGTTTAAATTTTGGTTTTTCTATGTTATCATTATTATTATCATTATCATTAATTTCTTCATCATTTGGTTTAATTGAACTGTTATAAATTTCTAATAAAGTTACATCACCTTCTTTAATTTGTTTACTAATTAAATTATATTTAATACCATCTTTAGCGTGAATACTAAAATAATTATGACTTTCTGATCTACCTAATTTATAATAATCACAAACATTATGTAACATTGCTTTATAATAATTATTTTTCAAATCCTTATGAGGAATGACAACATTCTTTCTATTCAATTCTCTAACACCGCTTGGTTTGCACAATGATTTATCATTACCCGATTTATCATTACCCGATTTAGTATTATTACTATTCTTATTACCACCAGTTTTATTTTTAATACTTAAATCATGGATAAGTGGGATCAATTTAGTTTCTAAATCAAGGATAAACTTACGTTCCACAGGTTTTTCTAAACCTGTAATTAAAATTTCTGGTAAATCTGGACCAATTTGACTCATTGAAAGTTGTTGTGAAATATTTTTAAATTCCACCATTTTAAACCATTTAAATATAAAATTTCAATCGAATGGCAGATAAAATCCTTAATTTCCCTATTGTTCAAAAAAAAATATGGTTTATCCAATTTTTTGATGCTAAACCAGAGAAAAATCTACTTTATGCTGTTCAATGCGGGTTTTCAGAAATTACTTAAAATACCATAATGAGTTCTGACGATGTACGTAAAAAAAATAAAATTATATCTATATAACTTACAAGTCATAAGTAACTTGGTTATAGGTTAATAATTTAAAAGATGAGTCCACTAACAAACCAGATTCGTGCTAGAAGATTAGCCAATATATCAAGATTAACAAATAATGTTAACCCTTATCCAAGTTCTGGTAACTCGGTGCCACCAAATAAGGCAGATTCAAAAATTGAAGAAAGTAGTAAAAGTAATAATAATAATAATAATAATAAAAATAATAATAATAATAATAATAATGAAACTAATCAAGAGAATTTGATACCAATTGGTGACTCGAGTCCTAGTAATAAAAAATTGAAACAAGAAACGATTACTAAAGAATCTATCACTGGATTAGGTTCTCAATCAGCACCTAAATCAGCACCTAAATCAGTTGATTTAGATAAATCAGAGAATCAATTAGCTAAATGGTTACTTTTAGAATTCAAAGATACACTTCAAATCACTACAAACCCAGAAGAATCAACATCTGAATTAATTTATCTTGAATCACTCGCTAGTGAAATTTCAAATCGTTCAATTAATGAAGATGATATTGAACTGGCATTTATGGAAATTCTTACAGAAGCTGGTATTCCAATATCATCAGGGAATTCAATTATTTATCTTCATTTAATTTATAGAAAATCACTTAAATTAAGAAGATTATTACTTAAAAAAGATATTAATTATGAAAAAAAATTATCAATTATTAATAAATTTATTAAATTTTCATGTTCATTTGGATTTATTTGTTTCCAAGTTAGTGATATGTTTATTAATAATGATATACCAAAATCTATTGAATTTTTCATTAATAATTTAGAAGCTCAAGAATTTTTACATGATATTATAATGAAAAGTATTGAAGAAGATGGATTAATTGAATTACTTAATTTATTTTTACCAACTATTTGTTCCAAATTATATGAATTAAATTTAAAAGATAGAGATTATTCAAAATATTTAACAATTATTGAATTATTCGTTTCAATTAAACAAGTTTCAAGTAATTTCCATAAAGTTAATGGATTTCAACCTCCAAATTTAGATCAATGTCTTGATTTTGAACATAAAACTTTACTTGGTCCAATTTTAAGATTATCACCATTAATTGAAAGTTCAGCATACTACTATTTTGATTCAAATTTTAATTCAAATAATGTATCACAAGTTAATTCAATTTCAATTTCACTTCAAAGTGAATTTAAAGTTTTAATTGATAGACTTTTTTATATAATTGATAAATTAATTAGAGGTGGTCCAGAAATTAGAAATTCTTTATTAATTTGGTTTTCAAAATTAATTAATTTAAGTCATTTAAGAGTTGGTTCACATGCTGATCCAACTAAATTACCTTCTGATGGTATGATGTTTAATATTTCACTCATTTTAATTAAATTATCAATGCCATTTTTAGATTCTTCATTTTCCAAAATTGATAAAATTGATATTGATTATTTAAAAGTTAATTCATTAATTAATTTATCTGACGAATCAAGAATTAATTCATCAATTCAAGATTCTGATGAATACTATAAATCTGATTCTACTCCACCTGGTAGTCCAAATTTTATTAGTGATTGTTTCTTCCTTACACTTACATACATGCATTATGGAATTGGAGGTGTTACTGTACGTTATGATGGTCTTAAATCAAGAATTAATCAATTGCAAGAAAGAGTTGATATGATTCAAAGAAATGAAGTACCAAATGGTACAAATCCACAAATGTTGGGATTTTTAAGAAATCAATTACCTCGTTTAACACTTCAATTATCATATTATAAAGCAATAAAACAATCAACTAAAGCAATTTTTAATCATGATGATACTCAAAGACAAATATTTGATTTTGTCATTGGGGCATGTACTTTCCTTACAAGAGTTATTGATCCATCACATCAATATCCAAAATCAAAATTATCTATACCAATTTATGAAATTGAAAGAATTAGTGAATTAGACGATCAAGATTTTTTGAAAACTAAGTGTCCTAAACCATGGAGTTTTTACCCTGAATTTTGGCTTGAAGGACTTATAAATTATTGTAAATTTACTACCAAATTTGCTGGTTCCCCATTAGTTCGTAATGCAAGACTTGAAAATTTCGTTGAAATATCAGTTATATTATTAAGATGTCCTGAAATTTTAGGTAATCCTCATTTAAAAGGTAATATTGTTGAAATTTTATTTATTGGTTCATTACCATTAACCAACGGTAGTCCTGGATTTATGTCAGATATTTTTAGAGATAATGAATTAGTTAAAAATAATATATTATATTCATTATTAGATATTTATGTTATGATTGAAAAAACTGGAGCTTCATCACAATTTTATGATAAATTTAATTCAAGATATTATATATCAATTATTTTAGAAGAATTATGGAAGAATGATTTTTATAGAAATCAATTAACTAGTTATTCTAAGAATAATGTTGAATTTTTTGTTAGATTTATTGCTCGTATGTTAAATGATACCACATTTTTACTTGATGAAACATTTAATGAATTAAATAAAATTCATGATTATCAAGTTGAATTAAAGAAAAGACAATTAGATCCAACAAATGAAGATGAAAGTTTTGGTAAAACTGATGAATTAATTAGTAATTTAGAAAGTAGTGAACGTAAAGCAAAAAGTTATATGGGTTTAAGTAATAAAACAATGGAATTATTTAAATTATTTACTAAACAAGTACCAAAGGGTTTTATTTTACCTGAATTAGTTGATAGATTAGCAAGTATGTTAAATTATAATTTATCAACTATGGTTGGTCCAAAATGTAATAATTTAAAAGTTGAAGATCCTAAGAAATATGATTTTGAACCAAAAAGGACATTACAAGATTTATGTGAAATTTATTATAATTTATCAAATGAAGAAGATTTTATTAAAGCAGTAAGTAGAGATGGTAGATCATTTAATATTGAATATTTCAAAAAAGCTGTTGGAATTTTACGTAATAAAACACTTTTAGATAATAAAATTATTAATAAAGTAATGGAATTAGGTGAAAAATGTGAAATTAAAAGGATTGAAGAAGAAGAAGAAGAAATGGAATTAGGTGAAATACCTGATGAATTCTTAGATCCTTTAATGTATACAATTATGGAAGATCCTGTTACTTTACCAACTTCAAAAGTTAATATGGATAGAAGTACAATTAAAGCTCATTTATTAAGTGATTCAACTGATCCATTTAATAGAATGCCATTAAAATTAGAAGATGTTATTGATAATGTTGAATTACGTGAACGTATTCAAGAATTTAAAAGAAAAAAATAAGTAATTTAAAATATATAAATATATAGAGTGAAAATCTTTTTTTAATTATAGTTATAATTTTAGTTTTCGTTATAGTTAAATAGTAAAGTAAAAGTACAAAATATATGCATTAAAATACATTAATTAATTTAATTTATTTCTTTATTTCCTTCTTAAAATTTAAGCTTTGATAGCAAAACTTCTCTTTGGGAAAGAGACTTTTTGTTTTCTTGATTTATCAGTAATTCTAGTAGCTTCAAATTTAGTTAATTGTCTTCTAATAGCTCTGGTTTTTTTAGCTCTTAAATCTTTTGGAATATATTTTTTACCAGCGTAGAAAGCTTTGACATTAGCTCTTTGGTTTAAGTTGATAATAGTTAAAACTTTAGCAATGTTTTTTCTAACAGTGTGAATTCTTGGTAATGATGGTTTTTGTAATTTTTGAACTTTTAAATTAGCTAATTCTTGTTTTAATTCAACTAATTGGGTTTCCAATTGTTCTTTAGATTTAGTACGTAATTCAAATGCTTTTAAACCGGCCTATAATTAGTTAGTAATTTGTTTTTTGGGGGTTAAATGTATTTTATAAGGATTTTTAAAAGTAAAAAATTGATGTCGATGATCAAATATCTTGAATGTTGACAAAAATTTCTTTCAATCTTTCTTGAATGATTATATCTTTCTTTTAAACTCTGGTTCTTTATATCTCTTTCATATTATATTGATTATTTCCAGTTTACTAAGAATTTCTGAAGAAATATCTTATTATGATCATACATCTTTATTCCAATGATGGGAAGTCTACACTTTATAAATCATAAATTAATCACTTCAAGTCAAGGTATTAAACTCGTTTCTTCGAGTACATCCATTCTATCTATCTTTTCTAATTCATTTATCTTGATATCTGTCTATTTCCATATACTAATTAATTCTTTTATCCTTTAAATCATGTACATACCATTTTCAATGTATAAAAATTTTTCACTTTCTCAATAATTTACCTTCAAAAAGTATACTGAGAGAAAAAAAAATCTCAGAGTGTCGCAAATATCAAAAAAATATCGGGTGTCGCGCACCAGTTTGTTGTAGAATGGCGTGGTAATGCGACGACCGGTGAAAGAGACGTCACTTTGTGTCAGGTGATGCATTAGGGCTGCCGTGTTGGAGGGCTTCCGTGGTTTCTTTGTGATAGCGTAAGAAATTACGTAATCTGGAAGTATAAAATTCTTATATGAAAAGAAAATCACCTTAAAGGTTAATTAATTATATAGTAAATTGTTATTGTTTTTATATTGTATTGTTAACTATAGTAAACCAATAGGTTGAAATTAAGTATTCCGTTAATTTGATCATAATATATCTACCAAATTGATGGTATTAACTCCTTATCAATAATATTACTTATCTTTTGTTGTCAAGTAGTATCACCAAAGAGAATGTAAAAAAAGTCAACTCTAGTATGAACCACAAAAAAAGAGATGACCTATCACACCACATCCCTTACCACCACTACTACTACTACCCCTTCAAGCTATACCATCTCTAATAGATTTTTGTATCGATCATATACTAAATAATTTCATGTATGCATAAGGGACTGATTATGGTAATCGAGAAACGCAAAATGGAATTAATACGGGGTCATTTGAACACCTAACCAAAATTCAAACCAAAATCCAAAAAATTCAAAAAATTCAAAAAATTCAAAATATCTTTGAAATCCATTAAATTCAATTGTGTAACGTGTTCATTATATAACGTATTCTCTATGTATCACTTATATCACCACCAATTGGTTTATAATGAGAAATCCAAAGGTACAGTGATTCGAGGATCGTCTAAATTTTAAACACGTATTGGGAATTTAACTGAATTTTGACTGAGTTTATTATTAGAACTTATCTGTCACTCTGATCAAATCTAATAGAATCCCTCTTAGGTACACGCTTATTAACAAAAGAGAAGAGAAGGAATAGTATTAACATTCATTTAAAGTAAGCTAGCTCTTCTTAAATCAACTCACAACACCCTATAAATATATATAAACAAAAAATACAATTCAATACATAATTTTCAATTTCAAAATTAATCCATAAAACATAAAGAAACTACACCTTAAATATTGTTTTTGAATTGTAAAATTGAATATTTTAATTACAAGATTTTTATTATTATTATTTTAAAATTATTGTGTTTGTGTTTTATGGGTTTGTTTGTCTTTTTTTTTTTTTGTCTTTTGTTTAATTACCTTTATAATGGATGAAAAATCTATTCAACAAAAAAAAAGACACCCCTTCACACAATTGAAAAATCTATGAAGAGTTTTTTAAGTTGGTAGATAACCATTCTAAACCTTCGTATAAACCATCACCGGTGGTGGCACAAGTAGCTTGAATATACCATGGTCTTTGTCTAATTGAATGTAATCCTAATTTTTCAGTTATTTCAGCGGCATTCATGGCATTTGGTAAATCTTGTTTATTTGCAAAGACTAATAATAAAGCATCTCTTAATTCATCTTCATTTAACATTTGTTGTAATTCTTCTCTTGCTTCAGCAATTCTATCTCTATCATTTGAATCAATTACGAATATAATACCTTGAGTATTTTGGAAATAATATCTCCATAATGGTCTAATTTTATCTTGACCACCTACATCCCATACGGTGAATGAAATATTCTTATATTCAACAGTTTCAACATTAAAACCAATAGTTGGAATAGTTGTAACAATTTCACCTAATTTTAATTTATATAATATAGTAGTTTTACCTGCTGCATCTAAACCAACCATTAAAATTCTCATCTCTTTATTTCCAAATAAATTGGTAAATAATTTTGAAATTGATAAACCCATATTAATTTAATTTACTTTACTTTCTTAAAATAAAAACTCTTAACAAATTTATTATTGTTGTTTTTGGGTTTAGGGGGAAAATTTTCATCGACAAGAGGGCGAGTGAGATCATGAAACTTTTTGGTAACGCGTACGCCCCCCTTTTTGTGTAACATTTTATTTGTTTTGCTTTATTTAAAAATTACCTCTAAATTATTTTAATTTGTAAGGGATTGAATTATCTCTATCTCTTTATAGGTATATATACTTGTGAAGGATGATACTATGGGACACTATACCTTGGAAGAGAATCAATTGATCCAATAATAAACCCACTAAAACCCATGGGCTATGTTTGCGTCTCGATCTCTCTAATATGAGAGAATACACACAATGATAAGATCTGTACCTCGATAAGACTAAAATATACATCATCACCGATAAGATTCACTGATATGTATATCAGATCAAAGGATACGTAAGGGACTGAATCGGTTCACATCGGGATCGGAAAAGAGTATAATAGATAGAGAATTTAAAAAATAAAAAAAAAAATAAAAATAGAATAAATCTATTATAATGCACACGGATATACAACCTCTAACTACTAATTCACACAATGCTTTCAAAACAATTCACATACACAAAGGAATCATTTGTATGGAAGTACTAAATAATCAGATCGAAGTAATCATAAGATCAAAGTATTACAAATCAAAAAAAAACACAAGAAAAAATAAAGAATGATTACTTACCAACATTAACTTTACTTTTTGCATAATTTTGTAAACTTCTAATAAATACAGCATAAGAAACATCTTTATTATCATATTCCCAATAAATTTCAGTTAATCTAATATGCCAAGGTGGATAATCTTGTAAATCTAAATTTGGATTAAAAACAATTAATAAATCAGGTTCATTACCAACTAATTCAATTAATTCTTCATTAATTAAATCAATTGTAATATCATTAATTGATAATTCTTTTGAAATAGCTAATTCACTCATAGTTTTAGTTAATTCAACAATTGTAGGTTTACCATCAATTCTACTTAATAAATTAACTCTTAAATCAATATCTTTATTATTATTATTAATAATTACTTGATTTGTATGTGGAATTTTAAGACAAATATTTGGAATAAATTCAGTACCAAAATAATTTTTTAAATTTTTATTAATATATCTATTCAATTCTAAATGATAATTATTAATAATTCCATTAAATTCATAAATATTTAATTCTAAAATTCCTGAACTAACTGACCAAGCAACTAATTCACTAATATCTGAAATTAAACCATCAATCCCACCATTTTCATCATCTTCATCTTTAAAATTCACAATACATGATAATCTTTTTGGAATTTTTGATAATTTATTAACATCATCTCTAATAATATGAGGTGATTTATTTGGATAATATGTAACATTTAAAGATTTTAAAACAACTTTACGATAAATCCATAAAAAATTTTTATAAATTGAAATTAAGAAATATATAATCAATAAAATTGAATGATTAATATAAAATAACATTAATTCAGTAATTGTTTGATTTTTTTCTAAAATACTAAAACTTCTTAAAAAATCATTAACTAACATAAAAAATACTGATATAACTGTTAAATTTCTAAATTTAGTTGGTGGTTCTAATTTTTCATCCATTGCACCAGTTGGATAATCTGTAACATCATCAATTTTGATTGATCCATTTTTTTTAATTTTCCCATTTGAAACAAGTTTCAGAGTAGTACCATTAGATACAGCACTTGTTACTCCATTACCAACACCACTTGAAACTCCACTAGCTCCACCATTATTGGCACCATTGGCACCATTGGCACCATTGCGACTGCTACGGCCACTGCTGGTGGCGCTATTATTCCCACTGCCACCGCCAGCAGAGGTCCATAATTGACCATCAACTTTAACCGCTGCCATGATATATAATTTTTAACTCTATAAAATGTAACCAACTTACCAGAACCAAAAGACAAAAGCAAACAAATCGAATTACCAGAACCGAACTACTTCAACCAATTGATATCAAATAAAATGATGTGAATGTATGTATAACTCTTTTGGAAAATTTCCCACCCTGTGATCTCTTTGATGTGTATGTGGAGAGATACGTTACTTGTGAAAAATTTTATCCCCTTTTTAACCTGACTACCTTTGAATAATACCCTATAAGTGTTTTTTGCCCTTCTGTCGTCGTATAGATGGTATTACTTGGACCCTTCTTCTGAATAAGTGAATTCAGTAGTGAAGAAAAAAATGAAAATTTATGAAAAGCACCTGCCAAGTTGCAAACTGAGAAAAGGAAAAAAAAAAATTTCGTTAATCACCTAAAAATTAAAATTCTCAAAAAGTATCGGTGATAATCATGGTACTGACATTCAATAAAATAACGCAGTTCCTAGATAATTTATTCTACGATAATGCGATCGAAGAAGAGTATTATATCAAGATGCGAGAGAAATCCTCATCCACATCAGCTTTTATAGTGGGTTTAGTTGCTGCCGTTGGTGGATTTTTATATGGATATGATACAGGATTAATTAATGATATCTTAGAAATGAAATATGTGACAGATCATTTCCCAAGTAATAAACAACAATTTAATGTTCATGAAAGAGCACTAATAACTGCCATATTATCTTTAGGAACCTTTTGTGGGGCAATAACTGCACCATTAATCTCAGATAATTATGGTAGAAAATTTAGTATAATAGTTAGTTCGGGAATTCTTTTCACTATTGGTAATATTTTACAAGTTAGTAGTACAGGTATTACATTATTATGTATCGGAAGGTACGTCTCAGGGTTAGCCGTGGGGAATTTGTCAGCTATTGTACCGTTATATCAAGCTGAAGCCTCACCAAAATGGGTTAGAGGTTCAGTTGTTTATTTATATCAATGGGCTATAACATGGGGGTTATTAGTTGCATCAGCAGTATGTCAGGGGACAAGAAACATAACAAATAGTGGATCGTATCGTATACCGATAGCGTTACAGTTTTTATTTGCAAGTGTATTATGTGGTGGGATGTTATTTTTACCTGAAAGTCCGAGATATTATGTTCAAAAAAATCAATTAGAGAAAGCATTAGAAAGTTTATCAAAATTAAGAAGAATCGAACGTAATGATCCTGATTTAATTGAAGAGTTGGTAGAAATTAAAGCTAATTATGATTATGAAATGTCATTTGGTAAAACTAAATTAATTGATTGTTTTAGAAATGGAGGTGGTAGAAATAAACAAGTTTTAAGAATGATGACTGGGATGGGTGTACATTTATTTCAACAATGTAGTGGTATAAATTTTATTTTCTATTATGGTGTCAATTTTTATTCAAGTACTGGAGTTCATAATTATTATTTAATTTCATTTATTACTTATGCAGTTAATACCATATTCACAATACCTGGAATTGTATTAGTTGAAGTTATTGGTAGAAGATTATTATTACTAGGTGGTGGATTAGGTATGGGGGTTTCAAATTTATTAATTGCAATAGTTGGAGTTAGTGTTCCAAACAGAGATATTAGTTCTAAGATAAGTATAGCATTTTCATGTGTTTTTATTGCATTTTTTGCAGCAAGTTGGGGTGGTGGGACATGGGCTTTAACTTCAGATTTATACGGTATTAGTATTCGTCAAAAGGCAATCTCATTAGCTGCTTCAACAAATTGGTTAGTTAATTTTGTTTTTGCTTTTATTACACCTTATTTAATTGATACTGGTGAACATACAGCTGCTTTAGGTACCAAGATCTTCTTCCTTTGGGGTGGTTTAAATCTTATTGGTACTATATTCGTTTATTTTGTAGTTTATGAAACTATGGGTTTGAAATTAGAAGAAATTGATTATATGTATAAAGTTTGCAATAGTCCAAGTGAATCATATAAATTCCGTAGTACAAAGATTCAATATGATAATATTGAAATGTATAATTTTGATAATATTTTACATCCAGAGAAAGAAGATATAACTGGTCCAAGTAATAGTAATAGTGATACTTTACAAAGTGGTAATTCTCCAGTTATTCCAACTCAAAATGGCAATACAATGCATAATTCAGATGATTATGATAGTCATACTGAAGGTCATGTAATTGAATCTGATACTTCTGAAGGTAGTGATTCAGATATGGAATATTATAATAATCATAATATTCGTATGCTTAGTCATAATAATAATAATAATAATAATAATAATAATAATAATAATAATAATAATAATAATAGCAGTAATAACCATGGATCACAACCATTACCAAGTCCATCATTGGTACCAACTAGAGGTAGCATGTTACCATCATCATCATATATGGTTGAAGATAAGTCGGATTATGAGAAATATTTAGATAGATTAAGGAATGAAGAGGTTAATCAATTTGCAAGTAGAGATAGTAAACCTGGTAGTAGAAACGGGACTAGAGATAGTAGAACCGGTAGTAGAACTGGTAGTAGGACGGGAAGTAGAAATGGAAGCTTACCGGGCAGTAGAACTGAGAGTAGTCCATTAGGCAGTAGAAGATATGAGTCGTCGTCAACCTCAATAAATGTCAAGGGCACAAATATTGTTGCACCATTTTTAAGTTCCCCTCCTAGTGATTCAGATAGTGAATAAAGTTAAAAAAAGATAATGAGATAATTATGAGATAATTATGTAATGAAATGATTTAAATAGGGATATTAAAAAGAATAATGCTGGTTGTTATTCTTTAGTAAAAAAGAAAGAAAGATATGTATTTGTGTAAAATCAATATAATGACTTATGAAAATGTAAAACTCGCTCTATATCTGAAGTCTCACCAAAAAAAAAAATACTCACAAAAAACATCACTCGCAAAAATTACCACAAAAAACTGCAGTATAACGAATAATAAAAAAAAATAATGTCAGAAGAAAAACCAGATAAATATCTTATTCATAATAGTATCAAATCAGAGAACACATTGATTGCCACACAACTAATAGATGAGAATCCACAATTGAATCTACTTGCTGACGAAGATGGTAGGTACCCAATTCATTGGGCAGTTTCAATGAATAATTTGCCTCTTGTTAAAATATTAGGTAGTAAGGGGAATTTAGGAGATATTGATGATTTAGTAGATGATAGTGGATGGTCACCAATTCATATAGCATGTAGCATAGGGAATGACGAAATTTTAGAATATTTAATGAGTTTAGAGCCAAAACCTGATGTGAATTTAAAAACTGGTACAGGTGTAACACCATTACATTTATCAATTTCTAAGAAAAATATTAGTGTAATTAAGAAATTGATAATTGAATATAAATGTAAATGTAATATAAAGGATAGAAATGGGTATACACCATTACATAGAGCTTCATCAATTGGTTTATTATCAATTATTAAATTACTTAATGATTATAAAGTTAATTTAAATCAAACTGATAATGATGGTTGGACTGCTTTACATCATGCATTAGCTGAAGGTAAAGGTGATGCAGCAAAATTATTAATTGAACTAGGTGCTGATAAAGATATTAAAAGTCCTGATGGATTCCCAATTGATGTATGTGTTGATGAAAAAGTTAAAAAGTATGTATTTGGATAGTGTTTTTTTTTTCCCACTAGTCATGTATATACGAAGGTATATGTAGATATATATATAATAAAGTATATAACAATATATATATATATATATATAGAATGCATAAACTAAATATCCTAACAAAATAAACTAAGCCGTTGAAAAATTTCAATTAAGCTAAATTTCAAATAAGCCTATAGATTATATAAGATAAACTAAAACTGTTGAAACTCAGTACAAGGTGTTAAAGAGGGTGTTAAAGGTGTTAAAATTCTTAAAAAGTGATAAAACGGGAATTAATTAATTTTCCCCCATTTCCTTCTATTTCTGTCTGAGTTGTTAAAAGCGACAAACGTCATCGAAATGTAAAGAGATGCGGCTCATAATAGGTGTCCATTTTAAAAAGGTTTTAGGGACGAATTTCAGCCACACGGACACGACTACAACTGGAATAGGGTGTAAAACGGCTTAATTTGGCAATTTTAGATGTACGAACTGTTGATCCTTTTTAAAGGGATTTTTAA
This sequence comes from Yamadazyma buinensis, assembly GCA_030571035.1. NCBI lineage: Eukaryota > Fungi > Ascomycota > Pichiomycetes > Serinales > Debaryomycetaceae > Yamadazyma > Yamadazyma buinensis. The sequence goes on along the minus strand of JAJLWZ010000002.1, from coordinate 12,170 downwards.
ATCCTTTTTTTAGACCATTTTTAGGGGTCTTCATTTCCCATTTTTATTCCTTCTTTATCTCCCATTCTTACTTCCACTTTAGTTACTTAATTATCATTCTCATCAATCGTCGTCATTCGTCATCGCTTAAAAAACACGGATTAGCAATTCTACAATAAATTACAGTATACAGCATCAACGAACATTAGTATATGTAGTTTTACATATTCACTAACTTTTAATAGAACTAATATTCTACAGAACTAATATTTTATAGATGGTTAAAATTTTAAATCAGAAGGAGTTACTATATAATGTCTTAACGTTAGGAATTTAGTAATCAGGGAGATAATTCCATTGTACTTTAATACTGTTATTCCTTATGGGAATAGTGGGAGTTTACAGAGGTCACAGAGGTCACAGAGAATTTTGCCAAATTGTCTCTCACATACCGCACAGATAAAAAAGAATTTCCAGTATAACACCCCAGTGAAAAACTGAATTTTCACATCTATTTACACAACTTTGTTGGCGGGTAGTCCCCTTCTAAATAAACCTTCTCTTAATATCTATAATTGTTTCCCTGATTTTAATTTAGTCTTAATTAATTACTTAGAATTATAAAAACCCTCCCGGTTCCGTAATCCCTCGAATGTCGTGTCTCTGCCACCTTTCTAATATTTTTGGATTAGACGGTTAAAGTAATTTTTAGCAAGTGACCTGAAACCAAAATATTTTTTTTTTTCCTCCAATATATAAGGAAGGAATTATCCGCAAAGGGTCAAATAATCTACTATAATAACAAAATGTTAGCAATTGGTGACGCTTTATTAAGAGGTTTTAATTTTATATTTTTAATTATCGCTTTAGGATTAACTGGTTCTTTAGCTGCAACAACTGTTTCACAATCAAATCCACAAGTTAATTTTGGTGTATTTGCTGCAGCATTTGGTTTATTAACTTCATCATTTTATGGAGTTTTAGCTTATTTTATTGCTGCATTTGCATGGCCATTCCTTTTAGCTACTTTTGATATTTTAAATACAATTTTCACTTTTGCAGCTGCAACTGCAATTGCTGCAGGTATCAGAGTTCATTCTTGTAATAATCAAGATTATCTTGATAATAATAATATTGCTCAAGGTAAAACTGGTAGATGTAGAAAAGCTCAAGCTTCAACTGCGTTCCTTTTCTTTTCATTCTTTGTATTTTTAGCTTCAAGTGTTTTTTCATTCATTTCCGTCACTCAAGGTGGTTTATTTGCGTCAAAATCTACTGCAAGAGTTGGTGTTCCAACTATGTCTCAAGCTTAAATAACTTGAAACTAATTTAGTTTTAGGGATTGAAATTGGAAAATTAAAGTGTTGGAGTTTTAGAAGAAGAGTTAAAAAGGGTAGCTAGTACTACCTCGTTGTTTGGTTTTCTAGGGAAATGTCATTCGTTTTTTTTTTGTTTCAAAAGAGACTAAAGATTTTCCCATGTTTTTGTTGGATAGAATGGTTGACTAAATAAAAAGAATTTGATTCCCCCATTTTATGTGTATTGTATCTTTAATTGGTAAAAAAAAGTATATATATTCTTTTATGTGTTCATCTCTGTTTATATCTCTGTTTATCTCAAATTCTCTATTAAACGAGAATTTCAAAGAATTTTTTGCAATGCCACTGGACGAAAAATTCAATTGCTAGAAAAATTCAATTGCTAAAAAAAAGCCTATGCGTAAGGAGAATTTACTAATGGCTTAATAGGTTATATAAAACCTGTCTAACCTGAAAACTAAATGACACCAATAAATTGTTTAGATCTTTTATTATATTATATTTATTTTATATATAAAAAATTGGTCTATTTACAACCTTATGATTTATTCTTTCTTCTTTTCTCCTTTTCATAATCATTTCTTTCTTTACCTTCAACTGTTGATATAGAATTAACAATATTTGCCATCTTCTTATGATAACTATCGTACATTTGAATCTTCTCTTTCAATTGTTCTTGAGCTTCGAATCTATTTTGTCTTCTAAAATCTTTCATTTGATTCTTGGTTTCTTTCTTAACTAATTTCTTTAATTTATTAACTTCTGATTGTTCAGCATTATCATAAACCTTGTTAGGATTGAAATTTTCTTCATATTTTGGTTGGAAGGTTTTTATACCTAATTGTCTATGAGTTTGTAAAATTAATGGAGTTAATTTAATATTTTGATTAATTTTGGTCATTTTTTCAATTAATTCATTTAATTTTTTTAAATTACCTATTTCTAAATCTTTAAAATTATTTAATTTTGGTAATATAGTTTCATTTAAATTTTTTAAAACTGGATAATCTTTATATTGTAATAATAATTTATCAAGAATTAAATAAATCTTATTAATTAATTTACCATTTATATTTTCTTCATCTTCATTTGAAAATATTTCATCAATTGATATTAAATTATCTTGTTCATTAGTTTTAACTTCAACAAAATTATCTAATAATTTATTAATACAATGGTAAATCTCTGGTACAAATCTTTTAGAAATTCTTTCATATTGTAATATGGTATCAATTATAAATACATTTATACCATTGTTATCTTGACACATTATAATTTCATTCATTAATATTAAATTAGGTATAACAATTAAATGATATTTATCTGATGTGGAGAATAAAAATCCACATAATACAAAATAAACTAAATCAGATTTATCAATTTTATCATCTAATATTTTATCTTGAATTACCCTCATATGATTTCTAATAGTTTCAACTAAGGTTTCATTATATGATTCACAAAGTTTCTTTAAAATTGGAAGTAATGATTGTTCACCAGGGTGGGAAATTATATACATAAACAAATTCAGTACAAATTTATTCATACGTAATTTATTACCTTCTCTTAAATGTGGTTTATAGTTTCTAATAATTTTATTAACCCAATTTATACCATTTTCCTTAACTTGTGCTTCGAATTCTGGGTACTTTTCAAATTCAACTTCTTCATGCTCTTCTTCATCATCTTCTTGATCAAAATCTTCATCATTATTATTATCACCACCTTGATTTTCTTCTTCTTCATCACTTTCAAAGAATCCTAAATCATCCCCCTGTGCTTCTCTATCACCCTCCATTCTATTCAATCTATCTTGCTCCAATTTTTTCATTTTATCTTCATACTCTTTTTTCTTTTCTTCTTCAGTCTTGGTTTTATCAGCTGGTACAGAACGTTTATCATAAACTAATTCTCTAACTTTATTATCATATTCAATTTCTTCTGGTTTCTTGGTTGAAAATTGTTGTGTCTTGATAGGTGCTTGGAATTCTCCCATAATATCTTGAAATTCATCATCTAATTCATTAATCTCATCTTGTGCCTGTGAAAAGATCCTTTGTCTTTCTAATTTATATTTCTTAGATTTAGCCATAACTTCAGCCATAACTTCTTTCTTAGTCTTCTTTCTTGGTGGCTCATCTGGATTTTCACCATCTTCACCTCCAACTGATGCAACATTTTGGAAAAATGGTTCTTCATCATCATCACCATTACCACCTCCTAAAACTTTACCAGAATGAGTTAATTGGAAATCATCACCATCAGATTCATCATCACTTTCCAAACTAAATTTGTTCTTTTGACTTTGGCTTTCCTTTTCTCTAACATACCTAGCCAACATTTTATCTTCTTCACTTAATCCTGTATTCTCTCCAAATCTTTTATCTATAATTTTACCATTTCTACCTCTCTTCAGTTTATGACTATCATAAGCTAATTTCAAATTCTTATTCAAAAATGAATTCGTCTTGGATGTGTTCTTAAGTTGATCTTTACCCTTACCAACATTAACGAATTTACCATTTTGAATCATGGTAACATCTCTTTTAACTCTATTAACTTTATTATCAAAAATATTAAAATTTTCTCTAATTTCATTCAATTTCTCTGCATCTTTTTCTTTATCAGCTGGTGATCTCTTAGTTTTCGTCTTAGTCTTCCCACTAGTCTGTCCAATAAGTCCTTGAGACTTAAGTTGAGCTTTTAATTTCTTCAACTGTGATCCTGCCATATTGCACTCTCTAGTTTTTTTTAAAAATTCAAAAAAGAGATGCGATGAGAAAATCCAAAATATTGCAAATAAATTTATTTATTTATTACTGTGTATATGCATTTGTTTTTTTTTAGTTTCAAGAATTACTTAATTCTTATTCAAATCTTGTCTATAAAATTGATTTAACATTCCCAAAACTCCAGACTTACCTAATTTTATTTCTTCTTCATCGGATTCAGGATCAAATGATTGGTATGAATTAATAAAATTAGAATTATCTGGTGATTCTTTACTTGTGTAATTTGAATGCATTAAACCATTTGTGAATCCATTATTTAAACCATTATTACCATTCGCTATGTTCAATGACCTATTATGTTGATTTTGTGGTTGATTCTGATTATGAGGTTGATTTTGATTATGAGATTGATTTTGCTTATCAGGTTGATAACTCTCTAAGAAATACATATAAGATTTAATCATTTTATCATCTTGTTGATAAAATTCATCAGAATCATTACTATTTTTCCTCTTAATTTTATTACTACTTTTAACCATCATATTTTTATCCTTTTTTTCAAAATTAAACATTGAAAAATAACAAATATAACCTAAACCATCAATATGAATTGAATAATCTCTAAAAAAATCAATTATTGAACTTGATAAATTTGAAATTTTAAACCATAATAAAAATGGAGTTAATAAAATACTTAAAATTTCATTGAAAATAATTAAAATTTTTAAATTAAATAATTTACAATAATCATTTTTAACTTCCAGTGTATGTAATTTACCATTCCAATTTGATGGTAAATAATGAGTAAATTGTGAAACATATTTAATTGAAGCTTCTGGATCATAATAATAACTCTTGGAATCATTTACTGCACTTGAATTTGAAGTTGAACTTGATGATGATGATGAAGAATTTGAAGTAATTGCAAATATTGTACCAAATATACTTATATAAAATAAAGCAGATTTATTTTCAGTTAATTCAAATGACCAAAAATTATGATCTTCATCTTCTAAAAATAATCCAAATATAACTAAAACTGCTAAAATTGAACCACTTATAAAATTTATAAAATATGTTAAATTTATAACTAAAAAATTTGATGGAAATTGATTAATATAATTATTTGATGGACCAATTGATAATTTAATCCTTTTTTCAAAGAAATGAGGTAATTCATTAAATTCTCTTAATTTCCATTCAGCAAATGGTGTAAATTGTCTTAAATTAATTAAATATGATGGATTTAATCTATAATCATTAAAATTACTGAAAAAATATAATAATATAAAATAAATTACTAAAAATGGTGATAATATTAAATTTATAATTGCTGCCATTTTAAATCTTTTATTTAATTCAGTTGATAATTGATTCCTATTAAAATCTTTTAAAATATTATTATTAATTTGTCCATTCTTATTAAAAATAAAATTAAATATACATAATTTTAAATTCCATTCTAATGTTTTAGTTAATAAATTCGAATTACTTAATTTAATTGGTCCAAATTGAAGTGATAAATCAATAATATCTTTATTAATTAATGCAATAAAATAATTCTCTTTCCTCATAATTCTATTTGCAATATCTTGTGGATTTAATCTAATTTTGGAACTTAAATCATTTATATTTTTTTTATCACCATTATTACTGACAGTACTGTTATTTCTTGAACTACCACCATTTGTAGCACCACTAGTACTAGAACCATTATTATTATTATTTTTATTGTCACTTGTTAAATTGTTAAAACTTTTTAATTCAAGAATTTTTTCAATAACTTTTAACCAACTAATAGTCATAAGTTCATCATCATTTTTAATACCAATTAATTGATGATAAAAATTTTGAATTTCATTTAATTTGTATTTAAAATCAAAATATAATTGAATTAATCTAAGTATAATATAATTTATAAATCCAAATAATAATAATTTAATTGAAAATGGTAATTTCCAAATATATTTATCGATTATTAAATCTGATAATGTGATTTTATTATCATAATTAATATCCCAATTACTAAAAGTTTCATAATTAATACCCCATTTCAAAAATATTGTAAACCAAAGTAAGAAAACTAAAACTGATAAATCAACTAATTTTGACAAGATTATATTATTCATCCCACGATTACGATAATAATAATATAAATCATTTAAAAATTCATCCATATTAATAATATTTGCCCATAAATATAATGCTCTTTCTCTGGGAGGTATTTGAAAACGCAGTTTAAATTGTTGTTCTTGATTAATTGTATCATTATTTTTACCTCTACCTCTCCTGAAAAAACTACGTCTAGTGTTACCATTCCTATCACCATTCCCATTCCCATTCACATTCTCTCCATTCAATGACTTATTTGGTAGGTTAAATTTTATAGATTTATGATCAGGGTCTTCATTAAGTTTTGGTAAATCCCATTGAATATTAGAATCTTTCAACTTATTAATTTCTTCAGCGGGTATTGAATCATTTCTACCATTACTATTTCCACCTGTTTTAAACCCATTGAACCCATTAAACCCATTATTATTCCCATTATTAACCTCATTATTATTAGAATCACCAATTTCACTATCACTATCATCATCAGAATCTAGTAATCTATTGGTATTACTATTACTATCTCTATTTCTTAAATTTGATAAATTAATTGGTTCAATCGAATTGAAATTATTTTCTATATCATTTGTATCATCATAATATTGATAATTATCATTTATTTGATAAACTGAATGTAATCCGAAAACTCTCGATAGGAAAGTATCATCATTAGATTGGTTCATGATAAGGGATTAAACCGCGAATATTTTTGAATTTTGAGTTATCACATCTCTAATAGTTGTAACTGGAACGGTAATGCCATTCATTTATCTTATGAAGGTTCGAGTGACTAGAGATGTAGTATTACTATATATGGAATATATATAGACAAAGGAAAGTTATTAAGAGTTAAAAATGAGTTATTTGGTTAGATATTGGTACGGTCACACTTTTGATATCTTTTGGTACCTTAACGAGTATCATTCAGAAAATATGACAAAAACCTAACTAGGCAAAAATCTTAGATTTAACATAGGAGTTTACCAAGTATTAGTAGGTAACAACTTACCGACTTATTAATGATGTGGAGTACAACTCCATTTCAAAAGTCCATATACTCACCTCAATTAATAGGCTTATTATCTATACTTTCACTTCTTAACTCTAATGGGTAACCAAATGATACCAACTTTTTACCAAAGCCTTCCTACCATCCCATTACATATCCTCACTAGTATATACTTTTCCAACCCCACCAACTAAAGTGGTAAGCCCAAATGAAAGTTGAAAAAATATTAGGAGTTTGAGAATTTCAAATTTCCTAAAGCGGTAAACTAAACACAGAATGAGATTGTTGCAAAAACGAAATAATTTTATTTAATACCAACTTTATTCCAATTTTTAAAACTTTAACGTTACCAACTTTTTATACCAACTATTTATACCAACTTTTATTCCTACATTAGCATTTATAACAGCATTTTATACCATGACTATTAAGTTAAAGAAAGACTCTCAAGAGATTAAAGATAAAGATTATTATTCTGAAAAGGTAGATTTTAATACTTCCAAACCAGCTGCAATTAAACACACATCATTTTTAATAATTACATTATTCATTTCATTAATTATATTAGCACAAAACTTATATTTAATGACGAATCCAAATTCGAATCCACAATATCACCTTTTAATGAAAAAGGGTAATAATGAATCAAAATCAATATTAGATAATATGAAAGGTTCATTAAAAGTAATATCATTTTTAGCACAAGATTTTACAGTTTCATCAAATGAAACTGCCATTCAAAATATTAATACTTTCGATGAAGGTATTCAATATGATATATATTATCAAGGATACTCAAAATTTGAAATTAATGAAACTAGACCACAATATTTCGAAGAAACAAATGGATTTAATATTTTTGCTTGTTTTATTCATGATGTTGCAATTCAATTATCACAAATTTCCAAATCAGAATCAACTAAATTAAAATTAATTCATAGTTTATCATTAACTTTCTCTCATACACTTCAAGATTTTAATGAAATGTACACAGATTTTAAAAAGAATGGTACATTACCAGAACATTTTAATGAAGATTTTTTAAAAATTGGTAAAAGTGCTTATGATATTGAACAATTTGGTAAAATTATGGTAAATTTCCCAAAATTTTCAACAATAGTTTCATTATTTACTACATTTACATTATTATTAATTATCAGTTACTCAATTTTCCAAACATTTAATTTAAAATTTATAATTTCAATCTTTTTAGTTCAATTTATTCAAACAATTTGTTTCTTTGCCTCTTGGGCAGGTCAATATAGATTTTTATGTAAATTGAATAAAGTTATAAATAAATTGAATTTAGCTGAATTAAGTGTTGCTTCAGGTTATACATTTGTTGAAGTTGTATTATTATTATGTTTAATAATTGAAGCAATGTGGGTATTCGTTTATTATAAATCAAGATATGCACAATAGAGTGGAAAATAAAAATCATAATAAAAATGAAAAAAAGAATTCACATAGAGCAGAAGAGATATGCAAAATTTATATATACATTAACCATCTAAAAAATCACTTTTAAAATATCTCTAATTACCATAAACAATCTTAAAAGCTTGTTCGAAATCTTCAATTAAATCATCAATATGTTCAGTACCAATTGAAAGTCTAATTAATTCTTTAGTAATACCAGCACCTAATCTTTCTTCTTCAGTTAATTGTTCATGAGTTGTGAAAAATGGAGCAATAACTAAACTCTTTGAATCACCAACATTAGCAAGATTACTGAAAATTTTTAATTTATCAACAACTTGTGGAGCAGCTTCTTTAAAAGCATCAGCAGCAGGTTTATCAAAAGGTTTAACTTCAACTGAAAGACAAGCACCAGAGATTTTTGGATCTCTTAAATATTTTTTACTTAATTCATGACTTTCATGACTTGGTAAACCAACATAACTAACAGATTTAATGTATGGAGAATTTTCTAAAAAGGTTGCTAATTTTAAAGCATTTTCACTTTGTCTTTCAACTCTTAATGATAAAGTTTCTAAACCTTGTAAATTTAAGAATGAAGCGAATGGGTTTAAACATGGACCTGCATCTCTAAGACCAACAAGTCTACAATAAAGTCCAAAAGCATCTTTACCAAATAATTCATTGAAGACTTTACCATGATAAGCTTCAGATTTTTCACTAAATTGTGGGAATTTTTCAGGATATTGACTCCATGGGAAATTTGCTGAATCAATAATAACACCAGAAATTCCTGTACCATGACCATTAATCCATTTACTTGCTGAATGAACAATAATATCAGCCCCATGTTTAAAAGGTTGAACAACATAACCACCGGCACCAAAAGTATTATCAACAACTAATGGGACACCATTATCATGAGCAAGTTTTGAAAGTGGTTCAAAATCTGGCATAATATATTTTGGATTACCAATTGATTCAACATAAATTGCTTTAGTTTTACTATCAATTTGTTTAGCAAAATCTTCAATATTAGTAGTTGAAACAAATCTTGCTTCAATACCAAATCTTTTAAAATAAGTTTTAAATTGATTATAAGTACCACCATAAAGATAATTACTTGTAACAAAATTATCACCTGGACTACATAAAGAAGTTAAAGCAATAAATTGAGCAGCTTGACCTGAAGAAGTAGCAATTGCAGTTGAACCACCTTCTAAAATAGCAATTCTATCTTCAAAAGCTTGATTAGTTGGGTTACCAATTCTTGAATAAATGTAACCAGGAGCTTTTAAACCGAATAAATCTGCACCATTTTGAGAATCAGTGAAAACAAAAGAATTTGAAGCATAAATTGGTGGAGCTCTTGCTCTAACTGCACCATCTACAGATTGACCAGCATGGACTTGTTGAGTTTCAAATTTCATCCTTAATTATTTAGTAAAGTTAATTTGAGATGTGAGAAATTTTACCCCATATTTATTATAAGGTGATTGATTCGCATTGCAAATGTGATATGGCGTATTAATGGTTTTTTTAAGGAATATTTTCTTACATTCCTTAAGAATTAATGTAATTGGTTAATGAACGTATACAAAAAACACAAATACAAAAAAATTATTGGGAGTCAGGTGATAGTTTAGACATAACAAAAGACATAGTTTAATTTATTTAAAGTAAAAGCCTTTTCGGCGATGAATTTACTCTTAATACGCCTATGTATTCATTTAAGAGTCACATTATGGGAAAATTTTATACCTTATACTCTATTTTTTATTATTATGTTTTCTACACCATTAAAGTATAAAGAATGATAGTATAATATAGTATATTATAATATATTTATAATATAGTGACAGGTACCTTCAGAGGCAAAAGGAGTATCATAATTATCAATAGATCTACACCTCCCACTAAATGGCTCCCTCTCGCACTAAATTTTTTCATTATCATATATCTCTCAGATCTAATAATGTCAGATATGAATAATTTAAAAAATAGAACTTATAAAGACGCTATAATTGCATTAAATTCATTACAATCGAATTTCCAATCATTAGAAGCTAAAAGATTAATTGGTCCATCAATTGATAAAAATGAATATAGTATTAAAGTAGTTTATGAATATATTAGAAGATTAGGTTATAAACCTTCCGATTTTAATAAATTAAATATAATTCATGTAACTGGTACTAAAGGGAAAGGTTCTACTTGTGCATTCACAGAATCTATCTTATTAAATTATAAATATCCAACTTTTAATCAAGGTATTAAAAAAATTGGGTTATTTACTTCACCTCATTTAAAATCTGTTAGAGAACGTATTAGAATTAATGGTGAACCAATTGAAGAATCAAAATTTACAAAATATTTTTTTGAAGTTTGGGATAAATTATCAAATACAACTTCTGATTTAAATGAATTCCCAGATTTAGAACCATGTAATATTGTTAAACCAATGTATTTTAAATATCTTACAGTTTTATCTTATCATATTTTTTTAAGTGAAGGTGTTGATGCTGCAATTTATGAAGTTGGTGTTGGTGGTAAATATGATTCAACTAATGTTGTTGAAAAACCAATTGCAACTGGTATAAGTGCTTTAGGTATTGATCATGTTGCAATGTTAGGTTCAACAATTGAATCAATTGGTTGGAATAAAACTGGAATTTTTAAAAATGGTGTACCAGCTTTTGTTAGTAAACAATTACAATATCCACAAGTTGAAAAATTAATTGAAGAAAGAGCAAAAGAATTAGGTTCTTCAAGTTTAGAATTTGTTAATAGTGAAAATTTAAATACTGAATTAGGTTTATTAGGTTCATTTCAAATTGATAATGCTGCATTAGCAATTAAACTTGCATCAACATTTATTTCAAAATTAAATATTTCAAATGATTTACCAAATCAAGATTTATCATATTTACCAAAAGAATTTAAAGATGGTTTAAAAAATGCAAAATGGGATGGTAGATGTCAAATTATTAAATCAGGTAAATTTAAAGATTTTAATGGTATTGATTGGTATATAGATGGTGCTCATACCAAAGAATCAATAGATGTTGCAAGTGAATGGTTAAAAACTTCTTTCCCTTCAAATAAACCAAGAGTTTTAATTTTTAATCAACAAGGTAGAGATACTGCAGTTGATTTATTAACTGAGTTATATAATAATTTAAATGGATTTGTTAAATTCGATTATGTGATATTTTGTACAAATATTACTTGGGCAACAGGTTATAATTCAGAATTAGTTTCAATGAATAATTCTAAAGAAGCAATTGATCAATTAACTGTTCAAAAATCTTTTAGTGATGCTTGGAAAGAATTAGATTCCAAAAACAATTTAAATACAGAAATTAAAATTTTTAAAGAAGTTGAAACTTCATTAAAATTTATAAAAGATTTATCAATAAATTCTGAAGTTGATGTTTTCGTTTGTGGTTCATTACATTTAGCAGGTGGAGTTTTAACAGTTTTAGATAATGAAAGAGATTAGAAATTTTTTAATAGTCATAATAATAATATAATTTATAGAGTTTATTATCTTTTTTTTTTTTTTTTTTTTTTTGATTTTTAGTTTAATTGTTTTTTATT